>OY756209.1:84569215-85169215 GCA_963576795.1 Metopia argyrocephala | reverse complement strand
TAATGGGCTGTCACTTGTCATACTCACTTTAGTCGAAGATAGTTTTTGGTCCATACAATCCATTCAAAAGGAGATTACTAAGGCATTTTACTCAAACACATTTTGCCCATTATAGCCCACTGTGTGAGTTGTGACAAAAATCGGAAAGTGGTCGAAGATAGTGGACCTAATGGGCTGTCACGTGTCATACTCAGTTGATTCGGAGATAGTTTTTGGTCCATACAATCCATTCAAAAGGAGATTACTAAGGCATTTCACTCAAACACATTTTGCCCATTATAGCCCACTGTGTGAGTTGTGCCAAAAAACGGAAAGTGGTCGAAGATAGTGGACCTATTGGACTCTCACGTGTCATACTCAGTTGATTCGGAGATAGTTTTTGGTCCATACAATCCATTCAAAAGGAGATTACTAAGGCATTTCCCTCAAACACATTTTGCCCATTATAGCCCACTGTGTGAGTTGTGACAAAAATCGGAAAGTGCTCAAAGATAGTTGACCTAATGGGCTGTCACTTGTCATACTCACTTTAGTCGAAGATAGTTTTTGGTTCATACAATCCATTCAAAATGAGATTACTAAGGCATTTCACTCAAACACATTTTGCCCATCATAGCCCACTGTGTGAGTTGTGACAAAAAACGGAAAGTGGTCGAAGATAGTGGACCTAATGAGCTATCACTTGTCATACTCACTTTAGTCGAAGATAGTTTTTGGTCCATACAATCCATTCAAAAGGAGATTACTAAGGCATTTCACTCAAACACATTTTGCCCATTATAGCTAACTGTGTGAGTTGTGACAAAAACCGGAAAGTGGTACAAGATAGTGGACCTAATGGACTGTCACATGTCATACTCAGTTGATTCGGAGATAGTTTTTGGTCCATACAATTCATTCAAAAGTAAATTACTAAGGCATTTCACTCAAACACATTTTGCCCATTATAGCCCACTGTGTGAGTTGTGCCAAAAAACGGAAAGTGGTCGAAGATAGTGGACCTAATGGACTCTCACGTGTCATACTCAGTTGATTCGGAGACAGTTTTTGGTCCATACAATCCATTCAAAATGAGATTACTAAGGCATTTCACTCAAACACATTTTGCCCATTATAGCCCACTGTGTGAGTTGTGCCAAAAAACGGAAAGTGGTCGAAGATAGTGGACCTAATGGACTGTCACGTGTCATACTCAGTTGATTCGGAGACAGTTTTTGGTCCATACAATCCATTCAAAATGAGATTACTAAGGCATTTCACTCAAACACATTTTGCCCATTATAGCCCACTGTGTGAGTTGTGCCAAAAAACGGAAAGTGGTCGAAGATAGTGGACCTAATGGACTCTCACGTGTCATACTCAGTTGATTCGGAGACAGTTTTTGGTCCATACAATCCATTCAAAATGAGATTACTAAGGCATTTCACTCAAACACATTTTGCCCATTATAGCCCACTGTGTGAGTTGTGCCAAAAAACGGAAAGTGGTCGAAGATAGTGGACCTAATGGACTCTCACGTGTCATACTCAGTTGATTCGGAGACAGTTTTTGGTCCATACAATCCATTCAAAATGAGATTACTAAGGCATTTCACTCAAACACATTTTGCCCATTATAGCCCACTGTGTGAGTTGTGCCAAAAAACGGAAAGTGGTCGAAGATAGTGGACCTAATGGACTGTCACGTGTCATACTCAGTTGATTCGGAGACAGTTTTTGGTCCATACAATCCATTCAAAATGAGATTACTAAGGCATTTCACTCAAACACATTTTGCCCATTATAGCCCACTGTGTGAGTTGTGCCAAAAAACGGAAAGTGGTCGAAGATAGTGGACCTAATGGACTGTCATGTGTCATACTCACTTGATTCGGAGACAGTTTTTGGTCCATACAATCCATTCAAAATGAGATTACTAAGGCATTTCACTCAAACACATTTTGCCCATTATAGCCCACTGTTGAGTTGTGACAAAAATCGGAAAGTGGTAGAAGATAGTGGCACTAATGGAGTGTCACGCGTCATACTCAGTTTATTCCGAAATAGTTTTTTTCCATGCAATTCCTTTCAAAAGTAGATTACTAAGGCATTTCACTCAAAAAAATTTTGCCCATTATAGTCCACTGTGTGAGTTGTGACAAAAATCGGAAAATGCTCAAAGATAGTCGACCTAATGGGCTGTCACTTGTCATACTCACTTTAGTCGAAGATAGTTTTTGGTCCATACAATCCATTCAAAAGGGGATTACTAAGGCATTTCACTCAAACACATTTTGCCCATTATAGCCCACTGTGTGAGTTGTGACAAAAATCGGAAAGTGGTCGAAGATAGTGGACCTAATGGACTGTCACGTGTCATACTCAGTTGATTCGGAGACAGTTTTTGGTCCATACAATCCATTCAAAATGAGATTACTAAGGCATTTCACTCAAAAAAATTTTGCCCATTATAGTCCACTGTGTGAGTTGTGACAAAAATCGGAAAATGCTCAAAGATAGTCGACCTAATGGGCTGTCACTTGTCATACTCACTTTAGTCGAAGATAGTTTTTGGTCCATACAATCCATTCAAAAGGGGATTACTAAGGCATTTCACTCAAACACATTTTGCCCATTATAGCCCACTGTGTGAGTTGTGCTAAAAAACGGAAAGTGGTCGAAGATAGTGGACCTAATGGACTGTCACGTGTCATACTCAGTTGATTCGGAGACAGTTTTTGGTCCATACAATCCATTCAAAATGAGATTACTAAGGCATTTCACTCAAACACATTTTGCCCATTATAGCCCACTGTGTGAGTTGTGCCAAAAAACGGAAAGTGGTCGAAGATAGTGGACATAATGGACTGTCACGTGTCATACTCAGTTGATTCGGAGACAGTTTTTGGTCCATACAATCCATTCAAAATGAGATTACTAAGGCATTTCACTCAAACACATTTTGCCCATTATAGCCCACTGTGTGAGTTGTGCCAAAAAACGGAAAGTGGTCGAAGATAGTGGCACTAATGGACTGTCACGTGTCATACTCAGTTGATTCGGAGATAGTATTTGGTCCATACAATTCATTCAAAAGTAGATTACTAAGGCATTTCACTCAAACACATTTTGCCCATTATAGCCCACTGTGTGAGCTGTGACAAAAATCGGAAAGTGGTCGAAGATAGTGGACCTAATGGACTGTCACGTGTCATAATCAGTTGATTCGGAGATAGTTTTTGGTCCATACAATTCATTCAAAAGTATATTACTAAGGCATTTCACTCAAACACATTTTGCCCATTATAGCCCACTGTGTGAGTTGTGCTAAAAAACGGAAAGTGGTCGAAGATAGTGGACCTATTGGACTCTCACGTGTCATACTCAGTTGATTCGGAGATAGTTTTTGGTCCATACAATCCATTCAAAAGGAAATTACTAAGGCATTTCACTCAAACACATTTTGCCCATTATAGCCCACTGTGTGAGTTGTGCCAAAAAACGGAAAGTGGTCGAAGATAGTGGACCTATTGGACTCTCACGTGTCATACTCAGTTGATTCGGAGATAGTTTTTGGTCCATACAATCCATTCAAAAGGAGATTACTAAGGCATTTCCCTCAAACACATTTTGCCCATTATAGCCCACTGTGTAAGTTGTGACAAAAATCGGAAAGCGCTCAAAGATAGTTGACCTAATGGGCTGTCACTTGTCATACTCACTTTAGTCGAAGATAGTTTTTGGTCCATACAATCCATTCAAAAGGAGATTACTAAGGCATTTCACTCAAACACATTTTGCCCATTAAAGCCCACTGTGTGAGTTGTGACAAAAATCGGAAATAGCTCAAAAGTAGTCGACCTAATGGGCTGGCACTTGTCATACCCACTTTAGTCGAAGATAGTTTTTGGTCCATACAATCCATTCAAAATGAGATTACTAAGGCATTTCACTCAAACACATTTTGCCCATTATAGCCCACTGTGTGAGTTGTGACTAAAATCGGAAAATGCTCAAAGATAGTCGACCTAATGGGCTGTCACTTGTCATACTCACTTTAGTCGAAGATAGTTTTTGGTCCATACAATCCATTCAAAAGGGGATTACTAAGGCATTTCACTCAAACACATTTTGCCCATTATAGCCCACTGTGTGAGTTGTGACAAAAATCGGAAAGTGGTCGAAGATAGTGGACCTAATGGGCTGTCACGTGTCATACTCAGTTGATTCGGAGATAGTTTTTGGTCCATACAATCCATTCAAAAGGAGATTACTAAGGCATTTCACTCAAACACATTTTGCCCATTATAGCCCACTGTGTGAGTTGTGTCAAAAAACGGAAAGTGGTCGAAGATAGTGGACCTAATGGACTCTCACGTGTCATACTCAGTTGATTTGGAGATAGTTTTTGGTCCATACAATTCATTCAAAATGAGATTACTAAGGCATTTCACTCAAACACATTTTGCCCATTATAGCCCACTGTGTGAGTTGTGACAAAAATCGGAAAGATAGTCGACCTAATGGGCTGTCACTTGTCAGACTCACTTTAGTCGAAGATAGTTTTTGGTCCATACAATCCATTCAAAAGGAGATTACTAAGGCATTTCACTCAAACACATTTTGCTTATTATAGCCCACTGTGTGAGTTGTGACAAAAATCGGAAAGTGGTCGAAGATAGTGGACCTAATGGACTGTCACGTGTCATACTCAGTTGATTCGGAGACAGTTTTTGGTCCATACAATCCATTCAAAATGAGATTACTAAGGCATTTCACTCAAACACATTTTGCCCATTATAGCCCACTGTGTGAGTTGTGCCAAAAAACGGAAAGTGGTCGAAGATAGTGGACCTAATGAGCTATCACTTGTCATACTCACTTTAGTCGAAGATAGTTTTTGGTCCATACAATCCATTCAAAAGGAGATTACTAAGGCATTTCACTCAAACACATTTTGCCCATTATAGCTAACTGTGTGAGTTGTGACAAAAACCGGAAAGTGGTACAAGATAGTGGACCTAATGGACTGTCAAATGTCATACTCAGTTGATTCGGAGATAGTTTTTGGTCCATACAATTCATTCAAAAGTAGATTACTAAGGCATTTCACTCAAACACATTTTGCCCATTATAGCCCACTGTGTGAGTTGTGCCAAAAAACGGAAAGTGGTCGAAGATAGTGGACCTAATGGACTGTCACGTGTCATACTCAGTTGATTCGGAGACAGTTTTTGATCCATACAATCCATTGAAAAGAAAATTACTAAGGCATTTCACTCAAACACATTTTGCCCATTATAGCCCACTGTGTGAGTTGTGCCAAAAAACGGAAAGTGGTCGAAGATAGTGGACCTAATGGACTCTCACGTGTCATACTCAGTTGATTCGGAGACAGTTTTTGGTCCATACAATCCATTCAAAATGAGATTACTAAGGCATTTCACTCAAACACATTTTGCCCATTATAGCCCACTGTGTGAGTTGTGCCAAAAAACGGAAAGTGGTCGAAGATAGTGGACCTAATGGACTGTCACGTGTCATACTCAGTTGATTCGGAGACAGTTTTTGGTCCATACAATCCATTGAAAAGAAAATTACTAAGGCATTTCACTCAAACACATTTTGCCCATTATAGCCCACTGTGTGAGTTGTGACAAAAATCGGAAAGTGGTCGAAGATAGTGGACCTAATGGACTCTCACGTGTCATACTCAGTTGATTCGGAGTTAGTTTTTGGTCCATACAATCCATTCAAAATGAGATTACTAAGGCATTTCACTCAAACACATTTTGCCCATTATAGCCCACTGTGTGAGTTGTGACAAAAATCGGAAAGTGGTCGAAGATAGTGGACCTAATGGACTGTCACGCGTCATACTCAGTTGATTCGGAGATAGTTTTTGGTCCATACAATCCATTCAAAAGGAGATTACTAAGGCATTTCACTCAAACACATTTTGCTCATTATAGCCCACTGTGTGAGTTGTGACAAAAATCGGAAAGTGGTTGAAGATAGTGGACCTAATGGACTGTCACGTGTCATACTCAGTTGATTCGGAGACAGTTTTTGGTCCATACAATCCATTGAAAAGAAGATTACTAAGGCATTTCACTCAAACACATTTTGCCCATTATAGCCCACTGTGTGAGTTGTGCAAAAAATCGGAAAGTGGTCTACGATAGTGGCACTAATGAACTGTCACGTGTCATACTCAGTTTATTCCGAAATAGTTTTTGGTCCATACAATTCATTCAAAAGTAGATTACTAAGGCATTTCACTCAAACACATTTTGCCCATTATAGCACACTGTGTGAGTTGTGACAAAAATTGGAAAGTGCTCGAAGATATTCGACCTAATGGGCTGTCACTTGTCATACTCACTTTAGTCGAAGATAGTTTTTGGTCCATACAATCCATTCAAAAGGAGATTACTAAGGCATTTCACACAAACACATTTTGCCCATTATAGCCCACTGTGTGAGTTGTGCCAAAAAACGGAAAGTGGTGGAAGATAGTGGACCTAATGGACTCTCACGTGTCATACTCAGTTGATTAGGAGATAGTTTTTGGTCCATACAATCCATTCAAAAGGAGATTACTAAGGCATTTCACTCAAACACATTTTGCCCATTATAGCCCACTGTTGAGTTGTGACAAAAATCGGAAAGTGGTAGAAGATAGTGGCACTAATGGAGTGTCACGCGTCATACTCAGTTTATTCCGAAATAGTTTTTTTCCATGCAATTCCTTTCAAAAGTAGATTACTAAGGCATTTCACTCAAACAAATTTTGCCCATTATAGTCCACTGTGTGAGTTGTGACAAAAATCGGAAAGTGGTCAAAGATAGTGGACCTAATGGACTGTCACGTGTCATACTCAGTTGATTCGGAGATAGTATTTGGTCCATACAATTCATTCAAAAGTAGATTACTAAGGCATTTCACTCAAACACATTTTGCCCATTATAGCCCACTGTGTGAGCTGTGACAAAAATCGGAAAGTGGTCGAAGATAGTGGAGCTAATGGACTGTCACGTGTCATAATCAGTTGATTCGGAGATAGTTTTTGGTCCATACAATTCATTCAAAAGTATATTACTAAGGCATTTCACTCAAACACATTTTGCCAATTATAGCCCACTGTGTGAGTTGTGCTAAAAAACGGAAAGTGGTCGAAGATAGTGGACCTATTGGACTCTCACGTGTCATACTCAGTTGATTCGGAGATAGTTTTTGGTCCATACAATCCATTCAAAAGGAGATTACTAAGGCATTTCCCTCAAACACATTTTGCCCATTATAGCCCACTGTGTGAGTTGTGACAAAAATCGGAAAGTGCTCAAAGATAGTCGACCTAATGGGCTGTCACTTGTCATACTCACTTTAGTCGAAGATAGTTTTTGGTCCATACAATCCATTCAAAAGGAGATTACTAAGGCATTTCACTCAAACACATTTTGCCCATTAAAGCCCACTGTGTGAGTTGTGACAAAAATCGGAAATAGCTCAAAAGTAGTCGACCTAATGGGCTGGCACTTGTCATACCCACTTTAGTCGAAGATAGTTTTTGGTCCATACAATCCATTCAAAATGAGATTACTAAGGCATTTCACTCAAACACATTTTGCCCATTATAGCCCACTGTGTGAGTTGTGACAAAAATCGTAAAATGCTCGAAGATAGTCGACCTAATGGGCTGTCACTTGTCATACTCACTTTAGTCGAAGATAGTTTTTGGTCCATACAATCCATTCAAAAGGGGATTACTAAGGCATTTCACTCAAACACATTTTGCCCATTATAGCCCACTGTGTGAGTTGTGACAAAAATCGGAAAGTGGTCGAAGATAGTGGACCTAATGGGCTGTCACGTGTCATACTCAGTTAATTCGGAGATAGTTTTTGGTCCATACAATCCATTCAAAAGGAGATTACTAAGGCATTTCACTCAAACACATTTTGCCCATTATAGCCCACTGTGTGAGTTGTGCCAAAAAACGGAAAGTGGTCGAAGATAGTGGACCTAATGGACTCTCACGTGTCATACTCAGTTGATTCGGAGATAGTTTTTGGTCCATACAATTCATTCAAAATGAGATTACTAAGGCATTTCACTCAAACACATTTTGCCCATTATAGCCCACTGTGTGAGTTGTGACAAAAATCGGAAAGTGCTCAAAGATAGTCGACCTAATGGGCTGTCACTTGTCAGACTCACTTTAGTCGAAGATAGTTTTTGGTCCATACAATCCATTCAAAAGAAGATTACTAAGGCATTTCACTCAAACACATTTTGCTTATTATAGCCCACTGTGTGAGTTGTGACAAAAATCGGAAAGTGGTCGAAGATAGTGGACCTAATGGACTGTCACGTGTCATACTCAGTTGATTCGGAGACAGTTTTTGGTCCATACAATCCATTGAAAAGAAGATTACTAAGGCATTTCACTCAAACACATTTTGCCCATTATAGCCCACTGTGTGAGTTGTGACAAAAATCGTTAAGTGCTCGAAGATAGTGGACCTAATGGACTACAACGCGACATGCTTAGTTTATTCAGAAATAGTTTTTGGTCCATACAATCCATTCAAAGGAAGATTACTAAGGCATTTCACTCAAACACATTATGCCCATTATATCCCACTGTGTGAGTTGCGCCAAAAATCGGAAAGTGGTCGAAGATAACGGACCTGATGGACTATCACGTATCATACTCAGTTTATAAAGAAATAGTTTTTGGTCCATACAATCCATTCAAAGGAAGATTACTAAGGCATTTCACTCAAACACATTATGCCCATTATAGCCCACTGTGTGAGTTGCGCCAAAAATCGAAAAATGGTCGAAAATAGTGGACCTGATGGACTACAACGCGACATACTTAGTTTATTCAGAAATAGTTTTTGGTCCATACAATCCATTCAAAGGAAGATTACTAAGGCATTTCACTCAAACACAGTTTGCCCATTATAGCCCACTGTGTGAGTTGTGCCAAAAATCGGAAAGTGGTCGAAGATAGTGGCACTAATGGACTGTCACGTGCCATACTCAGTTTATTCCGAAATAGTTTTTTTCCATACAATTCATTCAAAAGTAGATTACTAAGGCATTTCACTCAAACACATTTTGCCCATTATAGTCCACTGTGTGAGTTGTGACAAAAATCGGAAAGTGGTCGAAGATAGTGGACCTAATGGACTGTCACGTGTCATAATCAGTTGATTCGGAGATAGTTTTTGGTCCATACAATTCATTCAAAAGTATATTACTAAGGCATTTCACTCAAACACATTTTGCCAATTATAGCCCACTGTGTGAGTTGTGCTAAAAAACGGAAAGTGGTCGAAGATAGTGGACCTATTGGACTCTCACGTGTCATACTCAGTTGATTCGGAGATAGTTTTTGGTCCATACAATTCATTCAAAAGTATATTACTAAGGCATTTTACTCAAACACATTTTGCCAATTATAGCCCACTGTGTGAGTTGTGCTAAAAAACGGAAAGTGGTCGAAGATAGTGGACCTATTGGACTCTCACGTGTCATACTCAGTTGATTCGGAGATAGTTTTTTTCCATACAATTCATTCAAAAGTAGATTACTAAGGCATTTCACTCAAACACATTTTGCCCATTATAGTTCACTGTGTGACTTGTGACAAAAATCGGAAAGTGGTCGAAGATAGTGGACCTAATGGACTGTCACGTGCCATACTCAGTTTATTCCGAAATAGTTTTTTTCCATACAATTCATTCAAAAGTAGATTACTAAGGCATTTCACTCAAACACATTTTGCCCATTATAGTCCACTGTGTGAGTTGTGACAAAAATCGGAAAGTGGTCGAAGATAGTGGACCTAATGGACTGTCACGTGTCATAATCAGTTGATTCGGAGATAGTATTTGGTCCATACAATTCATTCAAAAGTAGATTACTAAGGCATTTCACTCAAACACATTTTGCCCATTATAGCCCACTGTGTGAGCTGTGACAAAAATCGGAAAGTGGTCGAAGATAGTGGACCTAATGGACTGTCACGTGTCATAATCAGTTGATTCGGAGATAGTTTTTGGTCCATACAATTCATTCAAAAGTATATTACTAAGGCATTTCACTCAAACACATTTTGCCAATTATAGCCCACTGTGTGAGTTGTGCTAAAAAACGGAAAGTGGTCGAAGATAGTGGACCTATTGGACTCTCACGTGTCATACTCAGTTGATTCGGAGATAGTTTTTGGTCCATACAATCCATTCAAAAGGAAATTACTAAGGCATTTCACTCAAACACATTTTGCCCATTATAGCCCACTGTGTGAGTTGTGCCAAAAAATGGAAAGTGGTCGAAGATAGTGGACCTATTGGACTCTGACGTGTCATACTCAGTTGATTCGGAGATAGTTTTTGGTCCATACAATCCATTCAAAAGGAGATTACTAAGGCATTTCCCTCAAACACATTTTGCCCATTATAGCCCACTGTGTGAGTTGTGACAAAAATCGGAAAGTGCTCAAAGATAGTCGACCTAATGGGCTGTCACTTGTCATACTCACTTTAGTCGAAGATAGTTTTTGGTCCATACAATCCATTCAAAAGGAGATTACTAAGGCATTTCACTCAAACACATTTTGCCCATTAAAGCCCACTGTGTGAGCTGTGACAAAAATCGGAAAGTGGTCGAAGATAGTGGACCTAATGGACTGTCACGTGTCATAATCAGTTGATTCGGAGATAGTATTTGGTCCATACAATTCATTCAAAAGTAGATTACTAAGGCATTTCACTCAAACACATTTTGCCCATTATAGCCCACTGTGTGAGCTGTGACAAAAATCGGAAAGTGGTCGAAGATAGTGGACCTAATGGACTCTCACGTGTCATACTCAGTTGATTCGGAGATAGTTTTTGGTCTATACAATCCATTCAAAAGGAGATTACTAAGGCATTTCCCTCAAACACATTTTGCCCATTATAGCCCACTGTGTGAGTTGTGACAAAAATCGGAAAGTGCTCAAAGATAGTCGACCTAATGGGCTGTCACTTGTCATACTCACTTTAGTCGAAGATAGTTTTTGGTCCATACAATCCATTCAAAAGGAGATTACTAAGGCATTTCACTCAAACACATTTTGCCCATTAAAGCCCACTGTGTGAGTTGTGACAAAAATCGGAAATAGCTCAAAAGTAGTCGACCTAATGGGCTGGCACTTGTCATACCCACTTTAGTCGAAGATAGTTTTTGGTCCATACAATCCATTCAAAATGAGATTACTAAGGCATTTCACTCAAACACATTTTGCCCATTATAGCCCACTGTGTGAGTTGTGACAAAAATCGGAAAATGCTCAAAGATAGTCGACCTAATGGGCTGTCACTTGTCATACTCACTTTAGTCGAAGATAGTTTTTGGTCCATACAATCCATTCAAAAGGGGATTACTAAGGCATTTCACTCAAACACATTTTGCCCATTATAGCCCACTGTGTGAGTTGTGACAAAAATCGGAAAGTGGTCGAAGATAGTGGACCTAATGGGCTGTCACGTGTCATACTCAGTTGATTCGGAGATAGTTTTTGGTCCATACAATCCATTCAAAAGGAGATTACTAAGGCATTTCACTCAAACACATTTTGCCCATTATAGCCCACTGTGTGAGTTGTGCCAAAAAACGGAAAGTGGTCGAAGATAGTGGACCTAATGGACTCTCACGTGTCATACTCAGTTGATTCGGAGATAGTTTTTGGTCCATACAATTCATTCAAAATGAGATTACTAAGGCATTTCACTCAAACACATTTTGCCCATTATAGCCCACTGTGTGAGTTGTGACAAAAATCGGAAAGTGCTCAAAGATAGTCGACCTAATGGGCTGTCACTTGTCAGACTCACTTTAGTCGAAGATAGTTTTTGGTCCATACAATCCATTCAAAAGAAGATTACTAAGGCATTTCACTCAAACACATTTTGCTTATTATAGCCCACTGTGTGAGTTGTGACAAAAATCGGAAAGTGGTCGAAGATAGTGGACCTAATGGACTGTCACGTGTCATACTCAGTTGATTCGGAGACAGTTTTTGGTCCATACAATCCATTGAAAAGAAGATTACTAAGGCATTTCACTCAAACACATTTTGCCCATTATAGCCCACTGTGTGAGTTGTGACAAAAATCGTTAAGTGCTCGAAGATAGTGGACCTAATGGACTACAACGCGACATGCTTAGTTTATTCAGAAATAGTTTTTGGTCCATACAATCCATTCAAAGGAAGATTACTAAGGCATTTCACTCAAACACATTATGCCCATTATATCCCACTGTGTGAGTTGCGCCAAAAATCGGAAAGTGGTCGAAGATAACGGACCTGATGGACTATCACGTATCATACTCAGTTTATAAAGAAATAGTTTTTGGTCCATACAATCCATTCAAAGGAAGATTACTAAGGCATTTCACTCAAACACATTATGCCCATTATAGCCCACTGTGTGAGTTGCGCCAAAAATCGGAAAGTGGTCGAAGATAGTGGACCTGATGGACTACAACGCGACATACTTAGTTTATTCAGAAATAGTTTTTGGTCCATACAATCCATTCAAAGGAAGATTACTAAGGCATTTCACTCAAACACAGTTTGCCCATTATAGCCCACTGTGTGAGTTGTGCCAAAAATCGGAAAGTGGTCGAAGATAGTGGCACTAATGGACTGTCACGTGCCATACTCAGTTTATTCCGAAATAGTTTTTTTCCATACAATTCATTCAAAAGTAGATTACTAAGGCATTTCACTCAAACACATTTTGCCCATTATAGTCCACTGTGTGAGTTGTGACAAAAATCGGAAAGTGGTCGAAGATAGTGGACCTAATGGACTGTCACGTGTCATAATCAGTTGATTCGGAGATAGTTTTTGGTCCATACAATTCATTCAAAAGTATATTACTAAGGCATTTCACTCAAACACATTTTGCCAATTATAGCCCACTGTGTGAGTTGTGCTAAAAAACGGAAAGTGGTCGAAGATAGTGGACCTATTGGACTCTCACGTGTCATACTCAGTTGATTCGGAGATAGTTTTTGGTCCATACAATTCATTCAAAAGTATATTACTAAGGCATTTTACTCAAACACATTTTGCCAATTATAGCCCACTGTGTGAGTTGTGCTAAAAAACGGAAAGTGGTCGAAGATAGTGGACCTATTGGACTCTCACGTGTCATACTCAGTTGATTCAGAGATAGTTTTTTTCCATACAATTCATTCAAAAGAAGATTACTAAGGCATTTCACTCAAACACATTTTGCCCATTAAAGTCCACTGTGTGAGTTGTGACAAAAATCGGAAAGTGGTCGAAGATAGTGGACCTAATGGACTGTCACGTGCCATACTCAGTTTATTCCGAAATAGTTTTTTTCCATACAATTCATTCAAAAGTAGATTACTAAGGCATTTCACTCAAACACATTTTGCCCATTATAGTCCACTGTGTGAGTTGTGACAAAAATCGGAAAGTGGTCGAAGATAGTGGACCTAATGGACTGTCACGTGTCATAATCAGTTGATTCGGAGATAGTTTTTGGTCCATACAATTCATTCAAAAGTATATTACTAAGGCATTTCACTCAAACACATTTTGCCAATTATAGCCCACTGTGTGAGTTGTGCTAAAAAACGGAAAGTGGTCGAAGATAGTGGACCTATTGGACTCTCACGTGTCATACTCAGTTGATTCGGAGATAGTTTTTGGTCCATACAATTCATTCAAAAGTATATTACTAAGGCATTTTACTCAAACACATTTTGCCAATTATAGCCCACTGTGTGAGTTGTGCTAAAAAACGGAAAGTGGTCGAAGATAGTGGACCTATTGGACTCTCACGTGTCATACTCAGTTGATTCAGAGATAGTTTTTTTCCATACAATTCATTCAAAAGAAGATTACTAAGGCATTTCACTCAAACACATTTTGCCCATTAAAGTCCACTGTGTGAGTTGTGACAAAAATCGGAAAGTGGTCGAAGATAGTGGACCTAATGGACTGTCACGTGCCATACTCAGTTTATTCCGAAATAGTTTTTTTCCATACAATTCATTCAAAAGTAGATTACTAAGGCATTTCACTCAAACACATTTTGCCCATTATAGTCCACTGTGTGAGTTGTGACAAAAATCGGAAAGTGCTCAAAGATAGTCGACCTAATGGGCTGTCACTTGTCAGACTCACTTTAGTCGAAGATAGTTTTTGGTCCATACAATCCATTCAAAAGAAGATTACTAAGGCATTTCACTCAAACACATTTTGCTTATTATAGCCCACTGTGTGAGTTGTGACAAAAATCGGAAAGTGGTCGAAGATAGTGGACCTAATGGACTGTCACGTGTCATACTCAGTTGATTCGGAGACAGTTTTTGGTCCATACAATCCATTGAAAAGAAGATTACTAAGGCATTTCACTCAAACACATTTTGCCCATTATAGCCCACTGTGTGAGTTGTGACAAAAATCGTTAAGTGCTCGAAGATAGTGGACCTAATGGACTACAACGCGACATGCTTAGTTTATTCAGAAATAGTTTTTGGTCCATACAATCCATTCAAAGGAAGATTACTAAGGCATTTCACTCAAACACATTATGCCCATTATATCCCACTGTGTGAGTTGCGCCAAAAATCGGAAAGTGGTCGAAGATAACGGACCTGATGGACTATCACGTATCATACTCAGTTTATAAAGAAATAGTTTTTGGTCCATACAATCCATTCAAAGGAAGATTACTAAGGCATTTCACTCAAACACATTATGCCCATTATAGCCCACTGTGTGAGTTGCGCCAAAAATCGGAAAGTGGTCGAAGATAGTGGACCTGATGGACTACAACGCGACATACTTAGTTTATTCAGAAATAGTTTTTGGTCCATACAATCCATTCAAAGGAAGATTACTAAGGCATTTCACTCAAACACAGTTTGCCCATTATAGCCCACTGTGTGAGTTGTGCCAAAAATCGGAAAGTGGTCGAAGATAGCGGCACTAATGGACTGTCACGTGCCATACTCAGTTTATTCCGAAATAGTTTTTTTCCATACAATTCATTCAAAAGTAGATTACTAAGGCATTTCACTCAAACACATTTTGCCCATTATAGTCCACTGTGTGAGTTGTGACAAAAATCGGAAAGTGGTCGAAGATAGTGGACCTAATGGACTGTCACGTGTCATAATCAGTTGATTCGGAGATAGTTTTTGGTCCATACAATTCATTCAAAAGTATATTACTAAGGCATTTCACTCAAACACATTTTGCCAATTATAGCCCACTGTGTGAGTTGTGCTAAAAAACGGAAAGTGGTCGAAGATAGTGGACCTATTGGACTCTCACGTGTCATACTCAGTTGATTCGGAGATAGTTTTTGGTCCATACAATTCATTCAAAAGTATATTACTAAGGCATTTTACTCAAACACATTTTGCCAATTATAGCCCACTGTGTGAGTTGTGCTAAAAAACGGAAAGTGGTCGAAGATAGTGGACCTATTGGACTCTCACGTGTCATACTCAGTTGATTCAGAGATAGTTTTTTTCCATACAATTCATTCAAAAGAAGATTACTAAGGCATTTCACTCAAACACATTTTGCCCATTAAAGTCCACTGTGTGAGTTGTGACAAAAATCGGAAAGTGGTCGAAGATAGTGGACCTAATGGACTGTCACGTGCCATACTCAGTTTATTCCGAAATAGTTTTTTTCCATACAATTCATTCAAAAGTAGATTACTAAGGCATTTCACTCAAACACATTTTGCCCATTATAGTCCACTGTGTGAGTTGTGACAAAAATCGGAAAGTGGTCGAAGATAGTGGACCTAATGGACTGTCACGTGTCATAATCAGTTGATTCGGAGATAGTATTTGGTCCATACAATTCATTCAAAAGTAGATTACTAAGGCATTTCACTCAAACACATTTTGCCCATTATAGCCCACTGTGTGAGCTGTGACAAAAATCGGAAAGTGGTCGAAGATAGTGGACCTAATGGACTGTCACGTGTCATAATCAGTTGATTCGGAGATAGTTTTTGGTCCATACAATTCATTCAAAAGTATATTACTAAGGCATTTCACTCAAACACATTTTGCCAATTATAGCCCACTGTGTGAGTTGTGCTAAAAAACGGAAAGTGGTCGAAGATAGTGGACCTATTGGACTCTCACGTGTCATACTCAGTTGATTCGGAGATAGTTTTTGGTCCATACAATCCATTCAAAAGGAAATTACTAAGGCATTTCACTCAAACACATTTTGCCCATTATAGCCCACTGTGTGAGTTGTGCCAAAAAACGGAAAGTGGTCGAAGATAGTGGACCTATTGGACTCTGACGTGTCATACTCAGTTGATTCGGAGATAGTTTTTGGTCCATACAATCCATTCAAAAGGAGATTACTAAGGCATTTCCCTCAAACACATTTTGCTCATTATAGCCCACTGTGTGAGTTGTGACAAAAATCAGAAAGTGCTCAAAGATAGTCGACCTAATGGGCTGTCACTTGTCATACTCACTTTAGTCGAAGATAGTTTTTGGTCCATACAATCCATTCAAAAGGAGATTACTAAGGCATTTCACTCAAACACATTTTGCCCATTAAAGCCCACTGTGTGAGTTGTGACAAAAATCGGAAATAGCTCAAAAGTAGTCGACCTAATGGGCTGGCACTTGTCATACCCACTTTAGTCGAAGATAGTTTTTGGTCCATACAATCCATTCAAAATGAGATTACTAAGGCATTTCACTCAAACACATTTTGCCCATTATAGCCCACTGTGTGAGTTGTGACAAAAATCGGAAAATGCTCAAAGATAGTCGACCTAATGGGCTGTCACTTGTCATACTCACTTTAGTCGAAGATAGTTTTTGGTCCATACAATCCATTCAAAAGGGGATTACTAAGGCATTTCACTCAAACACATTTTGCCCATTATAGCCCACTGTGTGAGTTGTGACAAAAATCGGAAAGTGGTCGAAGATAGTGGACCTAATGGGCTGTCACGTGTCATACTCAGTTGATTCGGAGATAGTTTTTGGTCCATACAATCCATTCAAAAGGAGATTACTAAGGCATTTCACTCAAACACATTTTGCCCATTATAGCCCACTGTGTGAGTTGTGCCAAAAAACGGAAAGTGGTCGAAGATAGTGGACCTAATGGACTCTCACGTGTCATACTCAGTTGATTCGGAGATAGTTTTTGGTCCATACAATTCATTCAAAATGAGATTACTAAGGCATTTCACTCAAACACATTTTGCCCATTATAGCCCACTGTGTGAGTTGTGACAAAAATCGGAAAGTGCTCAAAGATAGTCGACCTAATGGGCTGTCACTTGTCAGACTCACTTTAGTCGAAGATAGTTTTTGGTCCATACAATCCATTCAAAAGGAGATTACTAAGGCATTTCACTCAAACACATTTTGCTTATTATAGCCCACTGTGTGAGTTGTGACAAAAATCGGAAAGTGGTCGAAGATAGTGGACCTAATGGACTGTCACGTGTCACACTCAGTTGATTCGGAGAAAGTTTTTGGTCCATACAATCCATTGAAAAGAAAATTACTAAGGCATTTCACTCAAACACATTTTGCCCATTATAGCCCACTGTGTGAGTTGTGACAAAAATCGGAAAGTGCTCAAAGATAGTCGACCTAATGGGCTGTCACTTGTCAGACTCACTTTAGTCGAAGATAGTTTTTGGTCCATACAATTCATTCAAAATGAGATTACTAAGGCATTTCACTCAAACACATTTTGCCCATTATAGCCCACTGTGTGAGTTGTGACAAAAATCGGAAAGTGCTCAAAGATAGTCGACCTAATGGGCTGTCACTTGTCAGACTCACTTTAGTCGAAGATAGTTTTTGGTCCATACAATCCATTCAAAAGGAGATTACTAAGGCATTTCACTCAAACACATTTTGCTTATTATAGCCCACTGTGTGAGTTGTGCCAAAAATCGGAAAGTGGTCGAAGATAGTGGCACTAATGGACTGTCACGTGCCATACTCAGTTTATTCCGAAATAGTTTTTTTCCATACAATTCATTCAAAAGTAGATTACTAAGGCATTTCACTCAAACACATTTTGCCCATTATAGTCCACTGTGTGAGTTGTGACAAAAATCGGAAAGTGGTCAAAGATAGTGGACCTAATGGACTGTCACGTGTCATACTCAGTTGATTCGGAGATAGTTTTTGGTCCATACAATTCATTCAAAAGTAGATTACTAAGGCATTTCACTCAAACACATTTTGCCCATTATAGCCCACTGTGTGAGTTGTGCCAAAAATCGGAAAGTGGTCTAAGATAGTGGCACTAATGGACTGTCACGCGTCATACTCAGTTTATTCCGAAATAGTTTTTGGTCCATACAATTCATTCAAAAGTAGATTACTAAGGCATTTCACTCAAACACATTTTGCCCATTATAGCCCACTGTGTGAGTTGTGCCAAAAATCGGAAAGTGGTCTACGATAGTGGCACTAATGGACTGTCACGTGTCATACTCAGTTTATTCCGAAATAGTTTTTGGTCCATACAATTCATTCAAAAGTAGATTACTAAGGCATTTCACTCAAACACATTTTGCCCATTATAGTCCACTGTGTGAGTTGTGAGAAAAATCGGAAAGTGGTCGAAGATAGTGGACCTAATGGACTGTCACGTGTCATACTCAGTTGATTCGGAGATAGTTTTTGGTGCATACAATTCATTCAAAAGTATATTACTAAGGCATTTCACTCAAACACATTTTGCCCATTATAGCCCACTGTGTGAGTTGTGCTAAAAAACGGAAAGTGGTCGAAGATAGTGGACCTAATGGACTCTCACGTGTCATACTCAGTTGATTCGGAGATAGTTTTTGGTCCATACAATCGATTCAAAATGAGATTACTAAGGCATTTCACTCAAACACATTTTGCCCATTATAGCCCACTGTGTGATTGGGACGAAAATCGGAAAGTGGTCAAAGATAGTGGACCTAATGGGCTGTCACGTGTCATACTCAGTTGATTCGGAGATAGTTTTTGGTCCATACAATCCATTCAAAAGGAAATTACTAAGGCATTTCACTCAAACACATTTTGCCCATTATAGCCCACTGTGTGAGTTGTGCCAAAAAACGGAAAGTGGTCGAAGATAGTGGACCTATTGGACTCTCACGTGTCATACTCAGTTGATTCGGAGATAGTTTTTGGTCCATACAATCCATTCAAAAGGAGATTACTAAGGCATTTCCCTTAAACACATTTTGCCCATTATAGCCCACTGTGTGAGTTGTGACAAAAATCGGAAAGTGCTCAAAGATAGTCGACCTAATGGGCTGTCACTTGTCATACTCACTTTAGTCGAAGATAGTTTTTGGTCCATACAATCCATTCAAAAGGAGATTACTAAGGCATTTCACTCAAACACATTTTGCCCATTAAAGCCCACTGTGTGAGTTGTGACAAAAATCGGAAATAGCTCAAAGGTAGTCGACCTAATGGGCTGGCACTTGTCATACCCACTTTAGTCGAAGATAGTTTTTGGTCCATACAATCCATTCAAAATGAGATTACTAAGGCATTTCACTCAAACACATTTTGCCCATTATAGCCCACTGTGTGAGTTGTGACAAAAATCGGAAAATGCTCAAAGATAGTCGACCTAATGGGCTGTCACTTGTCATACTCACTTTAGTCGAAGATAGTTTTTGGTCCATACAATCCATTCAAAAGGGGATTACTAAGGCATTTCACTCAAACACATTTTGCCCATTATAGCCCACTGTGTGAGTTGTGACAAAAATCGGAAAGTGGTCGAAGATAGTGGACCTAATGGGCTGTCACGTGTCATACTCAGTTGATTCGGAGATAGTTTTTTTCCATACAATTCATTCAAAAGTAGATTACTAAGGCATTTCACTCAAACACATTTTGCCCATTATAGTCCACTGTGTGAGTTGTGACAAAAATCGGAAAGTGGTCGAAGATAGTGGACCTAATGGACTGTCACGTGTCATACTCAGTTGATTCGGAGATAGTATTTGGTTTATACAATTCATTCAAAAGTAGATTACTAAGGCATTTCACTCAAACACATTTTGCCCATTATAGCCTACT
The DNA here is from genome assembly GCA_963576795.1 of Metopia argyrocephala. Lineage (NCBI taxonomy): Eukaryota > Metazoa > Arthropoda > Insecta > Diptera > Sarcophagidae > Metopia > Metopia argyrocephala. Next base: position 85,149,079 of record OY756209.1, on the reverse strand, counting down.
GTGTGAGTTGTGCTAAAAATCGGAAAGTGCTCAAAGATAGTCGACCTAATGGGCTGTCACTTGTCATACTCACTTTAGTCGAAGATAGTTTTTGGTCCATACAATCCATTCAAAAGGAGATTACTAAGGCATTTCACTCAAACACATTTTGCCCATTAAAGCCCACTGTGTGAGTTGTGACAAAAATCGGAAATAGCTCAAAGGTAGTCGACCTAATGGGCTGGCACTTGTCATACCCACTTTAGTCGAAGATAGTTTTTGGTCCATACAATCCATTCAAAATGAGATTACTAAGGCATTTCACTCAAACACATTTTGCCCATTATAGCCCACTGTGTGAGTTGTGACAAAAATCGGAAAATGCTCAAAGATAGTCGACCTAATGGGCTGTCACTTGTCATACTCACTTTAGTCGAAGATAGTTTTTGGTCCATACAATCCATTCAAAAGGGGATTACTAAGGCATTTCACTCAAACACATTTTGCCCATTATAGCCCACTGTGTGAGTTGTGCTAAAAAACGGAAAGTGGTCGAAGATAGTGGACCTAATGGACTCTCACGTGTCATACTCAGTTGATTCGGAGATAGTTTTTTTCCATACAATTCATTCAAAAGTAGATTACTAAGGCATTTCACACAAACACATTTTGCCCATTATAGTCCACTGTGTGAGTTGTGACAAAAATCGGAAAGTGGTCGAAGATAGTGGACCTAATGGACTGTCACGTGTCATACTCAGTTGATTCGGAGATAGTATTTGGTTTATACAATTCATTCAAAAGTAGATTACTAAGGCATTTCACTCAAACACATTTTGCCCATTATAGCCTACTGTGTGAGTTGTGCTAAAAATCGGAAAGTGCTCAAAGATAGTGGACCTAATGGGCTGTCACTTGTCATACTCACTTTAGTCGAAGATAGTTTTTGGTCCATACAATCCATTCAAAAGGAGATTACTAAGGCATTTCACTCAAACACATTTTGCCCATTAAAGCCCACTGTGTGAGTTGTGACAAAAATCGGAAATAGCTCAAAGGTAGTCGACCTAATGGGCTGGCACTTGTCATACCCACTTTAGTCGAAGATAGTTTTTGGTCCATACAATCCATTCAAAATGAGATTACTAAGGCATTTCACTCAAACACATTTTGCCCATTATAGCCCACTGTGTGAGTTGTGACAAAAATCGGAAAATGCTCAAAGATAGTCGACCTAATGGGCTGTCACTTGTCATACTCACTTTAGTCGAAGATAGTTTTTGGTCCATACAATCCATTCAAAAGGGGATTACTAAGGCATTTCACTCAAACACATTTTGCCCATTATAGCCCACTGTGTGAGTTGTGCTAAAAAACGGAAAGTGGTCGAAGATAGTGGACCTAATGGACTCTCACGTGTCATACTCAGTTGATTCGGAGATAGTTTTTTTCCATACAATTCATTCAAAAGTAGATTACTAAGGCATTTCACTCAAACACATTTTGCCCATTATAGTCCACTGTGTGAGTTGTGACAAAAATCGGAAAGTGGTCGAAGATAGTGGACCTAATGGACTGTCACGTGTCATACTCAGTTGATTCGGAGATAGTATTTGGTTTATACAATTCATTCAAAAGTAGATTACTAAGGCATTTCACTCAAACACATTTTGCCCATTATAGCCCACTGTGTGAGTTGTGCTAAAAAACGGAAAGTGGTCGAAGATAGTGGACCTAATGGACTCTCACGTGTCATACTCAGTTGATTCGGAGATAGTTTTTTTCCATACAATTCATTCAAAAGTAGATTACTAAGGCATTTCACTCAAACACATTTTGCCCATTATAGTCCACTGTGTGAGTTGTGACAAAAATCGGAAAGTGGTCGAAGATAGTGGACCTAATGGACTGTCACGTGTCATACTCAGTTGATTCGGAGATAGTATTTGGTTTATACAATTCATTCAAAAGTAGATTACTAAGGCATTTCACTCAAACACATTTTGCCCATTATAGCCTACTGTGTGAGTTGTGCTAAAAAACGGAAAGTGGTCGAAGATAGTGGACCTAATGGACTCTCACGTGTCATACTCAGTTGATTCGGAGATAGTTTTTTTCCATACAATTTATTCAAAAGTAGATTACTAAGGCATTTCACTCAAACACATTTTGCCCATTATAGCCCACTGTGTGAGCTGTGACAAAAATCGGAAAGTGGTCGAAGATAGTGGACCTAATGGACTGTCACGTGTCATAATCAGTTGATTCGGAGATAGTTTTTGGTCCATACAATTCATTCAAAAGTAGATTACTAAGGCATTTCACTCAAACACATTTTGCCCATTATAGCCCACTGTGTGAGTTGTGCTAAAAAACGGAAAGTGGTCGAAGATAGTGGACCTAATGGACTCTCACGTGTCATACTCAGTTGATTCGGAGATAGTTTTTTTCCATACAATTCATTCAAAAGTAGATTACTAAGGCATTTCACTCAAACACATTTTGCCCATTATAGTCCACTGTGTGAGTTGTGACAAAAATCGGAAAGTGGTCGAAGATAGTGGACCTAATGGACTGTCACGTGCCATACTCAGTTTATTCCGAAATAGTTTTTTTCCATACAATTTATTCAAAAGTAGATTACTAAGGCATTTCACTCAAACACATTTTGCCCATTATAGTCCACTGTGTGAGTTGTGACAAAAATCGGAAAGTGGTCGAAGATAGTGGACCTAATGGACTGTCACGTGTCATAATCAGTTGATTCGGAGATAGTATTTGGTCCATACAATTCATTCAAAAGTAGATTACTAAGGCATTTCACTCAAACACATTTTGCCCATTATAGCCCACTGTGTGAGCTGTGACAAAAATCGGAAAGTGGTCGAAGATAGTGGACCTAATGGACTGTCACGTGTCATAATCAGTTGATTCGGAGATAGTTTTTGGTCCATACAATTCATTCAAAAGTAGATTACTAAGGCATTTCACTCAAACACATTTTGCCAATTATAGCCCACTGTGTGAGTTGTGCTAAAAAACGGAAAGTGGTCGAAGATAGTGGACCTATTGGACTCTCACGTGTCATACTCAGTTGATTCGGAGATAGTTTTTGGTCCATACAATCCATTCAAAAGGAAATTACTAAGGCATTTCACTCAAACACATTTTGCCCATTATAGCCCACTGTGTGAGTTGTGCCAAAAAACGGAAAGTGGTCGAAGATAGTGGACCTATTGGACTCTCACGTGTCATACTCAGTTGATTCGGAGATAGTTTTTGGTCCATACAATCCATTCAAAAGGAGATTACTAAGGCATTTCCCTCAAACACATTTTGCCCATTATAGCCCACTGTGTGAGTTGTGACAAAAATCGGAAAGTGCTCAATGATAGTCGACCTAATGGGCTGTCACTTGTCATACTCACTTTAGTCGAAGATAGTTTTTGGTCCATACAATCCATTCAAAATGAGATTACTAAGGCATTTCACTCAAACACATTTTGCCCATTAAAGCCCACTGTGTGAGTTGTGACAAAAATCGGAAATAGCTCAAAAGTAGTCGACCTAATGGGCTGGCACTTGTCATACCCACTTTAGTCGAAGATAGTTTTTGGTCCATACAATCCATTCAAAATGAGATTACTAAGGCATTTCACTCAAACACATTTTGCCCATTATAGCCCACTGTGTGAGTTGTGACAAAAATCGGAAAATGCTCAAAGATAATCGACCTAATGGGCTGTCACTTGTCATACTCACTTTAGTCGAAGATAGTTTTTGGTCCATACAATCCATTCAAAATGGGATTACTAAGGCATTTCACTCAAACACATTTTGCCCATTATAGCCCACTGTGTGAGTTGTGACAAAAATCGGAAAGTGGTCGAAGATAGTGGACCTAATGGGCTGTCACGTGTCATACTCAGTTGATTCGGAGATAGTTTTTGGTCCATACAATCCATTCAAAAGGAGATTACTAAGGCATTTCACTCAAACACATTTTGCCCATTATAGCCCACTGTGTGAGTTGTGCCAAAAAACGGAAAGTGGTCGAAGATAGTGGACCTAATGGACTCTCACGTGTCATACTCAGTTGATTCGGAGATAGTTTTTGGTCCATACAATTCATTCAAAATGAGATTACTAAGGCATTTCACTCAAACACATTTTGCCCATTATAGCCCACTGTGTGAGTTGTGACAAAAATCGGAAAGTGCTCAAAGATAGTCGACCTAATGGGCTGTCACTTGTCAGACTCACTTTAGTCGAAGATAGTTTTTGGTCCATACAATCCATTCAAAAGGAGATTACTAAGGCATTTCACTCAAACACATTTTGCTTATTATAGCCCACTGTGTGAGTTGTGACAAAAATCGGAAAGTGGTCGAAGATAGTGGACCTAATGGACTGTCACGTGTCATACTCAGTTGATTCGGAGACAGTTTTTGGTCCATACAATCCATTGAAAAGAAGATTACTAAGGCATTTCACTCAAACACATTTTGCCCATTATAGCCCACTGTGTGAGTTGTGACAAAAATCGTTAAGTGCTCGAAGATAGTGGACCTAATGGACTACAACGCGACATGCTTAGTTTATTCAGAAATAGTTTTTGGTCCATACAATCCATTCAAAGGAAGATTACTAAGGCATTTCAATCAAACACATTATGCCCATTATATCCCACTGTGTGAGTTGCGCCAAAAATCGGAAAGTGGTCGAAGATAACGGACCTGATGGACTATCACGTATCATACTCAGTTTATAAAGAAATAGTTTTTGGTCCATACAATCCATTCAAAGGAAGATTACTAAGGCATTTCACTCAAACACATTATGCCCATTATAGCCCACTGTGTGAGTTGCGCCAAAAATCGGAAAGTGGTCGAAGATAGTGGACCTGATGGACTACAACGCGACATACTTAGTTTATTCAGAAATAGTTTTTGGTCCATACAATCCATTCAAAGGAAGATTACTAAGGCATTTCACTCAAACACAGTTTGCCCATTATAGCCCACTGTGTGAGTTGTGCCAAAAATCGGAAAGTTGTCGAAGATAGTGGCACTAATGGACTGTCACGTGCCATACTCAGTTTATTCCGAAATAGTTTTTTTCCATACAATTCATTCAAAAGTAGATTACTAAGGCATTTCACTCAAACACATTTTGCCCATTATAGTCCACTGTGTGAGTTGTGACAAAAATCGGAAAGTGGTCAAAGATAGTGGACCTAATGGACTGTCACGTGTCATACTTAGTTGATTCGGAGATAGTTTTTGGTCCATACAATTCATTCAAAAGTAGATTACTAAGGCATTTCACTCAAACACATTTTGCCCATTATAGCCCACTGTGTGAGTTGTGCCAAAAATCGGAAAGTGGTCTAAGATAGTGGCACTAATGGACTGTCACGCGTCATACTCAGTTTATTCCGAAATAGTTTTTGGTCCATACAATTCATTCAAAAGTAGATCACTAAGGCATTTCACTCAAACACATTTTGCCCATTATAGCCCACTGTGTGAGTTGTGCCAAAAATCGGAAAGTGGTCTACGATAGTGGCACTAATGGACTGTCACGTGTCATACTCAGTTTATTCCGAAATAGTTTTTGGTCCATACAATTCATTCAAAAGTAGATTACTAAGGCATTTCACTCAAACACATTTTGCCCATTATAGTCCACTGTGTGAGTTGTGAGAAAAATCGGAAAGTGGTCGAAGATAGTGGACCTAATGGACTGTCACGTGTCATACTCAGTTGATTCGGAGATAGTTTTTGGTGCATACAATTCATTCAAAAGTATATTACTAAGGCATTTCACTCAAACACATTTTGCCCATTATAGCCCACTGTGTGAGTTGTGACGAAAATCGGAAAGTGGTCAAAGATAGTGGACCTAATGGGCTGTCACGTGTCATACTCAGTTGATTCGGAGATAGTTTTTGGTCCATACAATCCATTCAAAAGGAAATTACTAAGGCATTTCACTCAAACACATTTTGCCCATTATAGCCCACTGTGTGAGTTGTGCCAAAAAACGGAAAGTGGTCGAAGATAGTGGACCTATTGGACTCTCACGTGTCATACTCAGTTGATTCGGAGATAGTTTTTGGTCCATACAATCCATTCAAAAGGAGATTACTAAGGCATTTCCCTTAAACACATTTTGCCCATTATAGCCCACTGTGTGAGTTGTGACAAAAATCGGAAAGTGCTCAAAGATAGTCGACCTAATGTGCTGTCACTTGTCATACTCACTTTAGTCGAAGATAGTTTTTGGTCCATACAATCCATTCAAAAGGAGATTACTAAGGCATTTCACTCAAACACATTTTGCCCATTAAAGCCCACTGTGTGAGTTGTGATAAAAATCGGAAATAGCTCAAAGGTAGTCGACCTAATGGGCTGGCACTTGTCATACCCACTTTAGTCGAAGATAGTTTTTGGTCCATACAATCCATTCAAAATGAGATTACTAAGGCATTTCACTCAAACACATTTTGCCCATTATAGCCCACTGTGTGAGTTGTGACAAAAATCGGAAAATGCTCAAAGATAGTCGACCTAATGGGCTGTCACTTGTCATACTCACTTTAGTCGAAGATAGTTTTTGGTCCATACAATCCATTCAAAAGGGGATTACTAAGGCATTTCACTCAAACACATTTTGCCCATTATAGCCCACTGTGTGAGTTGTGACAAAAATCGGAAAGTGGTCGAAGATAGTGGACCTAATGGGCTGTCACGTGTCATACTCAGTTGATTCGAAGATAGTTTTTGGTCCATACAATCCATTCAAAAGTAGATTACTAAGGCATTTCACTCAAACACATTTTGCCCATTATAGCCCACTGTGTGAGTTGTGCCAAAAAACGGAAAGTGATCGAAGATAGTGGACCTGGTGGACTCTCACGTGTCATACTCAGTTGATTCGGAGATAGTTTTTGGTCCATACAATCCATTCAAAAGGAGATTACTAAGGCATTTCACTCAAACACATTTTGCCCATTATAGCCCACTGTGTGAGTTGTGACAAAAATCGGAAAGTGGTAGAAGATAGTGGCACTAATGGACTGTCACGTGTCATACTCAGTTTATTCCGAAATAGTTTTTTTCCATGCAATTCCTTTCAAAAGTAGATTACTAAGGCATTTCACTCAAACAAATTTTGCCCATTATAGTCCACTGTGTGAGTTGTGACAAAAATCGGAAATTGGTCAAAGATAGTGGACCTAATGGACTGTCACGTGTCATACTCAGTTGATTCGGAGATAGTATTTGGTTTATACAATTCATTCAAAAGTAGATTACTAAGGCATTTCACTCAAACACATTTTGCCCATTATAGCCCACTGTGTGAGCTGTGACAAAAATCGGAAAGTGGTCGAAGATAGTGGACCTAATGGACTGTCACGTGTCATAATCAGTTGATTCGGAGATAGTTTTTGGTCCATACAATTCATTCAAAAGTATATTACTAAGGCATTTCACTCAAACACATTTTGCCCACTATAGCCCACTGTGTGAGTTGTGCTAAAAAACGGAAAGTGGTCGAAGATAGAGGACCTAATGGACTCTCAGTTGTCATACTCAGTTGATTTGGGGATAGTTTTTGGTCCATACAATCCATTCAAAATGAGATTACTAAGGCATTTCACTCAAACACATTTTGCCCATTATAGCCCACTGTGTGAGTTGTGACGAAAATCGAAAAGTGGTCGAAGATAGTGGACCTAATGGGCTGTCACATGTCATACTCAGTTGATTCGGAGATAGTTTTTGGTCCATACAATCCATTCAAAAGGAAATTACTAAGGCATATCACTCAAACACATTTTGCCCATTATAGCCCACTGTGTGAGTTGTGCCAAAAAACGGAAAGTGGTCGAAGATAGTGGACCTATTGGACTCTCACGTGTCATACTCAGTTGATTCGGAGATAGTTTTTGGTCCATACAATCCATTCAAAAGGAGATTACTAAGGCATTTCCCTCAAACACATTTTGCCCATTATAGCTAACTGTGTGAGTTGTGACAAAAACCAGAAAGTGGTACAAGATAGTCGACCTAATGGGCTGTCACTTGTCATACTCACTTTAGTCGAAGATAGTTTTTGGTCCATACAATCCATTCAAAAGGAGATTACTAAGGCATTTCACTCAAACACATTTTGCCCATTAAAGCCCACTGTGTGAGTTGTGACAAAAATCGGAAATAGCTCAAAGGTAGTCGACCTAATGGGCTGGCACTTGTCATACCCACTTTAGTCGAAGATAGTTTTTGGTCCATACAATCCATTCAAAATGAGATTACTAAGGCATTTCACTCAAACACATTTTGCCCATTATAGCCCACTGTGTGAGTTGTGACAAAAATCGGAAAATGCTCAAAGATAGTCGACCTAATGGGCTGTCACTTGTCATACTCACTTTAGTCGAAGATAGTTTTTGGTCCATACAATCCATTCAAAAGGGGATTACTAAGGCATTTCACTCAAACACATTTTGCCCATTATAGCCCACTGTGTGAGTTGTGACAAAAATCGGAAAGTGGTCGAAGATAGTGGACCTAATGGGCTGTCACGTGTCATACTCACTTGATTCGGAGATAGTTTTTGGTCCATACAATCCATTCAAAAGGAGATTACTAAGGCATGTCACTCAAACACATTTTGCCCATTATAGCCCACTGTGTGAGTTGTGCCAAAAAACGGAAAGTGGTCGAAGATAGTGGACCTAATGGGCTCTCACGTGTCATACTCAGTTGATTCGGAGATAGTTTTTGGTCCATACAATTCATTCAAAATGAGATTACTAAGGCATTTCACTCAAACACATTTTGCCCATTATAGCCCACTGTGTGAGTTGTGACAAAAATCGGAAAGTGCTCAAAGATAGTCGACCTAATGGGCTGTCACTTGTCAGACTCACTTTAGTCGAAGATAGTTTTTGGTCCATACAATCCATTCAAAAGGAGATTACTAAGGCATTTCACTCAAACACATTTTGCCCATTATAGCCCACTGTGTGAGTTGTGACAAAAATCGGAAAGTGGTCGAAGATAGTGGACCTAATTTACTGTCACGTGTCATACTCAGTTGATTCGGAGACAGTTTTTGGTCCATACAATCCATTGAAAAGAAGATTACTAAGGCATTTCACTCAAACACATTTTGCCCATTATAGCCCACTGTGTGAGTTGTGACAAAAATCGTTAAGTGCTCGAAGATAGTGGACCTAATGGACTACAACGCGACATGCTTAGTTTATTCAGAAATAGTTTTTGGTCCATACAATCCATTCAAAGGAAGATTACTAAGGCATTTCACTCAAACACATTATGCCCATTATATCCCACTGTGTGAGTTGCGCCAAAAATCGGAAAGTGGTCGAAGATAACGGACCTGATGGACTATCACGTATCATACTCAGTTTATAAAGAAATAGTTTTTGGTCCATACAATCCATTCAAAGGAAGATTACTAAGGCATTTCACTCAAACACATTATGGCCATTATAGCCCACTGTGTGAGTTGCGCCAAAAATCGGAAAGTGGTCGAGGATAGTGGACCTGATGGACTACAACGCGACATACTTAGTTTATTCAGAAATAGTTTTTGGTCCATACAATCCATTCAAAGGAAAATTACTAAGGCATTTCACTCAAACACAGTTTGCCCATTATAGCCCACTGTGTGAGTTGTGACAAAAATCGGAAAGTGGTCGGAGATAGTGGCACTAATGGACTGTCACGTGCCATACTCAGTTTATTCCGAAATAGTTTTTTTCCATACAATTCATTCAAAAGTAGATTACTAAGGCATTTCACTTAAACACATTTTGCCCATTATAGTCCACTGTGTGAGTTGTGACAAAAATCGGAAGTGGTTAAAGATAGTGGACCTAATGGACTGTCACGTGACATACTCAGTTGATTCGGAGATAGTTTTTGGTCCATACAATTCATTCAAAAGTAGATTACTAAGGCATTTCACTCAAACACATTTTGCCCATTATAGCCCACTGTGTGAGTTGTGCCAAAAATCGGAAAGTGGTCTAAGATAGTGGCACTAATGGACTGTCACGCGTCATACTCAGTTTATTCCGAAATAGTTTTTGGTCCATACAATTCATTCAAAAGTAGATCACTAAGCCATTTCACTCAAACACATTTTGCCCATTATAGCCCACTGTGTGAGTTGTGCCAAAAATCGGAAAGTGGTCTACGATAGTGGCACTAATGGACTGTCACGTGTCATACTCAGTTTATTCCGAAATAGTTTTTGGTCCATACAATTCATTCAAAAGTAGATTACTAAGGCATTTCACTCAAACACATTTTGCCCATTATAGTCCACTGTGTGAGTTGTGACAAAAATCGGAAAGTGGTCGAAGATAGTGGACCTAATGGACTGTCACGTGTCATACTCAGTTGATTCGGAGATAGTTTTTGGTGCATACAATTCATTCAAAAGTATATTACTAAGGCATTTCACTCAAACACATTTTGCCCATTATAGCCCACTGTGTGAGTTGTGCTTAAAAACGGAAAGTGGTCGAAGATAGTGGACCTAATGGACTCTCACGTGTCATACTCAGTTTATTCGGAGATAGTTTATGGTCCATACAATCCATTCAAAATGAGATTACTAAGGCATTTCACTCAAACACATTTTGCCCATTATAGCCCACTGTGTGAGTTGTGACGAAAATCGGAAAGTGGTCGAAGATAGTGGACCTAATGGGCTGTCACGTGTCATACTCAGTTGATTCGGAGATAGTTTTTGGTCCATACAATCCATTCAAAAGGAAATTACTAAGGCATTTCACTCAAACACATTTTGCCCATTATAGCCCACTGTGTGAGTTGTGACAAAAATCGGAAAGTGCTCAAAGATAGTCGACCTAATGGGCTGTCACTTGTCAGACTCACTTTAGTCGAAGATAGTTTTTGGTCCATACAATCCATTCAAAAGGAGATTACTAAGGCATTTCACTCAAACACATTTTGCCCATTATAGCCCACTGTGTGAGTTGTGACAAAAATCGGAAAGTGGTCGAAGATAGTGGACCTAATGGACTGTCACGTGTCATACTCAGTTGATTCGGAGACAGTTTTTGGTCCATACAATCCATTGAAAAGAAGATTACTAAGGCATTTCACTCAAACACATTTTGCCCATTATAGCCCACTGTGTGAGTTGTGACAAAAATCGTTAAGTGCTCGAAGATAGTGGACCTAATGGACTACAACGCGACATGCTTAGTTTATTCAGAAATAGTTTTTGGTCCATACAATCCATTCAAAGGAAGATTACTAAGGCATTTCACTCAAACACATTATGCCCATTATATCCCACTGTGTGAGTTGCGCCAAAAATCGGAAAGTGGTCGAAGATAACGGACCTGATGGACTATCACGTATCATACTCAGTTTATAAAGAAATAGTTTTTGGTCCATACAATCCATTCAAAGGAAAATTACTAAGGCATTTCACACAAACACATTATGCCCATTATAGCCCACTGTGTGAGTTGCGCCAAAAATCGGAAAGTGGTCGAAGATAGTGGACCTGATGGACTACAACGCGACATACTTAGTTTATTCAGAAATAGTTTTTGGTCCATACAATCCATTCAAAGGAAAATTACTAAGGCATTTCACTCAAACACATTTTGCCCATTATAGCCCACTGTGTGAGTTGTGCCAAAAATCGGAAAGTGGTCGAAGATAGTGGCACTAATGGACTGTCACGTGCCATACTCAGTTTATTCCGAAATAGTTTTTTTCCATACAATTCATTCAAAAGTAGATTACTAAGGCATTTCACTCAAACACATTTTGCCCATTATAGTCCACTGTGTGAGTTGTGACAAAATTCGGAAAGTGGTCAAAGATAGTGGACCTAATGGACTCTCACGTGTCATACTCAGTTTATTCGGAGATAGTTTTTGGTCCATACAATCCATTCAAAATGAGATTACTAAGGCATTTCACTCAAACACATTTTGCCCATTATAGCCCACTGTGTGAGTTGTGACGAAAATCGGAAAGTGGTCGAAGATAGTGGACCTAATGGGCTGTCACGTGTCATACTCAGTTGATTCGGAGATAGTTTTTGGTCCATACAATCCATTCAAAAGGAAATTACTAAGGCATTTCACTCAAACACATTTTGCCCATTATAGCCCACTGTGTGAGTTGTGACAAAAATCGGAAAGTGCTCAAAGATAGTCGACCTAATGGGCTGTCACCTGTCAGACTCACTTTAGTCGAAGATAGTTTTTGGTCCATACAATCCATTCAAAAGGAGATTACTAAGGCATTTCACTCAAACACATTTTGCCCATTATAGCCCACTGTGTGAGTTGTGACAAAAATCGGAAAGTGGTCGAAGATAGTGGACCTAATGGACTGTCACGTGTCATACTCAGTTGATTCGGAGATAGTTTTTGGTGCATACAATTCATTCAAAAGTATATTACTAAGGCATTTCACTCAAACACATTTTGCCCATTATAGCCCACTGTGTGAGTTGTGCTAAAAAACGGAAAGTGGTCGAAGATAGTGCACCTAATGGACTCTCACGTGTCATACTCAGTTTATTCGGAGATAGTTTTTGGTCCATACAATCCATTCAAAATGAGATTACTAAGGCATTTCACTCAAACACATTTTGCCCATTATAGCCCACTGTGTGAGTTGTGACGAAAATCGGAAAGTGGTCGAAGATAGTGGACCTAATGGGCTGTCACGTGTCATACTCAGTTGATTCGGAGATAGTTTTTGGTCCATACAATCCATTCAAAAGGAAATTACTAAGGCATTTCACTCAAACACATTTTGCCCATTATAGCCCACTGTGTGAGTTGTGACAAAAATCGGAAAGTGGTAGAAGATAGTGGCACTAATGGACTGTCACGTGTCATACTCAGTTTATTCCGAAATAGTTTTTTTCCATGCAATTCCTTTCAAAAGTAGATTACTAAGGCATTTCACTCAAACAAATTTTGCCCATTATAGTCCACTGTGTGAGTTGTGACAAAAATCGGAAAGTGGTCAAAGATAGTGGACCTAATGGACTGTCACGTGTCATACTCAGTTGATTCGGAGATAGTATTTGGTCCATACAATTCATTCAAAAGTAGATTACTAAGGCATTTCACTCAAACACATTTTGCCCATTATAGCCCACTGTGTGAGCTGTGACAAAAATCGGAAAGTGGTCGAAGATAGTGGACCTAATGGACTGTCACGTGTCATAATCAGTTGATTCGGAGATAGTTTTTGGTCCATACAAGTCATTCAAAAGTATATTACTAAGGCATTTCACTCAAACACATTTTGCCCATTATAGCCCACTGTGTGAGTTGTGCTAAAAAACGGAAAGTGGTCGAAGATAGTGGACCTAATGGACTCTCACGTGTCATACTCAGTTGATTCGGAGATAGTTTTTGGTCCATACAATCCATTCAAAATGAGATTACTAAGGCATTTCACTCAAACACATTTTGCCCATTATAGCCCACTGTGTGAGTTGTGACGAAAATCGGAAAGTGGTCGAAGATAGTGGACCTAATGGGCTGTCACATGTCATACTCAGTTGATTCGGAGATGGTTTTTGGTCCATACAATCCATTCAAAAGGAAATTACTAAGGCATTTCACTCAAACACATTTTGCCCATTATAGCCCACTGTGTGAGTTGTGCCAAAAAACGGAAAGTGGTCGAAGATAGTGGACCTAATGGGCTGTCACATGTCATACTCAGTTGATTCGGAGATAGTTTTTGGTCCATACAATCCATTCAAAAGGAAATTACTAAGGCATTTCACTCAAACACATTTTGCCCATTATAGCCCACTGTGTGAGTTGTGCCAAAAATCGGAAAGTGGTCTACGATAGTGGCACTAATGGACTGTCACGTGTCATACTCAGTTTATTCCGAAATAGTTTTTGGTCCATACAATTCATTCAAAAGTAGATTACTAAGGCATTTCACTCAAACACATTTTGCCCATTATAGTCCACTGTGTGAGTTGTGACAAAAATCGGAGAGTGGTCGAAGATAGTGGACCTAATGGACTGTCACGTGTCATACTCAGTTGATTCGGAGATAGTTTTTGGTGCATACAATTCATTCAAAAGTATATTACTAAGGCATTTCACTCAAACACATTTTGCCCATTATAGCCCACTGTGTGAGTTGTGCTAAAAAACGGAAAGTGGTCGAAGATAGTGGACCTAATGGACTCTCACGTGTCATACTCAGTTGATTCGGAGATAGTTTTTGGTCCATACAATCCATTCAAAATGAGATTACTAAGGCATTTCACTCAAACACATTTTGCCCATTATAGCCCACTGTGTGAGTTGTGACGAAAATCGGAAAGTGGTCGAAGATAGTGGACCTAATGGGCTGTCACGTGTCATACTCAGTTGATTCGGAGATAGTTTTTGGTCCATACAATCCATTCAAAAGGAAATTACTAAGGCATTTCACTCAAACACATTTTGCCCATTAAAGCCCACTGTGTGAGTTGTGACAAAAATCGGAAATAGCTCAAAGGTAGTCGACCTAATGGGCTGGCACTTGTCATACCCACTTTAGTCGAAGATACAATCCATACAATCCATTCAAAAGGAGATTACTAAGGCATTTCCTTCAAACACATTTTGCCCATTATAGCCCACTGTGTGAGTTGTGACAAAAATCGGAAAGTGCTCAAAGATAGTCGACCTAATGGGCTGTCACTTGTCATACTCACTTTAGTCGAAGATAGTTTTTGGTCCATACAATCCATTCAAAAGGAGATTACTAAGGCATTTCACTCAAACACATTTTGCCCATTAAAGCCCACTGTGTGAGCTGTGACAAAAATCGGAAATAGCTCAAAGGTAGTCGACCTAATGGGCTGGCACTTGTCATACCCACTTTAGTCGAAGATAGTTTTTGGTCCATACAATTCATTCAAAATGAGATTACTAAGGCATTTCACTCAAACACATTTTGCCCATTATAGCCCACTGTGTGAGTTGTGACGAAAATCGGAAAGTGGTCGAAGATAGTGGACCTAATGGGCTGTCACATGTCATACTCAGTTGATTCGGAGATAGTTTTTGGTCCATACAATCCATTCAAAAGGAAATTACTAAGGCATTTCACTCAAACACATTTTGCCCATTATAGCCCACTGTGTGAGTTGTGCCAAAAATCGGAAAGTGGTCTACGATAGTGGCACTAATGGACTGTCACGTGTCATACTCAGTTTATTCCGAAATAGTTTTTGGTCCATACAATTCATTCAAAAGTAGATTACTAAGGCATTTCACTCAAACACATTTTGCCCATTATAGTCCACTGTGTGAGTTGTGACAAAAATCGGAAAGTGGTCGAAGATAGTGGACCTAATGGACTGTCACGTGTCATACTCAGTTGATTCGGAGATAGTTTTTGGTGCATACAATTCATTCAAAAGTATATTACTAAGGCATTTCACTCAAACACATTTTGCCCATTATAGCCCACTGTGTGAGTTGTGCTAAAAAACGGAAAGTGGTCGAAGATAGTGGACCTAATGGACTCTCACGTGTCATACTCAGTTGATTCGGAGATAGTTTTTGGTCCATACAATCCATTCAAAATGAGATTACTAAGGCATTTCACTCAAACACATTTTGCCCATTATAGCCCACTGTGTGAGTTGTGACGAAAATCGGAAAGTGGTCGAAGATAGTGGACCTAATGGGCTGTCACGTGTCATACTCAGTCGATTCGGAGATAGTTTTTGGTCCATACAATCTGTTGTCGGGGAATCTGCCCAGCTCCCAGTGATTACTATAGATTACAAACACAGAAATATTTTGTATTTATTTTAATCCAATTCGATTTATTTATTCAAAACAATTCAATTTAATAAAGATAAATATGTATATTTCTAATGTTAAAAATTCTTTTTGGTGTAATCACCAAGAGCGTTTTTCTTCTAAATTTTTATAAGAAGTGACTTACAGACTTGCGGTTAAGCTATATTTATAGGACAAAATCTTTGGAAATTCCGCGTGGAAAATTATTAGCTGACTTATAAATAATAAAATGATAGGCACTAATACACCTACATATTTAATAAAATTAATGACAGTTGGTAGAGATGTATTTTGTAATAATTGGGTATTAGATAGTTTACAATTGATATGGTAAGTTTATAATTAAAATGGTTAAAATAAAAGTGGCGGTTACACCCCTCCCTAGTAAGATGGCAAGTAATTTGAGATCTTACTCCACATTTTGAGCCACGTCTAAAATTGCAAGTTTGGCCGCAGGTCTCTCTAATATGCCACATGTCGTCATAATTTTTGCTTTACGCACCTGCCCATCTTTAGATACGGAAACTTCTATAACTCTGCCTTTAGGCCACACATTCCTTGGGTTTGCTGGATCAACCACCACCACAAGTTCTCCGACTTTTAACGGCTTAGATTTTTCGAACCACTTTGTTCGACAAGTTAAGGTAGGTAAATATTCGGCTATCCATCTTCTCCAAAATTTGTCTGCATATTGTTGACAACGTAACCAGCCTTCCTTCAGTACCACACCATCATCATTATATGTAGCAAGAGGTTTAACGCCGTTCGAACACCCTATAAGAAAATGATTAGGTGTTATGGCTTCTTCGTTTGCGCTCTCCAGGGGAACATAGGTTAATGGCCGGGAGTTTATAATACTCTCGACCTCTGCCATCATACTTTTTAAAGTCTCATCATTTGGATACCTTTCATGTTTAATTTTGTAAAAAACTGTTTTCACCGTTCGTACCA
This sequence comes from Metopia argyrocephala, assembly GCA_963576795.1. Lineage (NCBI taxonomy): Eukaryota > Metazoa > Arthropoda > Insecta > Diptera > Sarcophagidae > Metopia > Metopia argyrocephala. Next base: position 85,132,275 of record OY756209.1, on the reverse strand, counting down.
AGCGTTCCCACGCACCTCCCATATGAGGTGCAGCTGGTGGATTGAAATTCCACTTTGTAGTAGCACTTGTAAAGTTTCGGATCAATTCATTTTTGTCTACCTCTTTTATTGCTTCACGTATCTCACGATCAGCCCCTACAAAGTTCGTCCCGTTGTCACTGAAATACTCTCTTGGCTGTCCCCTTCGAGCTTGAAAATTACGAATTGCCATGATACAAGAGCTAGTTGTGAGACTGTGGACAATTTCTATATGTACGGCTCTAACGGTCAAGCATGTGAATAAGGCGCCATATCGCTTTTCTGTGTGTCGATTCACTGTCACTAATAGAGGACCGAAGAAATCCAAGCCTGTATATGTGAAGGGTGACTGAAAAGAGGCAAGACGAGCGCGAGGTAATTTAGCCATTTGTGGATAAGTTGGCACCGCTTTGTTAATCTTACATATTTGGCAGTTCTTTATAAAAAATTTGCACACCACTCTCAGCTTCGGTATGTAATACTTCTGACGTATTTCGTTCACAAGTGTCTCATGGTTGACATGGTGATATTTGTTGTGATAGTGCATTATTAATAGTTTTGTTATGTCACAATATTTTGGCAAAATTACGGGATGCTTGAATTCATCTTTTATATTTGCATTATCAATTCGGCCGGCTGCACAAAGTAAGCCATTACTGTGAATATAAGGACTTAATTTGTATAAAAGGCTAGATTTAGGCAAAGTTTTGTTTTGCTGAATACATTCAATTTCACTTTTAAACATTTGTTGCTGTGCTTGCTTCAATAGAAATGTTTCAGCCATAACTAATTCCTCTTGTAATAATTCAGAGCATTTTTCCGTTAAATTTTTATTTTTTAATATATTGCAAAACCGTATAACAAATGCGGTTGCTCTTAATATTCTACACCAGCGCGAAAAACGTTTTGTATTAATAAGTGGTTCTGTGCTAAAAATAACTAAATTGTGTTGTTTTAAGTCAACTTTAGTTTGTGGAAAATTTTGAATTTTTATTTGCCAGTCTTTTTCGGGAAATTTAAGAAATTCTGGTCCATTATTCCATCGACTGCAGTCTGAAATTTCAATTTTTTTGATCCACTTAGTGGCTTCATCGGCCACATTTTGCTTGCTGGATATCCATAGCCATTCGTTTATATCTGAAATGTCTAAAATTTCACTAATTCGAAGCGCTACAAACTGGTGATATTTTCTCTGGTCTGAGCGTATCCAGCTTAAGACAGTTTGAGAATCTGACCAGAATATCTTACGATTAATAGTTATTGAATGAGTCTGTAAAATATTTTTTACAAAACGTGCACCTATTAAAGCTGCCATAAGCTCCAACCTAGGAATTGACACTACTTTTAATGGTGCTACTCTGGTTTTTGAACCGATTAACGAAACAACAATCTTTTCATCATTTGAAATTCTAAAATATGAGACGGCTGCGTAGCCATTCTCACTCGCATCCACGAAGGTATGTAATTGCACATCTAAATTATTGTAATTTTGAAATGATTGTAGATAACACCGAGGTATTTTAATATTTAATAATTGTGGTAATAATGACAACCAATTTTCCCATTTAGCAAATTGCTGCTCATAAATTGGTTGATCCCAGTCTACCCCGCTTCTCCAAATCTCCTGTAGCACTATTTTTAAGTGCATCAAAATATTTCCGATGAGACCTAGTGGGTCATATATGCTCATTAAAATTCGTAAAACTTCACGCTTCGTTGGCACTTTTTTTACGAGAAATAGCTCACTGTTTGTAATTGAAGGCGAGAGTTTGAAAGTAATAACATCTTCATTGGGAACCCAGAATACCCCAAGTACCTTTTCTGTTTCAAGGCCGTCGCCAATATTAAGACAAATATCACTGAAAAGTTTTGCAGAACTTAAGTCTTGAAGTACAACGTACGAATTTGAGCACCAATTTCTAATATTAAATCCAGCTTGGCTGTGAATGTATTTGACTTCTTTTGCTAGTTTGCTGGCTTCTTCTCGACTGTCTGTAGAAATTAAAAAGTCGTCAACATAGTGGTTATTTTTTACAGCTGCACTTGCCTCAGGATATTCACTTTCAAATAGAGTAGCATTTAAATTTTTTATGTACTGGGATATACACGGCGCACAAGTTGCTCCGAAAATTAAAACATTCATAACGTAAATGTCAACTTCTCTGCTTTCATCACAGCCGCGCCATAAGAAACGTTGAGCGTTTCGATCTTCTGGCCGAATATAAATTTGATGGAACATCTGTTCTATGTCGCCGACTATAGCCACCTTTTTCTGTCGGAATCGAAATAGTATAGATGGAAGTGATGCCAACATATCAGGGCCTTTTAAAAGCATATTGTTTAATGAAATACCTCTAGATTTTGCGGCTGCATCCCACACTATTCTTATTTTGTTTGGCTTATTTTTATTAAAGACCGGAAATATTGGTAAGTACCATATTTTCTGACTGCAATTTATTTCAAATTCACTTTTTTTAACTTTTGTTATGTAGCCTTTATTTAAGTACTCAGCTATAGTGTTCTCAAATACATCAGTTAATTGTTGATTATTTTTTAAAGACCTTTCAAGACACCTTAACCTTTTTAATGCCATATTAAAACTTTCGGGCAGATCGACATTATCATATCGCCACAATAAGGCTGTTTCGTAATGTCCGTTGGCTAATTTTTTGGTATACTTCTCTAGCCATTCGATTGCTCTTTGCTCATCTTTTCCAACTATAGTTGTTGTATTGTTTATACCAGCCATTTCAATAGAGTAAAATTTTTTCATTAAATCGCCAAGATTATCTTCACTAAAATTATCGCATTCACATATATGAAAATTATATTCATTTTGTCTTGATCGATCTATTACAGAATTGCCACATAAGAGCCAACCCAGGCGAGTACGAAGAGCAATTGGTTCATTGATCTTACCTTCCTTTATACGTGTTGGTACACAAAGCTTTAAATTATCTATGCCCAATAGCACACCAGGAATAGCATTATTATAGCTATTTATAGGCAGACCTTTGAGATGAGTGTACTGGTTACATAACCTTTCATAGTTAATGCTTTGAGTTGGTAATAATAACTGTTGGACGGTTCTAACTTCTAGGTAGTGTTTAATTTTATTAGGACCCGCAATTTGCAGGCTTATTCGTTGAGAATCTTCTTCATATCTTCCTATATTACCAGTCCACTTTAGACACAATGGTTCTAAAACACCTGTTAATTCTAAATCATTCACTATTTTTTGATCGATCAGGCTGATTGACGACCCTTCATCAATAAATACATACGTTTCTATGCAATTATTTACTCTGCCGTATATTACGATGGGTATGATTTTAAAAAAAGTTTTATCGCTATCGTTAACATTGTGTGTAGCATGGGTGCTGATTTTAACATTTTTGTTTTTACACTGATCTTCTTCATATACTTTAGTGTCATTGCTCTCATCTCTCATATTATGTAAAAGTGTATTATGTTTTAATTTACAGTCTTTATATTCGCAGACTATGTTGCTTTTACAGCTGCCGCTATGACGACGTAAGCAGAGTTTACATAGGTTATATTTTCTAACTAAATTCCATCTCTCATTTCTGTTGGCAGATAAGAATTTTTTACATTTTCCAACACTGTTACACTGTTCGTAACAGACAACACAACTTTTTTTAAAATGTTCTTCATGTGCGTTGACATATGCATTTTTTGTTTTGTTTGGGAGAGCATCAGTAAACATTGTTTTATTGCTGTTATTGTCAACATTTATACAGCTTGCTGATATACCAACATCATATATCCAATTAGCAAATTCTGTTAAGTTTACTTTTTTACTATTTTTTATCAACTCTGCTTTGTATGAACCCCAATTCAATTGAAACGATGATGGCATTTTAAGAATTAATTCTTGTATTATTGAAGAGTTATTAAGTTCATCTGGCAAGTTGCAGGCTTTAATTGTTGTTTCTAAACCTTTTACCTCAACGGCGAAAGCAGTAACCGTATGTAGTTTTTTGGTGTTTATTATAGGCATTAATCTTATTCTATTTTTCAGTGAAGATAATATTTTTTCGGGCTGACCATATAGAAGTTTTAAGGTAGCTATAGCATTTGGCACAGAAGAGGGGTGAATTAGAATATGTTGTACAGCTCGCAGTGCTTCTCCACGTAACGCTCTTTGTAGCCTGATAAGATTCTCTGCATCAGTCAAGCCGCAAATTGTAGTGGACCATTCATACGTTGAGTTAAAAAGTGGCCACTCTTCAGGCAAGCCTGAAAACGTTGGTAATTCTTTGGGTACCGTTTGACGTGCGTTTATTTGCTGATGTGTGAGGTTATTTTGAAAGCTATAAAATTGAGGTACGGATGATGGCTGCGCCAAACATGATTGTTCGCTAGAACGAAACTCAGTTGCCGGTGGAAAATATGTTTGTCGGTTGGTAGAAGAGTAAAGAGGTGGAGCAATTTGGGGTCGTGATGTAAGCGTTGGGTTTCCTGCTATTACTTGGGTATAATTTTGTGTTTCATCATTAACTATTGTTGATATATTTTCAAATGCATTATTTAGCGAAGAGTTATTTGCTATGTTTGATTGAGTTGTTGTTGTTGTTGTAACAGGGTTATTTGTACTTACATGGACGCTTGTTGATGGCAAATTATTATTTGTAGGCAATGTTGCAGCAACTGTTTGTCTCGGATATGTGTAACATCTTATGCTATTTGCAAAGGTTATATCGTTTTTATGAGAGGTAGACGGATTTATTTGCTCTTCTGTTTCACAGTTTTGTTCAGCATTATCTTGTTGGTTATTTAGCCACTCACGCACGGAAGTTATTTCTGAACCACTGTCACTGGCCTCATCATTTGCTCTATGAAGAATTTGATATTTTTTGCGTAAAAATTCTCTTTCAAGTTTATGTTCTTCTTCTAAACGTTGAAGCTCTAATACATGTTTGCGAGAGCGTGATGTCCGAGATAAATTTGAAGCGCAACTACGAACGGATGGAGGTGGCTGTGGTACACGTTTTGCTGCGCATTTATGGCAAAGCCACGATTGTTGAGATTGGTTGCTGTCGATATTAGCGCATATTATATGAAAGGCAGACTTACATGTGTCGCAAAATATGATGTCATTGATGTCTGTTGCCATATGGCAGATTTGACAAGGAGATGTTGGTTGTGCGGTTGGAGATGTTATTGTAGAATTTTCTGTCGGTTGGTGGTTGAGTGGTTGACCCTGTGAAGAAAGTGAAGAATGCATGATAATAGGACTTACAGTATATCGGCCGGACGGTATTCTTCAATGTAATCCAAACGTGGTGGGTGCAAGATTTAACCTTTTTAAGACCACAAAAAGAATTTTTAAAGTTGTTGTCGGGGAATCTGCCCAGCTCCCAGTGATTATTATAGATTACAAACACAGAAATATTTTGTATTTATTTTAATCCAATTCGATTTATTTATTCAAAACAATTCAATTTAATAAAGATAAATATGTATATTTCTAATGTTAAAAATTCTTTTTGGTGTAATCACCAAGAGCGTTTTTCTTCTAAATTTTTATAAGAAGTGACTTACAGACTTGCGGTTAAGCTATATTTATAGGACAAAATCTTTGGAAATTCCGCGTGGAAAATTATTAGCTGACTTATAAATAATAAAATGATAGGCACTAATACACCTACATATTTAATAAAATTAATGACAGTTGGTAGAGATGTATTTTGTAATAATTGGGTATTAGATAGTTTACAATTGATATGGTAAGTTTATAATTAAAATGGTTAAAATAAAAGTGGCGGTTACACAATCCATTCAAAAGGAAATTACTAAGGCATTTCACTCAAACACATTTTGCCCATTAAAGCCCACTGTGTGAGTTGTGACAAAAATCGGAAAGATAGTCGACCTAATGGGCTGTCACTTGTCAGACTCACTTTAGTCGAAGATAGTTTTTGGTCCATACAATCCATTCAAAAGGAGATTACTAAGGCATTTCACTCAAACACATTTTGCTTATTATAGCCCACTGTGTGAGTTGTGACAAAAATCGGAAAGTGGTCGAAGATAGTGGACCTAATGGACTGTCACGTGTCATACTCAGTTGATTCGGAGACAGTTTTTGGTCCATACAATCCATTCAAAATGAGATTACTAAGGCATTTCACTCAAACACATTTTGCCCATTATAGCCCACTGTGTGAGTTGTGCCAAAAAACGGAAAGTGGTCGAAGATAGTGGACCTAATGAGCTATCACTTGTCATACTCACTTTAGTCGAAGATAGTTTTTGGTCCATACAATCCATTCAAAAGGAGATTACTAAGGCATTTCACTCAAACACATTTTGCCCATTATAGCTAACTGTGTGAGTTGTGACAAAAACCGGAAAGTGGTACAAGATAGTGGACCTAATGGACTGTCAAATGTCATACTCAGTTGATTCGGAGATAGTTTTTGGTCCATACAATTCATTCAAAAGTAGATTACTAAGGCATTTCACTCAAACACATTTTGCCCATTATAGCCCACTGTGTGAGTTGTGCCAAAAAACGGAAAGTGGTCGAAGATAGTGGACCTAATGGACTGTCACGTGTCATACTCAGTTGATTCGGAGACAGTTTTTGATCCATACAATCCATTGAAAAGAAAATTACTAAGGCATTTCACTCAAACACATTTTGCCCATTATAGCCCACTGTGTGAGTTGTGCCAAAAAACGGAAAGTGGTCGAAGATAGTGGACCTAATGGACTCTCACGTGTCATACTCAGTTGATTCGGAGACAGTTTTTGGTCCATACAATCCATTCAAAATGAGATTACTAAGGCATTTCACTCAAACACATTTTGCCCATTATAGCCCACTGTGTGAGTTGTGCCAAAAAACGGAAAGTGGTCGAAGATAGTGGACCTAATGGACTGTCACGTGTCATACTCAGTTGATTCGGAGACAGTTTTTGGTCCATACAATCCATTGAAAAGAAAATTACTAAGGCATTTCACTCAAACACATTTTGCCCATTATAGCCCACTGTGTGAGTTGTGACAAAAATCGGAAAGTGGTCGAAGATAGTGGACCTAATGGACTCTCACGTGTCATACTCAGTTGATTCGGAGTTAGTTTTTGGTCCATACAATCCATTCAAAATGAGATTACTAAGGCATTTCACTCAAACACATTTTGCCCATTATAGCCCACTGTGTGAGTTGTGACAAAAATCGGAAAGTGGTCGAAGATAGTGGACCTAATGGACTGTCACGCGTCATACTCAGTTGATTCGGAGATAGTTTTTGGTCCATACAATCCATTCAAAAGGAGATTACTAAGGCATTTCACTCAAACACATTTTGCTCATTATAGCCCACTGTGTGAGTTGTGACAAAAATCGGAAAGTGGTTGAAGATAGTGGACCTAATGGACTGTCACGTGTCATACTCAGTTGATTCGGAGACAGTTTTTGGTCCATACAATCCATTGAAAAGAAGATTACTAAGGCATTTCACTCAAACACATTTTGCCCATTATAGCCCACTGTGTGAGTTGTGCAAAAAATCGGAAAGTGGTCTACGATAGTGGCACTAATGAACTGTCACGTGTCATACTCAGTTTATTCCGAAATAGTTTTTGGTCCATACAATTCATTCAAAAGTAGATTACTAAGGCATTTCACTCAAACACATTTTGCCCATTATAGCACACTGTGTGAGTTGTGACAAAAATTGGAAAGTGCTCGAAGATATTCGACCTAATGGGCTGTCACTTGTCATACTCACTTTAGTCGAAGATAGTTTTTGGTCCATACAATCCATTCAAAAGGAGATTACTAAGGCATTTCACACAAACACATTTTGCCCATTATAGCCCACTGTGTGAGTTGTGCCAAAAAACGGAAAGTGGTGGAAGATAGTGGACCTAATGGACTCTCACGTGTCATACTCAGTTGATTAGGAGATAGTTTTTGGTCCATACAATCCATTCAAAAGGAGATTACTAAGGCATTTCACTCAAACACATTTTGCCCATTATAGCCCACTGTTGAGTTGTGACAAAAATCGGAAAGTGGTAGAAGATAGTGGCACTAATGGAGTGTCACGCGTCATACTCAGTTTATTCCGAAATAGTTTTTTTCCATGCAATTCCTTTCAAAAGTAGATTACTAAGGCATTTCACTCAAACAAATTTTGCCCATTATAGTCCACTGTGTGAGTTGTGACAAAAATCGGAAAGTGGTCAAAGATAGTGGACCTAATGGACTGTCACGTGTCATACTCAGTTGATTCGGAGATAGTATTTGGTCCATACAATTCATTCAAAAGTAGATTACTAAGGCATTTCACTCAAACACATTTTGCCCATTATAGCCCACTGTGTGAGCTGTGACAAAAATCGGAAAGTGGTCGAAGATAGTGGACCTAATGGACTGTCACGTGTCATAATCAGTTGATTCGGAGATAGTTTTTGGTCCATACAATTCATTCAAAAGTATATTACTAAGGCATTTCACTCAAACACATTTTGCCAATTATAGCCCACTGTGTGAGTTGTGCTAAAAAACGGAAAGTGGTCGAAGATAGTGGACCTATTGGACTCTCACGTGTCATACTCAGTTGATTCGGAGATAGTTTTTGGTCCATACAATCCATTCAAAAGGAGATTACTAAGGCATTTCCCTCAAACACATTTTGCCCATTATAGCCCACTGTGTGAGTTGTGACAAAAATCGGAAAGTGCTCAAAGATAGTCGACCTAATGGGCTGTCACTTGTCATACTCACTTTAGTCGAAGATAGTTTTTGGTCCATACAATCCATTCAAAAGGAGATTACTAAGGCATTTCACTCAAACACATTTTGCCCATTAAAGCCCACTGTGTGAGTTGTGACAAAAATCGGAAATAGCTCAAAAGTAGTCGACCTAATGGGCTGGCACTTGTCATACCCACTTTAGTCGAAGATAGTTTTTGGTCCATACAATCCATTCAAAATGAGATTACTAAGGCATTTCACTCAAACACATTTTGCCCATTATAGCCCACTGTGTGAGTTGTGACAAAAATCGTAAAATGCTCGAAGATAGTCGACCTAATGGGCTGTCACTTGTCATACTCACTTTAGTCGAAGATAGTTTTTGGTCCATACAATCCATTCAAAAGGGGATTACTAAGGCATTTCACTCAAACACATTTTGCCCATTATAGCCCACTGTGTGAGTTGTGACAAAAATCGGAAAGTGGTCGAAGATAGTGGACCTAATGGGCTGTCACGTGTCATACTCAGTTGATTCGGAGATAGTTTTTGGTCCATACAATCCATTCAAAAGGAGATTACTAAGGCATTTCACTCAAACACATTTTGCCCATTATAGCCCACTGTGTGAGTTGTGCCAAAAAACGGAAAGTGGTCGAAGATAGTGGACCTAATGGACTCTCACGTGTCATACTCAGTTGATTCGGAGATAGTTTTTGGTCCATACAATTCATTCAAAATGAGATTACTAAGGCATTTCACTCAAACACATTTTGCCCATTATAGCCCACTGTGTGAGTTGTGACAAAAATCGGAAAGTGCTCAAAGATAGTCGACCTAATGGGCTGTCACTTGTCAGACTCACTTTAGTCGAAGATAGTTTTTGGTCCATACAATCCATTCAAAAGAAGATTACTAAGGCATTTCACTCAAACACATTTTGCTTATTATAGCCCACTGTGTGAGTTGTGACAAAAATCGGAAAGTGGTCGAAGATAGTGGACCTAATGGACTGTCACGTGTCATACTCAGTTGATTCGGAGACAGTTTTTGGTCCATACAATCCATTGAAAAGAAGATTACTAAGGCATTTCACTCAAACACATTTTGCCCATTATAGCCCACTGTGTGAGTTGTGACAAAAATCGTTAAGTGCTCGAAGATAGTGGACCTAATGGACTACAACGCGACATGCTTAGTTTATTCAGAAATAGTTTTTGGTCCATACAATCCATTCAAAGGAAGATTACTAAGGCATTTCACTCAAACACATTATGCCCATTATATCCCACTGTGTGAGTTGCGCCAAAAATCGGAAAGTGGTCGAAGATAACGGACCTGATGGACTATCACGTATCATACTCAGTTTATAAAGAAATAGTTTTTGGTCCATACAATCCATTCAAAGGAAGATTACTAAGGCATTTCACTCAAACACATTATGCCCATTATAGCCCACTGTGTGAGTTGCGCCAAAAATCGGAAAATGGTCGAAAATAGTGGACCTGATGGACTACAACGCGACATACTTAGTTTATTCAGAAATAGTTTTTGGTCCATACAATCCATTCAAAGGAAGATTACTAAGGCATTTCACTCAAACACAGTTTGCCCATTATAGCCCACTGTGTGAGTTGTGCCAAAAATCGGAAAGTGGTCGAAGATAGTGGCACTAATGGACTGTCACGTGCCATACTCAGTTTATTCCGAAATAGTTTTTTTCCATACAATTCATTCAAAAGTAGATTACTAAGGCATTTCACTCAAACACATTTTGCCCATTATAGTCCACTGTGTGAGTTGTGACAAAAATCGGAAAGTGGTCGAAGATAGTGGACCTAATGGACTGTCACGTGTCATAATCAGTTGATTCGGAGATAGTTTTTGGTCCATACAATTCATTCAAAAGTATATTACTAAGGCATTTCACTCAAACACATTTTGCCAATTATAGCCCACTGTGTGAGTTGTGCTAAAAAACGGAAAGTGGTCGAAGATAGTGGACCTATTGGACTCTCACGTGTCATACTCAGTTGATTCGGAGATAGTTTTTGGTCCATACAATTCATTCAAAAGTATATTACTAAGGCATTTTACTCAAACACATTTTGCCAATTATAGCCCACTGTGTGAGTTGTGCTAAAAAACGGAAAGTGGTCGAAGATAGTGGACCTATTGGACTCTCACGTGTCATACTCAGTTGATTCGGAGATAGTTTTTTTCCATACAATTCATTCAAAAGTAGATTACTAAGGCATTTCACTCAAACACATTTTGCCCATTATAGTTCACTGTGTGACTTGTGACAAAAATCGGAAAGTGGTCGAAGATAGTGGACCTAATGGACTGTCACGTGCCATACTCAGTTTATTCCGAAATAGTTTTTTTCCATACAATTCATTCAAAAGTAGATTACTAAGGCATTTCACTCAAACACATTTTGCCCATTATAGTCCACTGTGTAAGTTGTGACAAAAATCGGAAAGTGGTCGAAGATAGTGGACCTAATGGACTGTCACGTGTCATAATCAGTTGATTCGGAGATAGTATTTGGTCCATACAATTCATTCAAAAGTAGATTACTAAGGCATTTCACTCAAACACATTTTGCCCATTATAGCCCACTGTGTGAGCTGTGACAAAAATCGGAAAGTGGTCGAAGATAGTGGACCTAATGGACTGTCACGTGTCATAATCAGTTGATTCGGAGATAGTTTTTGGTCCATACAATTCATTCAAAAGTATATTACTAAGGCATTTCACTCAAACACATTTTGCCAATTATAGCCCACTGTGTGAGTTGTGCTAAAAAACGGAAAGTGGTCGAAGATAGTGGACCTATTGGACTCTCACGTGTCATACTCAGTTGATTCGGAGATAGTTTTTGGTCCATACAATCCATTCAAAAGGAAATTACTAAGGCATTTCACTCAAACACATTTTGCCCATTATAGCCCACTGTGTGAGTTGTGCCAAAAAACGGAAAGTGGTCGAAGATAGTGGACCTATTGGACTCTGACGTGTCATACTCAGTTGATTCGGAGATAGTTTTTGGTCCATACAATCCATTCAAAAGGAGATTACTAAGACATTTCCCTCAAACACATTTTGCCCATTATAGCCCACTGTGTGAGTTGTGACAAAAATCGGAAAGTGCTCAAAGATAGTCGACCTAATGGGCTGTCACTTGTCATACTCACTTTAGTCGAAGATAGTTTTTGGTCCATACAATCCATTCAAAAGGAGATTACTAAGGCATTTCACTCAAACACATTTTGCCCATTAAAGCCCACTGTGTGAGCTGTGACAAAAATCGGAAAGTGGTCGAAGATAGTGGACCTAATGGACTGTCACGTGTCATAATCAGTTGATTCGGAGATAGTATTTGGTCCATACAATTCATTCAAAAGTAGATTACTAAGGCATTTCACTCAAACACATTTTGCCCATTATAGCCCACTGTGTGAGCTGTGACAAAAATCGGAAAGTGGTCGAAGATAGTGGACCTAATGGACTCTCACGTGTCATACTCAGTTGATTCGGAGATAGTTTTTGGTCTATACAATCCATTTAAAAGGAGATTACTAAGGCATTTCCCTCAAACACATTTTGCCCATTATAGCCCACTGTGTGAGTTGTGACAAAAATCGGAAAGTGCTCAAAGATAGTCGACCTAATGGGCTGTCACTTGTCATACTCACTTTAGTCGAAGATAGTTTTTGGTCCATACAATCCATTCAAAAGGAGATTACTAAGGCATTTCACTCAAACACATTTTGCCCATTAAAGCCCACTGTGTGAGTTGTGACAAAAATCGGAAATAGCTCAAAAGTAGTCGACCTAATGGGCTGGCACTTGTCATACCCACTTTAGTCGAAGATAGTTTTTGGTCCATACAATCCATTCAAAATGAGATTACTAAGGCATTTCACTCAAACACATTTTGCCCATTATAGCCCACTGTGTGAGTTGTGACAAAAATCGGAAAATGCTCAAAGATAGTCGACCTAATGGGCTGTCACTTGTCATACTCACTTTAGTCGAAGATAGTTTTTGGTCCATACAATCCATTCAAAAGGGGATTACTAAGGCATTTCACTCAAACACATTTTGCCCATTATAGCCCACTGTGTGAGTTGTGACAAAAATCGGAAAGTGGTCGAAGATAGTGGACCTAATGGGCTGTCACGTGTCATACTCAGTTGATTCGGAGATAGTTTTTGGTCCATACAATCCATTCAAAAGGAGATTACTAAGGCATTTCACTCAAACACATTTTGCCCATTATAGCCCACTGTGTGAGTTGTGCCAAAAAACGGAAAGTGGTCGAAGATAGTGGACCTAATGGACTCTCACGTGTCATACTCAGTTGATTCGGAGATAGTTTTTGGTCCATACAATTCATTCAAAATGAGATTACTAAGGCATTTCACTCAAACACATTTTGCCCATTATAGCCCACTGTGTGAGTTGTGACAAAAATCGGAAAGTGCTCAAAGATAGTCGACCTAATGGGCTGTCACTTGTCAGACTCACTTTAGTCGAAGATAGTTTTTGGTCCATACAATCCATTCAAAAGAAGATTACTAAGGCATTTCACTCAAACACATTTTGCTTATTATAGCCCACTGTGTGAGTTGTGACAAAAATCGGAAAGTGGTCGAAGATAGTGGACCTAATGGACTGTCACGTGTCATACTCAGTTGATTCGGAGACAGTTTTTGGTCCATACAATCCATTGAAAAGAAGATTACTAAGGCATTTCACTCAAACACATTTTGCCCATTATAGCCCACTGTGTGAGTTGTGACAAAAATCGTTAAGTGCTCGAAGATAGTGGACCTAATGGACTACAACGCGACATGCTTAGTTTATTCAGAAATAGTTTTTGGTCCATACAATCCATTCAAAGGAAGATTACTAAGGCATTTCACTCAAACACATTATGCCCATTATATCCCACTGTGTGAGTTGCGCCAAAAATCGGAAAGTGGTCGAAGATAACGGACCTGATGGACTATCACGTATCATACTCAGTTTATAAAGAAATAGTTTTTGGTCCATACAATCCATTCAAAGGAAGATTACTAAGGCATTTCACTCAAACACATTATGCCCATTATAGCCCACTGTGTGAGTTGCGCCAAAAATCGGAAAGTGGTCGAAGATAGTGGACCTGATGGACTACAACGCGACATACTTAGTTTATTCAGAAATAGTTTTTGGTCCATACAATCCATTCAAAGGAAGATTACTAAGGCATTTCACTCAAACACAGTTTGCCCATTATAGCCCACTGTGTGAGTTGTGCCAAAAATCGGAAAGTGGTCGAAGATAGTGGCACTAATGGACTGTCACGTGCCATACTCAGTTTATTCCGAAATAGTTTTTTTCCATACAATTCATTCAAAAGTAGATTACTAAGGCATTTCACTCAAACACATTTTGCCCATTATAGTCCACTGTGTGAGTTGTGACAAAAATCGGAAAGTGGTCGAAGATAGTGGACCTAATGGACTGTCACGTGTCATAATCAGTTGATTCGGAGATAGTTTTTGGTCCATACAATTCATTCAAAAGTATATTACTAAGGCATTTCACTCAAACACATTTTGCCAATTATAGCCCACTGTGTGAGTTGTGCTAAAAAACGGAAAGTGGTCGAAGATAGTGGACCTATTGGACTCTCACGTGTCATACTCAGTTGATTCGGAGATAGTTTTTGGTCCATACAATTCATTCAAAAGTATATTACTAAGGCATTTTACTCAAACACATTTTGCCAATTATAGCCCACTGTGTGAGTTGTGCTAAAAAACGGAAAGTGGTCGAAGATAGTGGACCTATTGGACTCTCACGTGTCATACTCAGTTGATTCAGAGATAGTTTTTTTCCATACAATTCATTCAAAAGAAGATTACTAAGGCATTTCACTCAAACACATTTTGCCCATTAAAGTCCACTGTGTGAGTTGTGACAAAAATCGGAAAGTGGTCGAAGATAGTGGACCTAATGGACTGTCACGTGCCATACTCAGTTTATTCCGAAATAGTTTTTTTCCATACAATTCATTCAAAAGTAGATTACTAAGGCATTTCACTCAAACACATTTTGCCCATTATAGTCCACTGTGTGAGTTGTGACAAAAATCGGAAAGTGGTCGAAGATAGTGGACCTAATGGACTGTCACGTGTCATAATCAGTTGATTCGGAGATAGTATTTGGTCCATACAATTCATTCAAAAGTAGATTACTAAGGCATTTCACTCAAACACATTTTGCCCATTATAGCCCACTGTGTGAGCTGTGACAAAAATCGGAAAGTGGTCGAAGATAGTGGACCTAATGGACTGTCACGTGTCATAATCAGTTGATTCGGAGATAGTTTTTGGTCCATACAATTCATTCAAAAGTATATTACTAAGGCATTTCACTCAAACACATTTTGCCAATTATAGCCCACTGTGTGAGTTGTGCTAAAAAACGGAAAGTGGTCGAAGATAGTGGACCTATTGGACTCTCACGTGTCATACTCAGTTGATTCGGAGATAGTTTTTGGTCCATACAATCCATTCAAAAGGAAATTACTAAGGCATTTCACTCAAACACATTTTGCCCATTATAGCCCACTGTGTGAGTTGTGCCAAAAAACGGAAAGTGGTCGAAGATAGTGGACCTATTGGACTCTGACGTGTCATACTCAGTTGATTCGGAGATAGTTTTTGGTCCATACAATCCATTCAAAAGGAGATTACTAAGGCATTTCCCTCAAACACATTTTGCTCATTATAGCCCACTGTGTGAGTTGTGACAAAAATCAGAAAGTGCTCAAAGATAGTCGACCTAATGGGCTGTCACTTGTCATACTCACTTTAGTCGAAGATAGTTTTTGGTCCATACAATCCATTCAAAAGGAGATTACTAAGGCATTTCACTCAAACACATTTTGCCCATTAAAGCCCACTGTGTGAGTTGTGACAAAAATCGGAAATAGCTCAAAAGTAGTCGACCTAATGGGCTGGCACTTGTCATACCCACTTAAGTCGAAGATAGTTTTTGGTCCATACAATCCATTCAAAATGAGATTACTAAGGCATTTCACTCAAACACATTTTGCCCATTATAGCCCACTGTGTGAGTTGTGACAAAAATCGGAAAATGCTCAAAGATAGTCGACCTAATGGGCTGTCACTTGTCATACTCACTTTAGTCGAAGATAGTTTTTGGTCCATACAATCCATTCAAAAGGGGATTACTAAGGCATTTCACTCAAACACATTTTGCCCATTATAGCCCACTGTGTGAGTTGTGACAAAAATCGGAAAGTGGTCGAAGATAGTGGACCTAATGGGCTGTCACGTGTCATACTCAGTTGATTCGGAGATAGTTTTTGGTCCATACAATCCATTCAAAAGGAGATTACTAAGGCATTTCACTCAAACACATTTTGCCCATTATAGCCCACTGTGTGAGTTGTGCCAAAAAACGGAAAGTGGTCGAAGATAGTGGACCTAATGGACTCTCACGTGTCATACTCAGTTGATTCGGAGATAGTTTTTGGTCCATACAATTCATTCAAAATGAGATTACTAAGGCATTTCACTCAAACACATTTTGCCCATTATAGCCCACTGTGTGAGTTGTGACAAAAATCGGAAAGTGCTCAAAGATAGTCGACCTAATGGGCTGTCACTTGTCAGACTCACTTTAGTCGAAGATAGTTTTTGGTCCATACAATCCATTCAAAAGGAGATTACTAAGGCATTTCACTCAAACACATTTTGCTTATTATAGCCCACTGTGTGAGTTGTGACAAAAATCGGAAAGTGGTCGAAGATAGTGGACCTAATGGACTGTCACGTGTCACACTCAGTTGATTCGGAGAAAGTTTTTGGTCCATACAATCCATTGAAAAGAAAATTACTAAGGCATTTCACTCAAACACATTTTGCCCATTATAGCCCACTGTGTGAGTTGTGACAAAAATCGGAAAGTGCTCAAAGATAGTCGACCTAATGGGCTGTCACTTGTCAGACTCACTTTAGTCGAAGATAGTTTTTGGTCCATACAATTCATTCAAAATGAGATTACTAAGGCATTTCACTCAAACACATTTTGCCCATTATAGCCCACTGTGTGAGTTGTGACAAAAATCGGAAAGTGCTCAAAGATAGTCGACCTAATGGGCTGTCACTTGTCAGACTCACTTTAGTCGAAGATAGTTTTTGGTCCATACAATCCATTCAAAAGGAGATTACTAAGGCATTTCACTCAAACACATTTTGCTTATTATAGCCCACTGTGTGAGTTGTGCCAAAAATCGGAAAGTGGTCGAAGATAGTGGCACTAATGGACTGTCACGTGCCATACTCAGTTTATTCCGAAATAGTTTTTTTCCATACAATTCATTCAAAAGTAGATTACTAAGGCATTTCACTCAAACACATTTTGCCCATTATAGTCCACTGTGTGAGTTGTGACAAAAATCGGAAAGTGGTCAAAGATAGTGGACCTAATGGACTGTCACGTGTCATACTCAGTTGATTCGGAGATAGTTTTTGGTCCATACAATTCATTCAAAAGTAGATTACTAAGGCATTTCACTCAAACACATTTTGCCCATTATAGCCCACTGTGTGAGTTGTGCCAAAAATCGGAAAGTGGTCTAAGATAGTGGCACTAATGGACTGTCACGCGTCATACTCAGTTTATTCCGAAATAGTTTTTGGTCCATACAATTCATTCAAAAGTAGATTACTAAGGCATTTCACTCAAACACATTTTGCCCATTATAGCCCACTGTGTGAGTTGTGCCAAAAATCGGAAAGTGGTCTACGATAGTGGCACTAATGGACTGTCACGTGTCATACTCAGTTTATTCCGAAATAGTTTTTGGTCCATACAATTCATTCAAAAGTAGATTACTAAGGCATTTCACTCAAACACATTTTGCCCATTATAGTCCACTGTGTGAGTTGTGAGAAAAATCGGAAAGTGGTCGAAGATAGTGGACCTAATGGACTGTCACGTGTCATACTCAGTTGATTCGGAGATAGTTTTTGGTGCATACAATTCATTCAAAAGTATATTACTAAGGCATTTCACTCAAACACATTTTGCCCATTATAGCCCACTGTGTGAGTTGTGCTAAAAAACGGAAAGTGGTCGAAGATAGTGGACCTAATGGACTCTCACGTGTCATACTCAGTTGATTCGGAGATAGTTTTTGGTCCATACAATCGATTCAAAATGAGATTACTAAGGCATTTCACTCAAACACATTTTGCCCATTATAGCCCACTGTGTGATTGGGACGAAAATCGGAAAGTGGTCAAAGATAGTGGACCTAATGGGCTGTCACGTGTCATACTCAGTTGATTCGGAGATAGTTTTTGGTCCATACAATCCATTCAAAAGGAAATTACTAAGGCATTTCACTCAAACACATTTTGCCCATTATAGCCCACTGTGTGAGTTGTGCCAAAAAACGGAAAGTGGTCGAAGATAGTGGACCTATTGGACTCTCACGTGTCATACTCAGTTGATTCGGAGATAGTTTTTGGTCCATACAATCCATTCAAAAGGAGATTACTAAGGCATTTCCCTTAAACACATTTTGCCCATTATAGCCCACTGTGTGAGTTGTGACAAAAATCGGAAAGTGCTCAAAGATAGTCGACCTAATGGGCTGTCACTTGTCATACTCACTTTAGTCGAAGATAGTTTTTGGTCCATACAATCCATTCAAAAGGAGATTACTAAGGCATTTCACTCAAACACATTTTGCCCATTAAAGCCCACTGTGTGAGTTGTGACAAAAATCGGAAATAGCTCAAAGGTAGTCGACCTAATGGGCTGGCACTTGTCATACCCACTTTAGTCGAAGATAGTTTTTGGTCCATACAATCCATTCAAAATGAGATTACTAAGGCATTTCACTCAAACACATTTTGCCCATTATAGCCCACTGTGTGAGTTGTGACAAAAATCGGAAAATGCTCAAAGATAGTCGACCTAATGGGCTGTCACTTGTCATACTCACTTTAGTCGAAGATAGTTTTTGGTCCATACAATCCATTCAAAAGGGGATTACTAAGGCATTTCACTCAAACACATTTTGCCCATTATAGCCCACTGTGTGAGTTGTGACAAAAATCGGAAAGTGGTCGAAGATAGTGGACCTAATGGGCTGTCACGTGTCATACTCAGTTGATTCGGAGATAGTTTTTTTCCATACAATTCATTCAAAAGTAGATTACTAAGGCATTTCACTCAAACACATTTTGCCCATTATAGTCCACTGTGTGAGTTGTGACAAAAATCGGAAAGTGGTCGAAGATAGTGGACCTAATGGACTGTCACGTGTCATACTCAGTTGATTCGGAGATAGTATTTGGTTTATACAATTCATTCAAAAGTAGATTACTAAGGCATTTCACTCAAACACATTTTGCCCATTATAGCCTACTGTGTGAGTTGTGCTAAAAATCGGAAAGTGCTCAAAGATAGTCGACCTAATGGGCTGTCACTTGTCATACTCACTTTAGTCGAAGATAGTTTTTGGTCCATACAATCCATTCAAAAGGAGATTACTAAGGCATTTCACTCAAACACATTTTGCCCATTAAAGCCCACTGTGTGAGTTGTGACAAAAATCGGAAATAGCTCAAAGGTAGTCGACCTAATGGGCTGGCACTTGTCATACCCACTTTAGTCGAAGATAGTTTTTGGTCCATACAATCCATTCAAAATGAGATTACTAAGGCATTTCACTCAAACACATTTTGCCCATTATAGCCCACTGTGTGAGTTGTGACAAAAATCGGAAAATGCTCAAAGATAGTCGACCTAATGGGCTGTCACTTGTCATACTCACTTTAGTCGAAGATAGTTTTTGGTCCATACAATCCATTCAAAAGGGGATTACTAAGGCATTTCACTCAAACACATTTTGCCCATTATAGCCCACTGTGTGAGTTGTGCTAAAAAACGGAAAGTGGTCGAAGATAGTGGACCTAATGGACTCTCACGTGTCATACTCAGTTGATTCGGAGATAGTTTTTTTCCATACAATTCATTCAAAAGTAGATTACTAAGGCATTTCACACAAACACATTTTGCCCATTATAGTCCACTGTGTGAGTTGTGACAAAAATCGGAAAGTGGTCGAAGATAGTGGACCTAATGGACTGTCACGTGTCATACTCAGTTGATTCGGAGATAGTATTTGGTTTATACAATTCATTCAAAAGTAGATTACTAAGGCATTTCACTCAAACACATTTTGCCCATTATAGCCTACTGTGTGAGTTGTGCTAAAAATCGGAAAGTGCTCAAAGATAGTGGACCTAATGGGCTGTCACTTGTCATACTCACTTTAGTCGAAGATAGTTTTTGGTCCATACAATCCATTCAAAAGGAGATTACTAAGGCATTTCACTCAAACACATTTTGCCCATTAAAGCCCACTGTGTGAGTTGTGACAAAAATCGGAAATAGCTCAAAGGTAGTCGACCTAATGGGCTGGCACTTGTCATACCCACTTTAGTCGAAGATAGTTTTTGGTCCATACAATCCATTCAAAATGAGATTACTAAGGCATTTCACTCAAACACATTTTGCCCATTATAGCCCACTGTGTGAGTTGTGACAAAAATCGGAAAATGCTCAAAGATAGTCGACCTAATGGGCTGTCACTTGTCATACTCACTTTAGTCGAAGATAGTTTTTGGTCCATACAATCCATTCAAAAGGGGATTACTAAGGCATTTCACTCAAACACATTTTGCCCATTATAGCCCACTGTGTGAGTTGTGCTAAAAAACGGAAAGTGGTCGAAGATAGTGGACCTAATGGACTCTCACGTGTCATACTCAGTTGATTCGGAGATAGTTTTTTTCCATACAATTCATTCAAAAGTAGATTACTAAGGCATTTCACTCAAACACATTTTGCCCATTATAGTCCACTGTGTGAGTTGTGACAAAAATCGGAAAGTGGTCGAAGATAGTGGACCTAATGGACTGTCACGTGTCATACTCAGTTGATTCGGAGATAGTATTTGGTTTATACAATTCATTCAAAAGTAGATTACTAAGGCATTTCACTCAAACACATTTTGCCCATTATAGCCCACTGTGTGAGTTGTGCTAAAAAACGGAAAGTGGTCGAAGATAGTGGACCTAATGGACTCTCACGTGTCATACTCAGTTGATTCGGAGATAGTTTTTTTCCATACAATTCATTCAAAAGTAGATTACTAAGGCATTTCACTCAAACACATTTTGCCCATTATAGTCCACTGTGTGAGTTGTGACAAAAATCGGAAAGTGGTCGAAGATAGTGGACCTAATGGACTGTCACGTGTCATACTCAGTTGATTCGGAGATAGTATTTGGTTTATACAATTCATTCAAAAGTAGATTACTAAGGCATTTCACTCAAACACATTTTGCCCATTATAGCCTACTGTGTGAGTTGTGCTAAAAAACGGAAAGTGGTCGAAGATAGTGGACCTAATGGACTCTCACGTGTCATACTCAGTTGATTCGGAGATAGTTTTTTTCCATACAATTTATTCAAAAGTAGATTACTAAGGCATTTCACTCAAACACATTTTGCCCATTATAGCCCACTGTGTGAGCTGTGACAAAAATCGGAAAGTGGTCGAAGATAGTGGACCTAATGGACTGTCACGTGTCATAATCAGTTGATTCGGAGATAGTTTTTGGTCCATACAATTCATTCAAAAGTAGATTACTAAGGCATTTCACTCAAACACATTTTGCCCATTATAGCCCACTGTGTGAGTTGTGCTAAAAAACGGAAAGTGGTCGAAGATAGTGGACCTAATGGACTCTCACGTGTCATACTCAGTTGATTCGGAGATAGTTTTTTTCCATACAATTCATTCAAAAGTAGATTACTAAGGCATTTCACTCAAACACATTTTGCCCATTATAGTCCACTGTGTGAGTTGTGACAAAAATCGGAAAGTGGTCGAAGATAGTGGACCTAATGGACTGTCACGTGCCATACTCAGTTTATTCCGAAATAGTTTTTTTCCATACAATTTATTCAAAAGTAGATTACTAAGGCATTTCACTCAAACACATTTTGCCCATTATAGTCCACTGTGTGAGTTGTGACAAAAATCGGAAAGTGGTCGAAGATAGTGGACCTAATGGACTGTCACGTGTCATAATCAGTTGATTCGGAGATAGTATTTGGTCCATACAATTCATTCAAAAGTAGATTACTAAGGCATTTCACTCAAACACATTTTGCCCATTATAGCCCACTGTGTGAGCTGTGACAAAAATCGGAAAGTGGTCGAAGATAGTGGACCTAATGGACTGTCACGTGTCATAATCAGTTGATTCGGAGATAGTTTTTGGTCCATACAATTCATTCAAAAGTAGATTACTAAGGCATTTCACTCAAACACATTTTGCCAATTATAGCCCACTGTGGGAGTTGTGCTAAAAAACGGAAAGTGGTCGAAGATAGTGGACCTATTGGACTCTCACGTGTCATACTCAGTTGATTCGGAGATAGTTTTTGGTCCATACAATCCATTCAAAAGGAAATTACTAAGGCATTTCACTCAAACACATTTTGCCCATTATAGCCCACTGTGTGAGTTGTGCCAAAAAACGGAAAGTGGTCGAAGATAGTGGACCTATTGGACTCTCACGTGTCATACTCAGTTGATTCGGAGATAGTTTTTGGTCCATACAATCCATTCAAAAGGAGATTACTAAGGCATTTCCCTCAAACACATTTTGCCCATTATAGCCCACTGTGTGAGTTGTGACAAAAATCGGAAAGTGCTCAATGATAGTCGACCTAATGGGCTGTCACTTGTCATACTCACTTTAGTCGAAGATAGTTTTTGGTCCATACAATCCATTCAAAATGAGATTACTAAGGCATTTCACTCAAACACATTTTGCCCATTAAAGCCCACTGTGTGAGTTGTGACAAAAATCGGAAATAGCTCAAAAGTAGTCGACCTAATGGGCTGGCACTTGTCATACCCACTTTAGTCGAAGATAGTTTTTGGTCCATACAATCCATTCAAAATGAGATTACTAAGGCATTTCACTCAAACACATTTTGCCCATTATAGCCCACTGTGTGAGTTGTGACAAAAATCGGAAAATGCTCAAAGATAATCGACCTAATGGGCTGTCACTTGTCATACTCACTTTAGTCGAAGATAGTTTTTGGTCCATACAATCCATTCAAAATGGGATTACTAAGGCATTTCACTCAAACACATTTTGCCCATTATAGCCCACTGTGTGAGTTGTGACAAAAATCGGAAAGTGGTCGAAGATAGTGGACCTAATGGGCTGTCACGTGTCATACTCAGTTGATTCGGAGATAGTTTTTGGTCCATACAATCCATTCAAAAGGAGATTACTAAGGCATTTCACTCAAACACATTTTGCCCATTATAGCCCACTGTGTGAGTTGTGCCAAAAAACGGAAAGTGGTCGAAGATAGTGGACCTAATGGACTCTCACGTGTCATACTCAGTTGATTCGGAGATAGTTTTTGGTCCATACAATTCATTCAAAATGAGATTACTAAGGCATTTCACTCAAACACATTTTGCCCATTATAGCCCACTGTGTGAGTTGTGACAAAAATCGGAAAGTGCTCAAAGATAGTCGACCTAATGGGCTGTCACTTGTCAGACTCACTTTAGTCGAAGATAGTTTTTGGTCCATACAATCCATTCAAAAGGAGATTACTAAGGCATTTCACTCAAACACATTTTGCTTATTATAGCCCACTGTGTGAGTTGTGACAAAAATCGGAAAGTGGTCGAAGATAGTGGACCTAATGGACTGTCACGTGTCATACTCAGTTGATTCGGAGACAGTTTTTGGTCCATACAATCCATTGAAAAGAAGATTACTAAGGCATTTCACTCAAACACATTTTGCCCATTATAGCCCACTGTGTGAGTTGTGACAAAAATCGTTAAGTGCTCGAAGATAGTGGACCTAATGGACTACAGCGCGACATGCTTAGTTTATTCAGAAATAGTTTTTGGTCCATACAATCCATTCAAAGGAAGATTACTAAGGCATTTCAATCAAACACATTATGCCCATTATATCCCACTGTGTGAGTTGCGCCAAAAATCGGAAAGTGGTCGAAGATAACGGACCTGATGGACTATCACGTATCATACTCAGTTTATAAAGAAATAGTTTTTGGTCCATACAATCCATTCAAAGGAAGATTACTAAGGCATTTCACTCAAACACATTATGCCCATTATAGCCCACTGTGTGAGTTGCGCCAAAAATCGGAAAGTGGTCGAAGATAGTGGACCTGATGGACTACAACGCGACATACTTAGTTTATTCAGAAATAGTTTTTGGTCCATACAATCCATTCAAAGGAAGATTACTAAGGCATTTCACTCAAACACAGTTTGCCCATTATAGCCCACTGTGTGAGTTGTGCCAAAAATCGGAAAGTTGTCGAAGATAGTGGCACTAATGGACTGTCACGTGCCATACTCAGTTTATTCCGAAATAGTTTTTTTCCATACAATTCATTCAAAAGTAGATTACTAAGGCATTTCACTCAAACACATTTTGCCCATTATAGTCCACTGTGTGAGTTGTGACAAAAATCGGAAAGTGGTCAAAGATAGTGGACCTAATGGACTGTCACGTGTCATACTCAGTTGATTCGGAGATAGTTTTTGGTCCATACAATTCATTCAAAAGTAGATTACTAAGGCATTTCACTCAAACACATTTTGCCCATTATAGCCCACTGTGTGAGTTGTGCCAAAAATCGGAAAGTGGTCTAAGATAGTGGCACTAATGGACTGTCACGCGTCATACTCAGTTTATTCCGAAATAGTTTTTGGTCCATACAATTCATTCAAAAGTAGATCACTAAGGCATTTCACTCAAACACATTTTGCCCATTATAGCCCACTGTGTGAGTTGTGCCAAAAATCGGAAAGTGGTCTACGATAGTGGACCTAATGGACTGTCACGTGTCATACTCAGTTGATTCGGAGATAGTTTTTGGTGCATACAATTCATTCAAAAGTAGATTACTAAGGCATTTCACTCAAACACATTTTGCCCATTATAGTCCACTGTGTGAGTTGTGACAAAAATCGGAAAGTGGTCAAAGATAGTGGACCTAATGGACTGTCACGTGTCATACTCAGTTGATTCGGAGATAGTTTTTGGTCCATACAATTCATTCAAAAGTAGATTACTAAGGCATTTCACTCAAACACATTTTGCCCATTATAGCCCACTGTGTGAGTTGTGCCAAAAATCGGAAAGTGGTCTAAGATAGTGGCACTAATGGACTGTCACGTGTCATACTCAGTTTATTCCGAAATAGTTTTTGGTCCATACAATTCATTCAAAAGTAGATTACTAAGGCATTTCACTCAAACACATTTTGCCCATTATAGTCCACTGTGTGAGTTGTGAGAAAAATCGGAAAGTGGTCGAAGATAGTGGACCTAATGGACTGTCACGTGTCATACTCAGTTGATTCGGAGATAGTTTTTGGTGCATACAATTCATTCAAAAGTATATTACTAAGGCATTTCACTCAAACACATTTTGCCCATTATAGCCCACTGTGTGAGTTGTGCTAAAAAACGGAAAGTGGTCGAAGATAGTGGACCTAATGGACTCTCACGTGTCATACTCAGTTGATTCGGAGATAGTTTTTGGTCCATACAATCGATTCAAAATGAGATTACTAAGGCATTTCACTCAAACACATTTTGCCCATTATAGCCCACTGTGTGAGTTGTGACGAAAATCGGAAAGTGGTCAAAGATAGTGGACCTAATGGGCTGTCACGTGTCATACTCAGTTGATTCGGAGATAGTTTTTGGTCCATACAATCCATTCAAAAGGAAATTACTAAGGCATTTCACTCAAACACATTTTGCCCATTATAGCCCACTGTGTGAGTTGTGCCAAAAAACGGAAAGTGGTCGAAGATAGTGGACCTATTGGACTCTCACGTGTCATACTCAGTTGATTCGGAGATAGTTTTTGGTCCATACAATCCATTCAAAAGGAGATTACTAAGGCATTTCCCTTAAACACATTTTGCCCATTATAGCCCACTGTGTGAGTTGTGACAAAAATCGGAAAGTGCTCAAAGATAGTCGACCTAATGGGCTGTCACTTGTCATACTCACTTTAGTCGAAGATAGTTTTTGGTCCATACAATCCATTCAAAAGGAGATTACTAAGGCATTTCACTCAAACACATTTTGCCCATTAAAGCCCACTGTGTGAGTTGTGATAAAAATCGGAAATAGCTCAAAGGTAGTCGACCTAATGGGCTGGCACTTGTCATACCCACTTTAGTCGAAGATAGTTTTTGGTCCATACAATCCATTCAAAATGAGATTACTAAGGCATTTCACTCAAACACATTTTGCCCATTATAGCCCACTGTGTGAGTTGTGACAAAAATCGGAAAATGCTCAAAGATAGTCGACCTAATGGGCTGTCACTTGTCATACTCACTTTAGTCGAAGATAGTTTTTGGTCCATACAATCCATTCAAAAGGGGATTACTAAGGCATTTCACTCAAACACATTTTGCCCATTATAGCCCACTGTGTGAGTTGTGACAAAAATCGGAAAGTGGTCGAAGATAGTGGACCTAATGGGCTGTCACGTGTCATACTCAGTTGATTCGGAGATAGTTTTTGGTCCATACAATCCATTCAAAAGTAGATTACTAAGGCATTTCACTCAAACACATTTTGCCCATTATAGCCCACTGTGTGAGTTGTGCCAAAAAACGGAAAGTGATCGAAGATAGTGGACCTGGTGGACTCTCACGTGTCATACTCAGTTGATTCGGAGATAGTTTTTGGTCCATACAATCCATTCAAAAGGAGATTACTAAGGCATTTCACTCAAACACATTTTGCCCATTATAGCCCACTGTGTGAGTTGTGACAAAAATCGGAAAGTGGTAGAAGATAGTGGCACTAATGGACTGTCACGTGTCATACTCAGTTTATTCCGAAATAGTTTTTTTCCATGCAATTCCTTTCAAAAGTAGATTACTAAGGCATTTCACTCAAACAAATTTTGCCCATTATAGTCCACTGTGTGAGTTGTGACAAAAATCGGAAATTGGTCAAAGATAGTGGACCTAATGGACTGTCACGTGTCATACTCAGTTGATTCGGAGATAGTATTTGGTTTATACAATTCATTCAAAAGTAGATTACTAAGGCATTTCACTCAAACACATTTTGCCCATTATAGCCCACTGTGTGAGCTGTGACAAAAATCGGAAAGTGGTCGAAGATAGTGGACCTAATGGACTGTCACGTGTCATAATCAGTTGATTCGGAGATAGTTTTTGGTCCATACAATTCATTCAAAAGTATATTACTAAGGCATTTCACTCAAACACATTTTGCCCACTATAGCCCACTGTGTGAGTTGTGCTAAAAAACGGAAAGTGGTCGAAGATAGAGGACCTAATGGACTCTCAGTTGTCATACTCAGTTGATTTGGGGATAGTTTTTGGTCCATACAATCCATTCAAAATGAGATTACTAAGGCATTTCACTCAAACACATTTTGCCCATTATAGCCCACTGTGTGAGTTGTGACGAAAATCGGAAAGTGGTCGAAGATAGTGGACCTAATGGGCTGTCACATGTCATACTCAGTTGATTCGGAGATAGTTTTTGGTCCATACAATCCATTCAAAAGGAAATTACTAAGGCATATCACTCAAACACATTTTGCCCATTATAGCCCACTGTGTGAGTTGTGCCAAAAAACGGAAAGTGGTCGAAGATAGTGGACCTATTGGACTCTCACGTGTCATACTCAGTTGATTCGGAGATAGTTTTTGGTCCATACAATCCATTCAAAAGGAGATTACTAAGGCATTTCCCTCAAACACATTTTGCCCATTATAGCTAACTGTGTGAGTTGTGACAAAAACCAGAAAGTGGTACAAGATAGTCGACCTAATGGGCTGTCACTTGTCATACTCACTTTAGTCGAAGATAGTTTTTGGTCCATACAATCCATTCAAAAGGAGATTACTAAGGCATTTCACTCAAACACATTTTGCCCATTAAAGCCCACTGTGTGAGTTGTGACAAAAATCGGAAATAGCTCAAAGGTAGTCGACCTAATGGGCTGGCACTTGTCATACCCACTTTAGTCGAAGATAGTTTTTGGTCCATACAATCCATTCAAAATGAGATTACTAAGGCATTTCACTCAAACACATTTTGCCCATTATAGCCCACTGTGTGAGTTGTGACAAAAATCGGAAAATGCTCAAAGATAGTCGACCTAATGGGCTGTCACTTGTCATACTCACTTTAGTCGAAGATAGTTTTTGGTCCATACAATCCATTCAAAAGGGGATTACTAAGGCATTTCACTCAAACACATTTTGCCCATTATAGCCCACTGTGTGAGTTGTGACAAAAATCGGAAAGTGGTCGAAGATAGTGGACCTAATGGGCTGTCACGTGTCATACTCACTTGATTCGGAGATAGTTTTTGGTCCATACAATCCATTCAAAAGGAGATTACTAAGGCATGTCACTCAAACACATTTTGCCCATTATAGCCCACTGTGTGAGTTGTGCCAAAAAACGGAAAGTGGTCGAAGATAGTGGACCTAATGGGCTCTCACGTGTCATACTCAGTTGATTCGGAGATAGTTTTTGGTCCATACAATTCATTCAAAATGAGATTACTAAGGCATTTCACTCAAACACATTTTGCCCATTATAGCCCACTGTGTGAGTTGTGACAAAAATCGGAAAGTGCTCAAAGATAGTCGACCTAATGGGCTGTCACTTGTCAGACTCACTTTAGTCGAAGATAGTTTTTGGTCCATACAATCCATTCAAAAGGAGATTACTAAGGCATTTCACTCAAACACATTTTGCCCATTATAGCCCACTGTGTGAGTTGTGACAAAAATCGGAAAGTGGTCGAAGATAGTGGACCTAATTTACTGTCACGTGTCATACTCAGTTGATTCGGAGACAGTTTTTGGTCCATACAATCCATTGAAAAGAAGATTACTAAGGCATTTCACTCAAACACATTTTGCCCATTATAGCCCACTGTGTGAGTTGTGACAAAAATCGTTAAGTGCTCGAAGATAGTGGACCTAATGGACTACAACGCGACATGCTTAGTTTATTCAGAAATAGTTTTTGGTCCATACAATCCATTCAAAGGAAGATTACTAAGGCATTTCACTCAAACACATTATGCCCATTATATCCCACTGTGTGAGTTGCGCCAAAAATCGGAAAGTGGTCGAAGATAACGGACCTGATGGACTATCACGTATCATACTCAGTTTATAAAGAAATAGTTTTTGGTCCATACAATCCATTCAAAGGAAGATTACTAAGGCATTTCACTCAAACACATTATGGCCATTATAGCCCACTGTGTGAGTTGCGCCAAAAATCGGAAAGTGGTCGAGGATAGTGGACCTGATGGACTACAACGCGACATACTTAGTTTATTCAGAAATAGTTTTTGGTCCATACAATCCATTCAAAGGAAAATTACTAAGGCATTTCACTCAAACACAGTTTGCCCATTATAGCCCACTGTGTGAGTTGTGACAAAAATCGGAAAGTGGTCGGAGATAGTGGCACTAATGGACTGTCACGTGCCATACTCAGTTTATTCCGAAATAGTTTTTTTCCATACAATTCATTCAAAAGTAGATTACTAAGGCATTTCACTTAAACACATTTTGCCCATTATAGTCCACTGTGTGAGTTGTGACAAAAATCGGAAGTGGTTAAAGATAGTGGACCTAATGGACTGTCACGTGACATACTCAGTTGATTCGGAGATAGTTTTTGGTCCATACAATTCATTCAAAAGTAGATTACTAAGGCATTTCACTCAAACACATTTTGCCCATTATAGCCCACTGTGTGAGTTGTGCCAAAAATCGGAAAGTGGTCTAAGATAGTGGCACTAATGGACTGTCACGCGTCATACTCAGTTTATTCCGAAATAGTTTTTGGTCCATACAATTCATTCAAAAGTAGATCACTAAGCCATTTCACTCAAACACATTTTGCCCATTATAGCCCACTGTGTGAGTTGTGCCAAAAATCGGAAAGTGGTCTACGATAGTGGCACTAATGGACTGTCACGTGTCATACTCAGTTTATTCCGAAATAGTTTTTGGTCCATACAATTCATTCAAAAGTAGATTACTAAGGCATTTCACTCAAACACATTTTGCCCATTATAGTCCACTGTGTGAGTTGTGACAAAAATCGGAAAGTGGTCGAAGATAGTGGACCTAATGGACTGTCACGTGTCATACTCAGTTGATTCGGAGATAGTTTTTGGTGCATACAATTCATTCAAAAGTATATTACTAAGGCATTTCACTCAAACACATTTTGCCCATTATAGCCCACTGTGTGAGTTGTGCTTAAAAACGGAAAGTGGTCGAAGATAGTGGACCTAATGGACTCTCACGTGTCATACTCAGTTTATTCGGAGATAGTTTATGGTCCATACAATCCATTCAAAATGAGATTACTAAGGCATTTCACTCAAACACATTTTGCCCCTTATAGCCCACTGTGTGAGTTGTGACGAAAATCGGAAAGTGGTCGAAGATAGTGGACCTAATGGGCTGTCACGTGTCATACTCAGTTGATTCGGAGATAGTTTTTGGTCCATACAATCCATTCAAAAGGAAATTACTAAGGCATTTCACTCAAACACATTTTGCCCATTATAGCCCACTGTGTGAGTTGTGACAAAAATCGGAAAGTGCTCAAAGATAGTCGACCTAATGGGCTGTCACTTGTCAGACTCACTTTAGTCGAAGATAGTTTTTGGTCCATACAATCCATTCAAAAGGAGATTACTAAGGCATTTCACTCAAACACATTTTGCCCATTATAGCCCACTGTGTGAGTTGTGACAAAAATCGGAAAGTGGTCGAAGATAGTGGACCTAATGGACTGTCACGTGTCATACTCAGTTGATTCGGAGACAGTTTTTGGTCCATACAATCCATTGAAAAGAAGATTACTAAGGCATTTCACTCAAACACATTTTGCCCATTATAGCCCACTGTGTGAGTTGTGACAAAAATCGTTAAGTGCTCGAAGATAGTGGACCTAATGGACTACAACGCGACATGCTTAGTTTATTCAGAAATAGTTTTTGGTCCATACAATCCATTCAAAGGAAGATTACTAAGGCATTTCACTCAAACACATTATGCCCATTATATCCCACTGTGTGAGTTGCGCCAAAAATCGGAAAGTGGTCGAAGATAACGGACCTGATGGACTATCACGTATCATACTCAGTTTATAAAGAAATAGTTTTTGGTCCATACAATCCATTCAAAGGAAAATTACTAAGGCATTTCACACAAACACATTATGCCCATTATAGCCCACTGTGTGAGTTGCGCCAAAAATCGGAAAGTGGTCGAAGATAGTGGACCTGATGGACTACAACGCGACATACTTAGTTTATTCAGAAATAGTTTTTGGTCCATACAATCCATTCAAAGGAAAATTACTAAGGCATTTCACTCAAACACATTTTGCCCATTATAGCCCACTGTGTGAGTTGTGCCAAAAATCGGAAAGTGGTCGAAGATAGTGGCACTAATGGACTGTCACGTGCCATACTCAGTTTATTCCGAAATAGTTTTTTTCCATACAATTCATTCAAAAGTAGATTACTAAGGCATTTCACTCAAACACATTTTGCCCATTATAGTCCACTGTGTGAGTTGTGACAAAATTCGGAAAGTGGTCAAAGATAGTGGACCTAATGGACTCTCACGTGTCATACTCAGTTTATTCGGAGATAGTTTTTGGTCCATACAATCCATTCAAAATGAGATTACTAAGGCATTTCACTCAAACACATTTTGCCCATTATAGCCCACTGTGTGAGTTGTGACGAAAATCGGAAAGTGGTCGAAGATAGTGGACCTAATGGGCTGTCACGTGTCATACTCAGTTGATTCGGAGATAGTTTTTGGTCCATACAATCCATTCAAAAGGAAATTACTAAGGCATTTCACTCAAACACATTTTGCCCATTATAGCCCACTGTGTG
Organism: Metopia argyrocephala; assembly: GCA_963576795.1. Classification (NCBI taxonomy): domain Eukaryota; kingdom Metazoa; phylum Arthropoda; class Insecta; order Diptera; family Sarcophagidae; genus Metopia; species Metopia argyrocephala. The sequence goes on along the minus strand of OY756209.1, from coordinate 85,100,369 downwards.
AGTTGTGACAAAAATCGGAAAGTGCTCAAAGATAGTCGACCTAATGGGCTGTCACCTGTCAGACTCACTTTAGTCGAAGATAGTTTTTGGTCCATACAATCCATTCAAAAGGAGATTACTAAGGCATTTCACTCAAACACATTTTGCCCATTATAGCCCACTGTGTGAGTTGTGACAAAAATCGGAAAGTGGTCGAAGATAGTGGACCTAATGGACTGTCACGTGTCATACTCAGTTGATTCGGAGATAGTTTTTGGTGCATACAATTCATTCAAAAGTATATTACTAAGGCATTTCACTCAAACACATTTTGCCCATTATAGCCCACTGTGTGAGTTGTGCTAAAAAACGGAAAGTGGTCGAAGATAGTGCACCTAATGGACTCTCACGTGTCATACTCAGTTTATTCGGAGATAGTTTTTGGTCCATACAATCCATTCAAAATGAGATTACTAAGGCATTTCACTCAAACACATTTTGCCCATTATAGCCCACTGTGTGAGTTGTGACGAAAATCGGAAAGTGGTCGAAGATAGTGGACCTAATGGGCTGTCACGTGTCATACTCAGTTGATTCGGAGATAGTTTTTGGTCCATACAATCCATTCAAAAGGAAATTACTAAGGCATTTCACTCAAACACATTTTGCCCATTATAGCCCACTGTGTGAGTTGTGCCAAAAAACGGAAAGTGGTCGAAGATAGTGGACCTATTGGACTCTCACGTGTCATACTCAGTTTATTCGGAGATAATTTTTGGTCCATACAATCCATTCAAAAGGAGATTACTAAGGCATTTCCCTCAAACACATTTTGCCCATTATAGCCCACTGTGTGAGTTGTGACAAAAATCGGAAAGTGCTCAAAGATAGTCGACCTAATGGGCTGTCACTTGTCATACTCACTTTAGTCGAAGATAGTTTTTGGTCCATACAATCCATTCAAAAGGAGATTACTAAGGCATTTCACTCAAACACATTTTGCCCATTAAAGCCCACTGTGTGAGTTGTGACAAAAATCGGAAATAGCTCAAAGGTAGTCGACCTAATGGGCTGGCACTTGTCATACCCACTTTAGTCGAAGATAGTTTTTGGTCCATACAATCCATTCAAAATGAGATTACTAAGGCATTTCACTCAAACACATTTTGCCCATTATAGCCCACTGTGTGAGTTGTGACAAAAATCGGAAAATGCTCAAAGATAGTCGACCTAATGGGCTGTCACTTGTCATACTCACTTTAGTCGAAGATAGTTTTTGGTCCATACAAACCATTCAAAAGGGGATTACTAAGGCATTTCACTCAAACACATTTTGCCCATTATAGCCCACTGTGTGAGTTGTGACAAAAATCGGAAAGTGGTCGAAGATAGTGGACCTAATGGGCTGTCACGTGTCATACTCAGTTGATTCGGAGATAGTTTTTGGTCCATACAATCCATTCAAAAGGAGATTACTAAGGCATTTCACTCAAACACATTTTGCCCATTATAGCCCACTGTGTGAGTTGTGCCAAAAAACGGAAAGTGGTCGAAGATAGTGGACCTAATGGACTCTCACGTGTCATACTCAGTTGATTCGGAGATAGTTTTTGGTCCATACAATCCATTCAAAAGGAGATTACTAAGGCATTTCACTCAAACACATTTTGCCCATTATAGCCCACTGTGTGAGTTGTGACAAAAATCGGAAAGTGGTAGAAGATAGTGGCACTAATGGACTGTCACGTGTCATACTCAGTTTATTCCGAAATAGTTTTTTTCCATGCAATTCCTTTCAAAAGTAGATTACTAAGGCATTTCACTCAAACAAATTTTGCCCATTATAGTCCACTGTGTGAGTTGTGACAAAAATCGGAAAGTGGTCAAAGATAGTGGACCTAATGGACTGTCACGTGTCATACTCAGTTGATTCGGAGATAGTATTTGGTCCATACAATTCATTCAAAAGTAGATTACTAAGGCATTTCACTCAAACACATTTTGCCCATTATAGCCCACTGTGTGAGCTGTGACAAAAATCGGAAAGTGGTCGAAGATAGTGGACCTAATGGACTGTCACGTGTCATAATCAGTTGATTCGGAGATAGTTTTTGGTCCATACAAGTCATTCAAAAGTATATTACTAAGGCATTTCACTCAAACACATTTTGCCCATTATAGCCCACTGTGTGAGTTGTGCTAAAAAACGGAAAGTGGTCGAAGATAGTGGACCTAATGGACTCTCACGTGTCATACTCAGTTGATTCGGAGATAGTTTTTGGTCCATACAATCCATTCAAAATGAGATTACTAAGGCATTTCACTCAAACACATTTTGCCCATTATAGCCCACTGTGTGAGTTGTGACGAAAATCGGAAAGTGGTCGAAGATAGTGGACCTAATGGGCTGTCACATGTCATACTCAGTTGATTCGGAGATGGTTTTTGGTCCATACAATCCATTCAAAAGGAAATTACTAAGGCATTTCACTCAAACACATTTTGCCCATTATAGCCCACTGTGTGAGTTGTGCCAAAAAACGGAAAGTGGTCGAAGATAGTGGACCTAATGGGCTGTCACATGTCATACTCAGTTGATTCGGAGATAGTTTTTGGTCCATACAATCCATTCAAAAGGAAATTACTAAGGCATTTCACTCAAACACATTTTGCCCATTATAGCCCACTGTGTGAGTTGTGCCAAAAATCGGAAAGTGGTCTACGATAGTGGCACTAATGGACTGTCACGTGTCATACTCAGTTTATTCCGAAATAGTTTTTGGTCCATACAATTCATTCAAAAGTAGATTACTAAGGCATTTCACTCAAACACATTTTGCCCATTATAGTCCACTGTGTGAGTTGTGACAAAAATCGGAGAGTGGTCGAAGATAGTGGACCTAATGGACTGTCACGTGTCATACTCAGTTGATTCGGAGATAGTTTTTGGTGCATACAATTCATTCAAAAGTATATTACTAAGGCATTTCACTCAAACACATTTTGCCCATTATAGCCCACTGTGTGAGTTGTGCTAAAAAACGGAAAGTGGTCGAAGATAGTGGACCTAATGGACTCTCACGTGTCATACTCAGTTGATTCGGAGATAGTTTTTGGTCCATACAATCCATTCAAAATGAGATTACTAAGGCATTTCACTCAAACACATTTTGCCCATTATAGCCCACTGTGTGAGTTGTGACGAAAATCGGAAAGTGGTCGAAGATAGTGGACCTAATGGGCTGTCACGTGTCATACTCAGTTGATTCGGAGATAGTTTTTGGTCCATACAATCCATTCAAAAGGAAATTACTAAGGCATTTCACTCAAACACATTTTGCCCATTAAAGCCCACTGTGTGAGTTGTGACAAAAATCGGAAATAGCTCAAAGGTAGTCGACCTAATGGGCTGGCACTTGTCATACCCACTTTAGTCGAAGATACAATCCATACAATCCATTCAAAAGGAGATTACTAAGGCATTTCCTTCAAACACATTTTGCCCATTATAGCCCACTGTGTGAGTTGTGACAAAAATCGGAAAGTGCTCAAAGATAGTCGACCTAATGGGCTGTCACTTGTCATACTCACTTTAGTCGAAGATAGTTTTTGGTCCATACAATCCATTCAAAAGGAGATTACTAAGGCATTTCACTCAAACACATTTTGCCCATTAAAGCCCACTGTGTGAGCTGTGACAAAAATCGGAAATAGCTCAAAGGTAGTCGACCTAATGGGCTGGCACTTGTCATACCCACTTTAGTCGAAGATAGTTTTTGGTCCATACAATTCATTCAAAATGAGATTACTAAGGCATTTCACTCAAACACATTTTGCCCATTATAGCCCACTGTGTGAGTTGTGACGAAAATCGGAAAGTGGTCGAAGATAGTGGACCTAATGGGCTGTCACATGTCATACTCAGTTGATTCGGAGATAGTTTTTGGTCCATACAATCCATTCAAAAGGAAATTACTAAGGCATTTCACTCAAACACATTTTGCCCATTATAGCCCACTGTGTGAGTTGTGCCAAAAATCGGAAAGTGGTCTACGATAGTGGCACTAATGGACTGTCACGTGTCATACTCAGTTTATTCCGAAATAGTTTTTGGTCCATACAATTCATTCAAAAGTAGATTACTAAGGCATTTCACTCAAACACATTTTGCCCATTATAGTCCACTGTGTGAGTTGTGACAAAAATCGGAAAGTGGTCGAAGATAGTGGACCTAATGGACTGTCACGTGTCATACTCAGTTGATTCGGAGATAGTTTTTGGTGCATACAATTCATTCAAAAGTATATTACTAAGGCATTTCACTCAAACACATTTTGCCCATTATAGCCCACTGTGTGAGTTGTGCTAAAAAACGGAAAGTGGTCGAAGATAGTGGACCTAATGGACTCTCACGTGTCATACTCAGTTGATTCGGAGATAGTTTTTGGTCCATACAATCCATTCAAAATGAGATTACTAAGGCATTTCACTCAAACACATTTTGCCCATTATAGCCCACTGTGTGAGTTGTGACGAAAATCGGAAAGTGGTCGAAGATAGTGGACCTAATGGGCTGTCACGTGTCATACTCAGTTGATTCGGAGATAGTTTTTGGTCCATACAATCTGTTGTCGGGGAATCTGCCCAGCTCCCAGTGATTACTATAGATTACAAACACAGAAATATTTTGTATTTATTTTAATCCAATTCGATTTATTTATTCAAAACAATTCAATTTAATAAAGATAAATATGTATATTTCTAATGTTAAAAATTCTTTTTGGTGTAATCACCAAGAGCGTTTTTCTTCTAAATTTTTATAAGAAGTGACTTACAGACTTGCGGTTAAGCTATATTTATAGGACAAAATCTTTGGAAATTCCGCGTGGAAAATTATTAGCTGACTTATAAATAATAAAATGATAGGCACTAATACACCTACATATTTAATAAAATTAATGACAGTTGGTAGAGATGTATTTTGTAATAATTGGGTATTAGATAGTTTACAATTGATATGGTAAGTTTATAATTAAAATGGTTAAAATAAAAGTGGCGGTTACACCCCTCCCTAGTAAGATGGCAAGTAATTTGAGATCTTACTCCACATTTTGAGCCACGTCTAAAATTGCAAGTTTGGCCGCAGGTCTCTCTAATATGCCACATGTCGTCATAATTTTTGCTTTACGCACCTGCCCATCTTTAGATACGGAAACTTCTATAACTCTGCCTTTAGGCCACACATTCCTTGGGTTTGCTGGATCAACCACCACCACAAGTTCTCCGACTTTTAACGGCTTAGATTTTTCGAACCACTTTGTTCGACAAGTTAAGGTAGGTAAATATTCGGCTATCCATCTTCTCCAAAATTTGTCTGCATATTGTTGACAACGTAACCAGCCTTCCTTCAGTACCACACCATCATCATTATATGTAGCAAGAGGTTTAACGCCGTTCGAACACCCTATAAGAAAATGATTAGGTGTTATGGCTTCTTCGTTTGCGCTCTCCAGGGGAACATAGGTTAATGGCCGGGAGTTTATAATACTCTCGACCTCTGCCATCATACTTTTTAAAGTCTCATCATTTGGATACCTTTCATGTTTAATTTTGTAAAAAACTGTTTTCACCGTTCGTACCAAGCGTTCCCACGCACCTCCCATATGGGGTGCAGCTGGTGGATTGAAATTCCACTTTGTAGTAGCACTTGTAAAGTTTCGGATCAATTCATTTTTGTCTACCTCTTTTATTGCTTCACGTATCTCACGATCAGCCCCTACAAAGTTCGTCCCGTTGTCACTGAAATACTCTCTTGGCTGTCCCCTTCGAGCTTGAAAATTACGAATTGCCATGATACAAGAGCTAGTTGTGAGACTGTGGACAATTTCTATATGTACGGCTCTAACGGTCAAGCATGTGAATAAGGCGCCATATCGCTTTTCTGTGTGTCGATTCACTGTCACTAATAGAGGACCGAAGAAATCCAAGCCTGTATATGTGAAGGGTGACTGAAAAGAGGCAAGACGAGCGCGAGGTAATTTAGCCATTTGTGGATAAGTTGGCACCGCTTTGTTAATCTTACATATTTGGCAGTTCTTTATAAAAAATTTGCACACCACTCTCAGCTTCGGTATGTAATACTTCTGACGTATTTCGTTCACAAGTGTCTCATGGTTGACATGGTGATATTTGTTGTGATAGTGCATTATTAATAGTTTTGTTATGTCACAATATTTTGGCAAAATTACGGGATGCTTGAATTCATCTTTTATATTTGCATTATCAATTCGGCCGGCTGCACAAAGTAAGCCATTACTGTGAATATAAGGACTTAATTTGTATAAAAGGCTAGATTTAGGCAAAGTTTTGTTTTGCTGAATACATTCAATTTCACTTTTAAACATTTGTTGCTGTGCTTGCTTCAATAGAAATGTTTCAGCCATAACTAATTCCTCTTGTAATAATTCAGAGCATTTTTCCGTTAAATTTTTATTTTTTAATATATTGCAAAACCGTATAACAAATGCGGTTGCTCTTAATATTCTACACCAGCGCGAAAAACGTTTTGTATTAATAAGTGGTTCTGTGCTAAAAATAACTAAATTGTGTTGTTTTAAGTCAACTTTAGTTTGTGGAAAATTTTGAATTTTTATTTGCCAGTCTTTTTCGGGAAATTTAAGAAATTCTGGTCCATTATTCCATCGACTGCAGTCTGAAATTTCAATTTTTTTGATCCACTTAGTGGCTTCATCGGCCACATTTTGCTTGCTGGATATCCATAGCCATTCGTTTATATCTGAAATGTCTAAAATTTCACTAATTCGAAGCGCTACAAACTGGTGATATTTTCTCTGGTCTGAGCGTATCCAGCTTAAGACAGTTTGAGAATCTGACCAGAATATCTTACGATTAATAGTTATTGAATGAGTCTGTAAAATATTTTTTACAAAACGTGCACCTATTAAAGCTGCCATAAGCTCCAACCTAGGAATTGACACTACTTTTAATGGTGCTACTCTGGTTTTTGAACCGATTAACGAAACAACAATCTTTTCATCATTTGAAATTCTAAAATATGAGACGGCTGCGTAGCCATTCTCACTCGCATCCACGAAGGTATGTAATTGCACATCTAAATTATTGTAATTTTGAAATGATTGTAGATAACACCGAGGTATTTTAATATTTAATAATTGTGGTAATAATGACAACCAATTTTCCCATTTAGCAAATTGCTGCTCATAAATTGGTTGATCCCAGTCTACCCCGCTTCTCCAAATCTCCTGTAGCACTATTTTTAAGTGCATCAAAATATTTCCGATGAGACCTAGTGGGTCATATATGCTCATTAAAATTCGTAAAACTTCACGCTTCGTTGGCACTTTTTTTACGAGAAATAGCTCACTGTTTGTAATTGAAGGCGAGAGTTTGAAAGTAATAACATCTTCATTGGGAACCCAGAATACCCCAAGTACCTTTTCTGTTTCAAGGCCGTCGCCAATATTAAGACAAATATCACTGAAAAGTTTTGCAGAACTTAAGTCTTGAAGTACAACGTACGAATTTGAGCACCAATTTCTAATATTAAATCCAGCTTGGCTGTGAATGTATTTGACTTCTTTTGCTAGTTTGCTGGCTTCTTCTCGACTGTCTGTAGAAATTAAAAAGTCGTCAACATAGTGGTTATTTTTTACAGCTGCACTTGCCTCAGGATATTCACTTTCAAATAGAGTAGCATTTAAATTTTTTATGTACTGGGATATACACGGCGCACAAGTTGCTCCGAAAATTAAAACATTCATAACGTAAATGTCAACTTCTCTGCTTTCATCACAGCCGCGCCATAAGAAACGTTGAGCGTTTCGATCTTCTGGCCGAATATAAATTTGATGGAACATCTGTTCTATGTCGCCGACTATAGCCACCTTTTTCTGTCGGAATCGAAATAGTATAGATGGAAGTGATGCCAACATATCAGGGCCTTTTAAAAGCATATTGTTTAATGAAATACCTCTAGATTTTGCGGCTGCATCCCACACTATTCTTATTTTGTTTGGCTTATTTTTATTAAAGACCGGAAATATTGGTAAGTACCATATTTTCTGACTGCAATTTATTTCAAATTCACTTTTTTTAACTTTTGTTATGTAGCCTTTATTTAAGTACTCAGCTATAGTGTTCTCAAATACATCAGTTAATTGTTGATTATTTTTTAAAGACCTTTCAAGACACCTTAACCTTTTTAATGCCATATTAAAACTTTCGGGCAGATCGACATTATCATATCGCCACAATAAGGCTGTTTCGTAATGTCCGTTGGCTAATTTTTTGGTATACTTCTCTAGCCATTCGATTGCTCTTTGCTCATCTTTTCCAACTATAGTTGTTGTATTGTTTATACCAGCCATTTCAATAGAGTAAAATTTTTTCATTAAATCGCCAAGATTATCTTCACTAAAATTATCGCATTCACATATATGAAAATTATATTCATTTTGTCTTGATCGATCTATTACAGAATTGCCACATAAGAGCCAACCCAGGCGAGTACGAAGAGCAATTGGTTCATTGATCTTACCTTCCTTTATACGTGTTGGTACACAAAGCTTTAAATTATCTATGCCCAATAGCACACCAGGAATAGCATTATTATAGCTATTTATAGGCAGACCTTTGAGATGAGTGTACTGGTTACATAACCTTTCATAGTTAATGCTTTGAGTTGGTAATAATAACTGTTGGACGGTTCTAACTTCTAGGTAGTGTTTAATTTTATTAGGACCCGCAATTTGCAGGCTTATTCGTTGAGAATCTTCTTCATATCTTCCTATATTACCAGTCCACTTTAGACACAATGGTTCTAAAACACCTGTTAATTCTAAATCATTCACTATTTTTTGATCGATCAGGCTGATTGACGACCCTTCATCAATAAATACATACGTTTCTATGCAATTATTTACTCTGCCGTATATTACGATGGGTATGATTTTAAAAAAAGTTTTATCGCTATCGTTAACATTGTGTGTAGCATGGGTGCTGATTTTAACATTTTTGTTTTTACACTGATCTTCTTCATATACTTTAGTGTCATTGCTCTCATCTCTCATATTATGTAAAAGTGTATTATGTTTTAATTTACAGTCTTTATATTCGCAGACTATGTTGCTTTTACAGCTGCCGCTATGACGACGTAAGCAGAGTTTACATAGGTTATATTTTCTAACTAAATTCCATCTCTCATTTCTGTTGGCAGATAAGAATTTTTTACATTTTCCAACACTGTTACACTGTTCGTAACAGACAACACAACTTTTTTTAAAATGTTCTTCATGTGCGTTGACATATGCATTTTTTGTTTTGTTTGGGAGAGCATCAGTAAACATTGTTTTATTGCTGTTATTGTCAACATTTATACAGCTTGCTGATATACCAACATCATATATCCAATTAGCAAATTCTGTTAAGTTTACTTTTTTACTATTTTTTATCAACTCTGCTTTGTATGAACCCCAATTCAATTGAAACGATGATGGCATTTTAAGAATTAATTCTTGTATTATTGAAGAGTTATTAAGTTCATCTGGCAAGTTGCAGGCTTTAATTGTTGTTTCTAAACCTTTTACCTCAACGGCGAAAGCAGTAACCGTATGTAGTTTTTTGGTGTTTATTATAGGCATTAATCTTATTCTATTTTTCAGTGAAGATAATATTTTTTCGGGCTGACCATATAGAAGTTTTAAGGTAGCTATAGCATTTGGCACAGAAGAGGGGTGAATTAGAATATGTTGTACAGCTCGCAGTGCTTCTCCACGTAACGCTCTTTGTAGCCTGATAAGATTCTCTGCATCAGTCAAGCCGCAAATTGTAGTGGACCATTCATACGTTGAGTTAAAAAGTGGCCACTCTTCAGGCAAGCCTGAAAACGTTGGTAATTCTTTGGGTACCGTTTGACGTGCGTTTATTTGCTGATGTGTGAGGTTATTTTGAAAGCTATAAAATTGAGGTACGGATGATGGCTGCGCCAAACATGATTGTTCGCTAGAACGAAACTCAGTTGCCGGTGGAAAATATGTTTGTCGGTTGGTAGAAGAGTAAAGAGGTGGAGCAATTTGGGGTCGTGATGTAAGCGTTGGGTTTCCTGCTATTACTTGGGTATAATTTTGTGTTTCATCATTAACTATTGTTGATATATTTTCAAATGCATTATTTAGCGAAGAGTTATTTGCTATGTTTGATTGAGTTGTTGTTGTTGTTGTAACAGGGTTATTTGTACTTACATGGACGCTTGTTGATGGCAAATTATTATTTGTAGGCAATGTTGCAGCAACTGTTTGTCTCGGATATGTGTAACATCTTATGCTATTTGCAAAGGTTATATCGTTTTTATGAGAGGTAGACGGATTTATTTGCTCTTCTGTTTCACAGTTTTGTTCAGCATTATCTTGTTGGTTATTTAGCCACTCACGCACGGAAGTTATTTCTGAACCACTGTCACTGGCCTCATCATTTGCTCTATGAAGAATTTGATATTTTTTGCGTAAAAATTCTCTTTCAAGTTTATGTTCTTCTTCTAAACGTTGAAGCTCTAATACATGTTTGCGAGAGCGTGATGTCCGAGATAAATTTGAAGCGCAACTACGAACGGATGGAGGTGGCTGTGGTACACGTTTTGCTGCGCATTTATGGCAAAGCCACGATTGTTGAGATTGGTTGCTGTCGATATTAGCGCATATTATATGAAAGGCAGACTTACATGTGTCGCAAAATATGATGTCATTGATGTCTGTTGCCATATGGCAGATTTGACAAGGAGATGTTGGTTGTGCGGTTGGAGATGTTATTGTAGAATTTTCTGTCGGTTGGTGGTTGAGTGGTTGACCCTGTGAAGAAAGTGAAGAATGCATGATAATAGGACTTACAGTATATCGGCCGGACGGTATTCTTCAATGTAATCCAAACGTGGTGGGTGCAAGATTTAACCTTTTTAAGACCACAAAAAGAATTTTTAAAGTTGTTGTCGGGGAATCTGCCCAGCTCCCAGTGATTATTATAGATTACAAACACAGAAATATTTTGTATTTATTTTAATCCAATTCGATTTATTTATTCAAAACAATTCAATTTAATAAAGATAAATATGTATATTTCTAATGTTAAAAATTCTTTTTGGTGTAATCACCAAGAGCGTTTTTCTTCTAAATTTTTATAAGAAGTGACTTACAGACTTGCGGTTAAGCTATATTTATAGGACAAAATCTTTGGAAATTCCGCGTGGAAAATTATTAGCTGACTTATAAATAATAAAATGATAGGCACTAATACACCTACATATTTAATAAAATTAATGACAGTTGGTAGAGATGTATTTTGTAATAATTGGGTATTAGATAGTTTACAATTGATATGGTAAGTTTATAATTAAAATGGTTAAAATAAAAGTGGCGGTTACACAATCCATTCAAAAGGAAATTACTAAGGCATTTCACTCAAACACATTTTGCCCATTAAAGCCCACTGTGTGAGTTGTGACAAAAATCGGAAATAGCTCAAAGGTAGTCGACCTAATGGGCTGGCACTTGTCATACCCACTTTAGTCGAAGATAGTTTTTGGTCCATACAATCCATTCAAAAGGAGATTACTAAGGCATTTCCCTCAAACACATTTTGCCCATTATAGCCCACTGTGTGAGTTGTGACAAAAATCGGAAAGTGGTCGAAGATAGTGGACCTAATGGGCTGTCACATGTCATACTCAGTTGATTCGGAGATAGTTTTTGGTGCATACAATTCATTCAAAAGTATATTACTAAGGCATTTCACTCAAACACATTTTGCCCATTATAGCCCACTGTGTGAGTTGTGACAAAAATCGGAAAATGCTCAAAGATAGTCGACCTAATGGACTCTCACGTGTCATACTCAGTTTATTCGGAGATAGTTTTTGGTCCATACAATCCATTCAAAATGAGATTACTAAGGCATTTCACTCAAACACATTTTGCCCATTATAGCCCACTGTGTGAGTTGTGACGAAAATCGGAAAGTGGTCGAAGATAGTGGACCTAATGGGCTGTCACGTGTCATACTCAGTTGATTCGGAGATAGTTTTTGGTCCATACAATCCATTCAAAAGGAAATTACTAAGGCATTTCACTCAAACACATTTTGCCCATTATAGCCCACTGTGTGAGTTGTGCCAAAAAACGGAAAGTGGTCGAAGATAGTGGACCTATTGGACTCTCACGTGTCATACTCAGTTGATTCGGAGATAATTTTTGGTCCATACAATCCATTCAAAAGGAGATTACTAAGGCATTTCCCTCAAACACATTTTGCCCATTATAGCCCACTGTGTGAGTTGTGACAAAAATCGGAAAGTGCTCAAAGATAGTCGACCTAATGGGCTGTCACTTGTCATACTCACTTTAGTCGAAGATAGTTTTTGGTCCATACAATCCATTCAAAAGGAGATTACTAAGGCATTTCACTCAAACACATTTTGCCCATTAAAGCCCACTGTGTGAGTTGTGACAAAAATCGGAAATAGCTCAAAGGTAGTCGACCTAATGGGCTGGCACTTGTCATACCCACTTTAGTCGAAGATAGTTTTTGGTCCATACAATCCATTCAAAATGAGATTACTAAGGCATTTCACTCAAACACATTTTGCCCATTATAGCCCACTGTGTGAGTTGTGACAAAAATCGGAAAATGCTCAAAGATAGTCGACCTAATGGGCTGTCACTTGTCATACTCACTTTAGTCGAAGATAGTTTTTGGTCCATACAATCCATTCAAAAGGGGATTACTAAGGCATTTCACTCAAACACATTTTGCCCATTAAAGCCCACTGTGTGAGTTGTGACAAAATCGGAAAGTGGTCGAAGATAGTGGACCTAATGGGCTGTCACGTGTCATACTCAGTTGATTCGGAGATAGTTTTTGGTCCATACAATCCATTCAAAAGGAGATTACTAAGGCATTTCACTCAAACACATTTTGCCCATTATAGCCCACTGTGTGAGTTGTGCCAAAAAACGGAAAGTGGTCGAAGATAGTGGACCTAATGGACTCTCACGTGTCATACTCAGTTGATTCGGAGATAGTTTTTGGTCCATACAATCCATTCAAAAGGAGATTACTAAGGCATTTCACTCAAACACATTTTGCCCATTATAGCCCACTGTGTGAGCTGTGACAAAAATCGGAAAGTGGTCGAAGATAGTGGACCTAATGGACTGTCACGTGTCATACTCAGTTGATTCGGAGATAGTTTTTGGTCCATACAATCCATTCAAAAGGAAATTACTAAGGCATTTCACTCAAACACATTTTGCCCATTAAAGCCCACTGTGTGAGTTGTGACAAAAATCGGAAAGTGGTAGAAGATAGTGGCACTAATGGACTGTCACGTGTCATACTCAGTTTATTCCGAAATAGTTTTTTTCCATGCAATTCCTTTCAAAAGTAGATTACTAAGGCATTTCACTCAAACAAATTTTGCCCATTATAGTCCACTGTGTGAGTTGTGACAAAAATCGGAAAGTGGTCAAAGATAGTGGACCTAATGGACTGTCACGTGTCATACTCAGTTGATTCGGAGATAGTATTTGGTCCATACAATTCATTCAAAAGTAGATTACTAAGGCATTTCACTCAAACACATTTTGCCCATTATAGCCCACTGTGTGAGCTGTGACAAAAATCGGAAAGTGGTCGAAGATAGTGGACCTAATGGACTGTCACGTGTCATAATCAGTTGATTCGGAGATAGTTTTTGGTCCATACAAGTCATTCAAAAGTATATTACTAAGGCATTTCACTCAAACACATTTTGCCCATTATAGCCCACTGTGTGAGTTGTGCTAAAAAACGGAAAGTGGTCGAAGATAGTGGACCTAATGGACTCTCACGTGTCATACTCAGTTGATTCGGAGATAGTTTTTGGTCCATACAATCCATTCAAAAGGAAATTACTAAGGCATTTCACTCAAACACATTTTGCCCATTAAAGCCCACTGTGTGAGTTGTGACAAAAATCGGAAATAGCTCAAAGGTAGTCGACCTAATGGGCTGGCACTTGTCATACCCACTTTAGTCGAAGATAGTTTTTGGTCCATACAATCCATTCAAAAGGAGATTACTAAGGCATTTCCCTCAAACACATTTTGCCCATTATAGCCCACTGTGTGAGTTGTGACAAAAATCGGAAAGTGCTCAAAGATAGTCGACCTAATGGGCTGTCACTTGTCATACTCACTTTAGTCGAAGATAGTTTTTGGTCCATACAATCCATTCAAAAGGAGATTACTAAGGCATTTCACTCAAACACATTTTGCCCATTAAAGCCCACTGTGTGAGTTGTGACAAAAATCGGAAATAGCTCAAAGGTAGTCGACCTAATGGGCTGGCACTTGTCATACCCACTTTAGTCGAAGATAGTTTTTGGTCCATACAATTCATTCAAAATGGGATTACTAAGGCATTTCACTCAAACACATTTTGCCCATTATAGCCCACTGTGTGAGTTGTGACAAAAATCGGAAAATGCTCAAAGATAGTCGACCTAATGGGCTGTCACCTGTCATACTCACTTTAGTCGAAGATAGTTTTTGGTCCATACAATCCATTCAAAAGAGGATTACTAAGGCATTTCACTCAAACACATTTTGCCCATTATAGCCCACTGTGTGAGTTGTGACAAAAATCGGAAAGTGGTCGAAGATAGTGGACCTAATGGACTGTCACGCGTCATACTCAGTTTATTCCGAAATAGTTTTTGGTCCATACAATTCATTCAAAAGTAGATCACTAAGGCATTTCACTCAAACACATTTTGCCCATTATAGCCCACTGTGTGAGTTGTGCCAAAAATCGGAAAGTGGTCTACGATAGTGGCACTAATGGACTGTCACGTGTCATACTCAGTTTATTCCGAAATAGTTTTTGGTCCATACAATTCATTCAAAAGTAGATCACTAAGGCATTTCACTCAAACACATTTTGCCCATTATAGCCCACTGTGTGAGTTGTGCCAAAAATCGGAAAGTGGTCTACGATAGTGGCACTAATGGACTGTCACGTGTCATACTCAGTTTATTCCGAAATAGTTTTTGGTCCATACAATTCATTCAAAAGTAGATTACTAAGGCATTTCACTCAAACACATTTTGCCCATTATAGCCCACTGTGTGAGCTGTGACAAAAATCGGAAAGTGGTCTAAGATAGTGGCACTAATGGACTGTCACGCGTCATACTCAGTTTATTCCGAAATAGTTTTTGGTCCATACAATTCATTCAAAAGTAGATCACTAAGGCATTTCACTCAAACACATTTTGCCCATTATAGCCCACTGTGTGAGTTGTGCCAAAAATCGGAAAGTGGTCTACGATAGTGGCACTAATGGACTGTCACGTGTCATACTCAGTTTATTCCGAAATAGTTTTTGGTCCATACAATTCATTCAAAAGTAGATTACTAAGGCATTTCACTCAAACACATTTTGCCCATTATAGTCCACTGTGTGAGTTGTGACAAAAATCGGAAAGTGGCCGAAGATAGTGGACCTAATGGACTGTCACGTGTCATACTCAGTTGATTCGGAGATAGTTTTTGGTGCATACAATTCATTCAAAAGTATATTACTAAGGCATTTCACTCAAACACATTTTGCCCATTATAGCCCACTGTGTGAGTTGTGCTAAAAAACGGAAAGTGGTCGAAGATAGTGGACCTAATGGACTCTCACGTGTCCTACTCAGTTTACTCGGAGATAGTTTTTGGTCCATACAATCCATTCAAAATGAGATTACTAAGGCATTTCACTCAAACACATTTTGCCCATTATAGCCCACTGTGTGAGTTGTGACGAAAATCGGAAAGTGGTCGAAGATAGTGGACCTAATGGGCTGTCACGTGTCATACTCAGTTGATTCGGAGATAGTTTTTTGTCCATACAATCCATTAAAAGGAAATTACTAAGGCATTTCACTCAAACACATTTTGCCCATTATAGCCCACTGTGTGAGTTGTGCCAAAAAACGGAAAGTGGTCGAAGATAGTGGACCTAATGGACTCTCACGTGTCATACTCAGTTGATTCGGAGATAGTTTTTGGTCCATACAATCCATTCAAAAGGAGATTACTAAGGCATTTCACTCAAACACATTTTGCCCATTATAGCCCACTGTGTGAGTTGTGACAAAAATCGGAAAATGCTCAAAGATAGTCGACCTAATGGGCTGTCACTTGTCATACTCACTTTAGTCGAAGATAGTTTTTGGTCCATACAATCCATTCAAAAGGGGATCACTCAAACACATTTTGCCCATTATAGCCCACTGTGTGAGTTGTGACAAAAATCGGAAAGTGGTCGAAGATAGTGGACCTAATGGGCTGTCACGTGTCATACTCAGTTGATTCGGAGATAGTTTTTGGTCCATACAATCCATTCAAAAGGAGATTACTAAGGCATTTCACTCAAACACATTTTGCCCATTATAGCCCACTGTGTGAGTTGTGCCAAAAAACGGAAAGTGGTCGAAGATAGTGGACCTAATGGACTCTCACGTGTCATACTCAGTTGATTCGGAGATAGTTTTTGGTCCATACAATCCATTCAAAAGGAGATTACTAAGGCATTTCACTCAAACACATTTTGCCCATTATAGCCCACTGTGTGAGTTGTGACAAAAATCGGAAAGTGGTAGAAGATAGTGGCACTAATGGACTGTCACGTGTCATACTCAGTTTATTCCGAAATAGTTTTTTTCCATGCAATTCCTTTCAAAAGTAGATTACTAAGGCATTTCACTCAAACAAATTTTGCCCATTATAGTCCACTGTGTGAGTTGTGACAAAAATCGGAAAGTGGTCAAAGATAGTGGACCTAATGGACTGTCACGTGTCATACTCAGTTGATTCGGAGATAGTATTTGGTCCATACAATTCATTCAAAAGTAGATTACTAAGGCATTTCACTCAAACACATTTTGCCCATTATAGCCCACTGTGTGAGCTGTGACAAAAATCGGAAAGTGGTCGAAGATAGTGGACCTAATGGACTGTCACGTGTCATAATCAGTTGATTCGGAGATAGTTTTTGGTCCATACAATTCATTCAAAAGTATATTACTAAGGCATTTCACTCAAACACATTTTGCCCATTATAGCCCACTGTGTGAGTTGTGCTAAAAAACGGAAAGTGGTCGAAGATAGTGGACCTAATGGACTCTCACGTGTCATACTCAGTTGATTCGGAGATAGTTTTTGGTCCATACAATCCATTCAAAATGAGATTACTAAGGCATTTCACTCAAACACATTTTGCCCATTATAGCCCACTGTGTGAGTTGTGACGAAAATCGGAAAGTGGTCGAAGATAGTGGACCTAATGGGCTGTCACATGTCATACTCAGTTGATTCGGAGATAGTTTTTGGTCCATACAATCCATTCAAAAGGAAATTACTAAGGCATTTCACTCAAACATATTTTGCCCATTATAGCCCACTGTGTGAGTTGTGCCAAAAAACGGAAAGTGGTCGAAGATAGTGGACCTAATGGGCTGTCACATGTCATACTCAGTTGATTCGGAGATAGTTTTTGGTCGAAGATAGTGGCACTAATGGACTGTCACGTGCCATACTCAGTTTATTCCGAAATAGTTTTTTTCCATACAATTCATTCAAAAGTAGATTACTAAGGCATTTCACTCAAACACATTTTGCCCATTATAGTCCACTGTGTGAGTTGTGACAAAAATCGGAAAGTGGTCAAAGATAGTGGACCTAATGGACTGTCACGTGTCATACTCAGTTGATTCGGAGATAGTTTTTGGTCCATACAATTCATTCAAAAGTAGATTACTAAGGCATTTCACTCAAACACATTTTGCCCATTATAGCCCACTGTGTGAGTTGTGCCAAAAATCGGAAAGTGGTCTAAGATAGTGGCACTAATGGACTGTCACGCGTCATACTCAGTTTATTCCGAAATAGTTTTTGGTCCATACAATTCATTCAAAAGTAGATCACTAAGGCATTTCACTCAAACACATTTTGCCCATTATAGCCCACTGTGTGAGTTGCGCCAAAAATCGGAAAGTGGTCTACGATAGTGGCACTAATGGACTGTCACGTGTAATACTCAGTTTATTCCGAAATAGTTTTTGGTCCATACAATTCATTCAAAAGTAGATTACTAAGGCATTTCACTCAAACACATTTTGCCCATTATAGTCCACTGTGTGAGTTGTGACAAAAATCGGAAAGTGGTCAAAGATAGTGGACCTAATGGACTGTCACGTGTCATACTCAGTTGATTCGGAGATAGTATTTGGTCCATACAATTCATTCAAAAGTAGATTACTAAGGCATTTCACTCAAACACATTTTGCCCATTATAGCCCACTGTGTGAGTTGTGCCAAAAATCGGAAAGTGGTCTACGATAGTGGCACTAATGGACTGTCACGTGTCATACTCAGTTTATTCCGAAATAGTTTTTGGTCCATACAATTCATTCAAAAGTAGATTACTAAGGCATTTCACTCAAACACATTTTGCCCATTATAGCCCACTGTGTGAGTTGTGCCAAAAATCGGAAAGTGGTCTACGATAGTGGCACTAATGGACTGTCACGTGTCATACTCAGTTTATTCCGAAATAGTTTTTGGTCCATACAATTCATTCAAAAGTAGATTACTAAGGCATTTCACTCAAACACATTTTTCCCATTATAGCCCACTGTGTGAGTTGTGCCAAAAACCGGAAAGTGGTCGAAGATAGTGGACCTAATGGACTCTCACGTGTCATACTCAGTTGATTCGGAGACAGTTTTTGGTCCATACAATCCATTCAAAATGAGATTACTAAGGCATTTCACTCAAACACATTTTGCCCATTATAGCCCACTGTGTGAGTTGTGACAAAAATCGGAAAGTGCTCAAAGATAGTGGACCTAATGGACTGTCACGTGTCATACTCAGTTGATTCGGAGACAGTTTTTGGTCCATACAATCCATTGAAAAGAAAATTACTAAGGCATTTCACTCAAACACATTTTGCCCATTATAGCCCACTGTGTGAGTTGTGACAAAAACCGGAAAGTGGTACAAGATAGTGGACCTAATGGACTGTCACTTGTCATACTCAGTTGATTCGGAGATAGTTTTTGGTCCATACAATTCATTCAAAAATAGATTACTAAGGCATTTCACTCAAACACATTTTGCCCATTATAGCCCACTGTGTGAGTTGTGCCAAAAAACGGAAAGTGGTCGAAGATAGTGGACCTAATGGACTCTCACGTGTCATACTCAGTTGATTCGGAGATAGTTTTTGGTCCATACAATCCATTCAAAAGGAGATTACTAAGGCATTTCACTCAAACACATTTTGCCCATTATAGCCCACTGTGTGAGGTGTGACAAAAATCGGAAAGTGGTCGAAGATAGTGGACCTTATGGACTGTCACGCGTCATACTCAGTTGATTCGGAGATAGTTTTTGGTCCATACAATCCATTCAAAAGGAGATTACTAAGGCATTTCACACAAACACATTTTGCCCATTATAGCTAACTGTGTGAGTTGTGACAAAAACCGGAAAGTGGTCCAAGATAGTGGACCTAATGGACTGTCACATGTCATACTCAGTTGATTCGGAGATAGTTTTTGGTCCATACAATTCATTCAAAAATAGATTACTAAGGCATTTCACTCAAACACATTTTGCCCATTATAGCCCACTGTGTGAGTTGTGACAAAAAACGGAAAGTGGTCGAAGATAGTGGACCTAATGGACTGTCACGTGTCATACTTAGTTGATTCGGAGACAGTTTTTGGTCCATACAATCCATTCAAAATGAGATTACTAAGGCATTTCACTCAAACACATTTTGCCCATTATAGCCCACTGTGTGAGTTGTGCCAAAATACGGAAAGTGGTCGAAGATAGTGGACCTAATGGACTCTCACGTGTCATACTCAGTTGATTCGGAGACAGTTTTTGGTCCATACAATCCATTCAAAATGAGATTACTAAGGCATTTCACTCAAACACATTTTGCCCATTATAGCCCACTGTGTGAGTTGTGCCAAAAAACGGAAAGTGGTCGAAGATAGTGGACCTAATGGGCTGTCACGCGTCATACTCAGTTGATTCGGAGATAGTTTTTGGTCCATACAATCCATTCAAAAGGAAATTACTAAGGCATTTCACTCAAACACATTTTTCCCATTATAGCCCACTGTGTGAGTTGTGCCAAAAACCGGAAAGTGGTCGAAGATAGTGGACCTAATGGACTCTCACGTATCATACTCAGTTTATAAAGAAATAGTTTTTGGTCCATACAATCCATTCAAAGGAAAATTACTAAGGCATTTCACTCAAACACATTATGCCCATTATAGCCCACTGTGTGAGGTGTGACAAAAATCGGAAAGTGGTCGAAGATAGTGGACCTTATGCACTGTCACGCGTCATACTCAGTTGATTCGGAGATAGTTTTTGGTCCATACAATCCATTCAAAAGGAGATTACTAAGGCATTTCACACAAACACATTTTGCCCATTATAGCTAACTGTGTGAGTTGTGACAAAAACCGGAAAGTGGTCCAAGATAGTGGACCTAATGGACTGTCACATGTCATACTCAGTTGATTCGGAGATAGTTTTTGGTCCATACAATTCATTCAAAAATAGATTACTAAGGCATTTCACTCAAACACATTTTGCCCATTATAGCCCACTGTGTGAGTTGTGCCAAAAAACGGAAAGTGGTCGAAGATAGTGGACCTAATGGACTGTCACGTGTCATACTTAGTTGATACGGAGACAGTTTTTGGTCCATACAATCCATTCAAAATGAGATTACTAAGGCATTTCACTCAAACACATTTTGCCCATTATAGCCCACTGTGTGAGTTGTGCCAAAATACGGAAAGTGGTCGAAGATAGTGGACCTAATGGACTCTCACGTGTCATACTCAGTTGATTCGGAGACAGTTTTTGGTCCATACAATCCATTCAAAATGAGATTACTAAGGCATTTCACTCAAACACATTTTGCCCATTATAGCCCACTGTGTGAGTTGTGCCAAAAAACGGAAAGTGGTCGAAGATAGTGGACCTAATGGGCTGTCACGCGTCATACTCAGTTGATTCGGAGATAGTTTTTGGTCCATACAATCCATTCAAAAGGAAATTACTAAGGCATTTCACTCAAACACATTTTTCCCATTATAGCCCACTGTGTGAGTTGTGCCAAAAACCGGAAAGTGGTCGAAGATAGTGGACCTAATGGACTCTCACGTGTCATACTCAGTTGATTCGGAGACAGTTTTTGGTCCATACAATCCATTCAAAATGAGATTACTAAGGCATTTCACACAAACACATTTTGCCCATTATAGCCCACTGTGTGAGTTGTGACAAAAATCGGAAAGTGCTCAAAGATAGTGGACCTAATGGACTGTCACGTGTCATACTCAGTTGATTCGGAGACAGTTTTTGGTCCATACAATCCATTGAAAAGAAAATTACTAAGGCATTTCACTCAAACACATTTTGCCCATTATAGCCCACTGTGTGAGTTGTGACAAAAATCGGAAAGTGGTCGAAGATAGTGGACCTAATGGACTGTCACGCGTCATACTCAGTTGATTCGGAGATAGTTTTTGGTCCATACAATCCATTCAAAAGGAGATTACTAAGGCATTTCACTCAAACACATTTTGCCCATTATAGCGCACTGTGTGAGTTGTGACAAAAATCGGAAAGTGGTCGAAGATAGTGGACCTAATGGACTGTCACGTGTCATACTCAGTTGATTCGGAGACAGTTTTTGGTCCATACAATCCATTGAAAAGAATATTACTAAGGTATTTCACTCAAACACATTTTGCCCATTATAGCCCACTGTGTGAGTTGTGACAAAAATCGTTAAGTGCTCGAAGATAGTGGACCTAATGGACTACAACGCGACATGCTTAGTTTATTCAGAAATAGTTTTTGGTCCATACAATCCATTCAAAGGAAGATTAATAAGGCATTTCACTCAAACACATTATGCCCATTATATCCCACTGTGTGAGTTGCGCCAAAAATCGGAAAGTGGTCGAAGATAACGGACCTGATGGACTATCACGTATCATACTCAGTTTATAAAGAAATAGTTTTTGGTCCATACAATCCATTCAAAGGAAAATTACTAAGGCATTTCACTCAAACACATTATGCCCATTATAGCCCACTGTGTGAGGTGTGACAAAAATCGGAAAGTGGTCGAAGATAGTGGACCTTATGCACTGTCACGCGTCATACTCAGTTGATTCGGAGATAATTTTTGGTCCATACAATCCATTCAAAAGGAGATTACTAAGGCATTTCACACAAACACATTTTGCCCATTATAGCTAACTGTGTGAGTTGTGACAAAAACCGGAAAGTGGTCCAAGATAGTGGACCTAATGGACTGTCACATGTCATACTCAGTTGATTCGGAGATAGTTTTTGGTCCATACAATTCATTCAAAAATAGATTACTAAGGCATTTCACTCAAACACATTTTGCCCATTATAGCCCACTGTGTGAGTTGTGACAAAAATCGGAAAGTGCTCAAAGATAGTGGACCTAATGGACTGTCACGTGTCATACTCAGTTGATTCGGAGACAGTTTTTGGTCCATACAATCCATTGAAAAGAAAATTACTAAGGCATTTCACTCAAACACATTTTGCCCATTATAGCCCACTGTGTGAGTTGTGACAAAAAACGGAAAGTGGTCGAAGATAGTGAACCTAATGGACTGTCACGTGTCATACTCAGTTGATTCGGAGACAGTTTTTGGTCCATACAATCCATTCAAAATGAGATTACTAAGGCATTTCACTCAAACACATTTTGCCCATTATAGCCCACTGTGTGAGTTGTGCCAAAAAACGGAAAGTGGTCGAAGATAGTGAACCTAATGGACTGTCACGCGTCATACTCAGTTGATTCGGAGATAGTTTTTGGTCCATACAATCCATTCAAAAGGAGATTACTAAGGCATTTCACTCAAACACATTTTGCCCATTATAGCCCACTGTGTGAGTTGTGCCAAAATACGGAAAGTGGTCGAAGATAGTGGACCTAATGGACTCTCACGTGTCATACTCAGTTGATTCGGAGACAGTTTTTGGTCCATACAATCCATTCAAAATGAGATTACTAAGGCATTTCACTCAAACACATTTTGCCCATTATAGCCCACTGTGTGAGTTGTGCCAAAAAACGGAAAGTGGTCGAAGATAGTGGACCTAATGGACTGTCACGCGTCATACTCAGTTGATTCGGAGATAGTTTTTGGTCCATACAATCCATTCAAAAGGAAATTACTAAGGCATTTCACTCAAACACATTTTTCCCATTATAGCCCACTGTGTGAGTTGTGCCAAAAACCGGAAAGTGGTCGAAGATAGTGGACCTAATGGACTCTCACGTGTCATACTCAGTTGATTCGGAGACAGTTTTTGGTCCATACAATCCATTCAAAATGAGATTACTAAGGCATTTCACACAAACACATTTTGCCCATTATAGCCCACTGTGTGAGTTGTGACAAAAATCGGAAAGTGCTCAAAGATAGTGGACCTAATGGACTGTCACGTGTCATACTCAGTTGATTCGGAGACAGTTTTTGGTCCATACAATCCATTGAAAAGAAAATTACTAAGGCATTTCACTCAAACACATTTTGCCCATTATAGCCCACTGTGTGAGTTGTGACAAAAATCGGAAATTGGTCGAAGATAGTGGACCTAATGGACTGTCACGCGTCATACTCAGTTGATTCGGAGATAGTTTTTGGTCCATACAATCCATTCAAAAGGAGATTACTAAGGCATTTCACTCAAACACATTTTGCCCATTATAGCGCACTGTGTGAGTTGTGACAAAAATCGGAAAGTGGTCGAAGATAGTGGACCTAATGGACTGTCACGTGTCATACTCAGTTGATTCGGAGACAGTTTTTGGTCCATACAATCCATTGAAAAGAATATTACTAAGGTATTTCACTCAAACACATTTTGCCCATTATAGCCCACTGTGTGAGTTGTGACAAAAATCGTTAAGTGCTCGAAGATAGTGGACCTAATGGACTACAACGCGACATGCTTAGTTTATTCAGAAATAGTTTTTGGTCCATACAATCCATTCAAAGGAAGATTACTAAGGCATTTCACTCAAACACATTATGCCCATTATATCCCACTGTGTGAGTTGCGCCAAAAATCGGAAAGTGGTCGAAGATAACGGACCTGATGGACTATCACGTATCATACTCAGTTTATAAAGAAATAGTTTTTGGTCCATACAACCCATTCAAAGGAAAATTACTAAGGCATTTCACTCAAACACATTATGCCCATTATAGCCCACTGTGTGAGTTGCGCCAAAAATCGGAAAGTGGTCGAAGATAGTGGACCTAATGGACTCTCACGTGTCATACTCAGTTGATTCGGAGTTAGTTTTTGGTCCATACAATCCATTCAAAATGAGATTACTAAGGCATTTCACTCAAACACATTTTGCCCATTATAGCCCACTGTGTGAGTTGTGACAAAAATCGGAAAGTGGTCGAAGATAGTGGACCTAATGGACTGTCACGCGTCATACTCAGTTGATTCGGAGATAGTTTTTGGTCCATACAATCCATTCAAAAGGAGATTACTAAGGCATTTCACACAAACACATTTTGCCCATTATAGCTAACTGTGTGAGTTGTGACAAAAACCGGATAGTGGTCCAAGATAGTGGACCTAATGGACTGTCACATGTCATACTCAGTTGATTCGGAGATAGTTTTTGGTCCATACAATTCATTAAAAAATAGATTACTAAGGCATTTCACTCAAACACATTTTGCCCATTATAGCCCACTGTGTGAGTTGTGCCAAAAACCGGAAAGTGGTCGAAGATAGTGGGCCTAATGGACTCTCACGTGTCATACTCAGTTGATTCGGAGACAGTTTTTGGTCCATACAATCCATTGAAAAGAAAATTACTAAGGCATTTCACTCAAACACATTTTGCCCATTATAGCCCACTGTGTGAGTTGTGCCAAAAAACGGAAAGTGGTCGAAGATAGTGGACCTAATGGACTGTCACGTGTCATACTCAGTTGATTCGGAGACAGTTTTTGGTCCATACAATCCATTCAAAATGAGATTACTAAGGCATTTCACTCAAACACATTTTGCCCATTATAGCCCACTGTGTGAGTTGTGCCAAAAAACGGAAAGTGGTCGAAGATAGTGGACCTAATGGACTCTCACGTGTCATACTCAGTTGATTCGGAGACAGTTTTTGGTCCATACAATCCATTCAAAATGAGATTACTAAGGCATTTCACTCAAACACATTTTGCCCATTATAGCCCACTGTGTGAGTTGTGCCAAAAAACGGAAAGTGGTCGAAGATAGTGGACCTAATGGTCTGTCACGTATCATACTCAGTTGATTCGGAGACAGTTTTTGGTCCATACAATCCATTGAAAAGAAAATTACTAAGGCATTTCACTCAAACACATTTTGCCCATTATAGCCCACTGTGTGAGTTGTGCCAAAAAACGGAAAGTGGTCGAAGATAGTGGACCTAATGGACTGTCACGTGTCATACTCAGTTGATTCGGAGACAGTTTTTGGTCCATACAATCCATTCAAAATGAGATTACTAAGGCATTTCACTCAAACACATTTTGCCCATTATAGCCCACTGTGTGAGTTGTGCCAAAAAACGGAAAGTGGTCGAAGATAGTGGACCTAATGGACTCTCACGTGTCATACTCAGTTGATTCGGAGACAGTTTTTGGTCCATACAATCCATTCAAAATGAGATTACTAAGGCATTTCACTCAAACACATTTTGCCCATTATAGCCCACTGTGTGAGTTGTGCCAAAAAACGGAAAGTGGTCGAAGATAGTGGACCTATTGGACTCTCACGTGTCATACTCAGTTGATTCGGAGATAGTTTTTGGTCCATACAATCCATTCAAAATGAGATTACTAAGGCATTTCACTCAAACACATTTTGCCCATTATAGCCCACTGTGTGAGTTGTGACGAAAATCGGAAAGTGGTCGAAGATAGTGGACCTAATGGGCTGTCACGTGTCATACTCAGTTGATTCGGAGATAGTTTTTGGTCCATACAATCCATTCAAAAGGAAATTACTAAGGCATTTCACTCAAACACATTTTGCCCATTAAAGCCCACTGTGTGAGTTGTGACAAAAATCGGAAATAGCTCAAAGGTAGTCGACCTAATGGGCTGGCACTTGTCATACCCACTTTAGTCGAAGATAGTTTTTGGTCCATACAATCCATTCAAAAGGAGATTACTAAGGCATTTCCCTCAAACACATTTTGCCCATTATAGCCCACTGTGTGAGTTGTGACAAAAATCGGAAAGTGGTCGAAGATAGTGGACCTAATGGGCTGTCACATGTCATACTCAGTTGATTCGGAGATAGTTTTTGGTGCATACAATTCATTCAAAAGTATATTACTAAGGCATTTCACTCAAACACATTTTGCCCATTATAGCCCACTGTGTGAGTTGTGACAAAAATCGGAAAATGCTCAAAGATAGTCGACCTAATGGACTCTCACGTGTCATACTCAGTTTATTCGGAGATAGTTTTTGGTCCATACAATCCATTCAAAATGAGATTACTAAGGCATTTCACTCAAACACATTTTGCCCATTATAGCCCACTGTGTGAGTTGTGACGAAAATCGGAAAGTGGTCGAAGATAGTGGACCTAATGGGCTGTCACGTGTCATACTCAGTTGATTCGGAGATAGTTTTTGGTCCATACAATCCATTCAAAAGGAAATTACTAAGGCATTTCACTCAAACACATTTTGCCCATTATAGCCCACTGTGTGAGTTGTGCCAAAAAACGGAAAGTGGTCGAAGATAGTGGACCTATTGGACTCTCACGTGTCATACTCAGTTGATTCGGAGATAATTTTTGGTCCATACAATCCATTCAAAAGGAGATTACTAAGGCATTTCCCTCAAACACATTTTGCCCATTATAGCCCACTGTGTGAGTTGTGACAAAAATCGGAAAGTGCTCAAAGATAGTCGACCTAATGGGCTGTCACTTGTCATACTCACTTTAGTCGAAGATAGTTTTTGGTCCATACAATCCATTCAAAAGGAGATTACTAAGGCATTTCACTCAAACACATTTTGCCCATTAAAGCCCACTGTGTGAGTTGTGACAAAAATCGGAAATAGCTCAAAGGTAGTCGACCTAATGGGCTGGCACTTGTCATACCCACTTTAGTCGAAGATAGTTTTTGGTCCATACAATCCATTCAAAATGAGATTACTAAGGCATTTCACTCAAACACATTTTGCCCATTATAGCCCACTGTGTGAGTTGTGACAAAAATCGGAAAATGCTCAAAGATAGTCGACCTAATGGGCTGTCACTTGTCATACTCACTTTAGTCGAAGATAGTTTTTGGTCCATACAATCCATTCAAAAGGGGATTACTAAGGCATTTCACTCAAACACATTTTGCCCATTATAGCCCACTGTGTGAGTTGTGACAAAAATCGGAAAGTGGTCGAAGATAGTGGACCTAATGGGCTGTCACGTGTCATACTCAGTTGATTCGGAGATAGTTTTTGGTCCATACAATCCATTCAAAAGGAGATTACTAAGGCATTTCACTCAAACACATTTTGCCCATTATAGCCCACTGTGTGAGTTGTGCCAAAAAACGGAAAGTGGTCGAAGATAGTGGACCTAATGGACTCTCACGTGTCATACTCAGTTGATTCGGAGATAGTTTTTGGTCCATACAATCCATTCAAAAGGAGATTACTAAGGCATTTCACTCAAACACATTTTGCCCATTATAGCCCACTGTGTGAGTTGTGACAAAAATCGGAAAGTGGTAGAAGATAGTGGCACTAATGGACTGTCACGTGTCATACTCAGTTTATTCCGAAATAGTTTTTTTCCATGCAATTCCTTTCAAAAGTAGATTACTAAGGCATTTCACTCAAACAAATTTTGCCCATTATAGTCCACTGTGTGAGTTGTGACAAAAATCGGAAAGTGGTCAAAGATAGTGGACCTAATGGACTGTCACGTGTCATACTCAGTTGATTCGGAGATAGTATTTGGTCCATACAATTCATTCAAAAGTAGATTACTAAGGCATTTCACTCAAACACATTTTGCCCATTATAGCCCACTGTGT
Source organism: Metopia argyrocephala (assembly GCA_963576795.1). NCBI lineage: Eukaryota > Metazoa > Arthropoda > Insecta > Diptera > Sarcophagidae > Metopia > Metopia argyrocephala. The sequence continues at coordinate 85,072,118 of OY756209.1, read as the reverse complement.
GAGCTGTGACAAAAATCGGAAAGTGGTCGAAGATAGTGGACCTAATGGACTGTCACGTGTCATAATCAGTTGATTCGGAGATAGTTTTTGGTCCATACAAGTCATTCAAAAGTATATTACTAAGGCATTTCACTCAAACACATTTTGCCCATTATAGCCCACTGTGTGAGTTGTGCTAAAAAACGGAAAGTGGTCGAAGATAGTGGACCTAATGGACTCTCACGTGTCATACTCAGTTGATTCGGAGATAGTTTTTGGTCCATACAATCCATTCAAAATGAGATTACTAAGGCATTTCACTCAAACACATTTTGCCCATTATAGCCCACTGTGTGAGTTGTGACGAAAATCGGAAAGTGGTCGAAGATAGTGGACCTAATGGGCTGTCACATGTCATACTCAGTTGATTCGGAGATAGTTTTTGGTCCATACAATCCATTCAAAAGGAAATTACTAAGGCATTTCACTCAAACACATTTTGCCCATTATAGCCCACTGTGTGAGTTGTGCCAAAAAACGGAAAGTGGTCGAAGATAGTGGACCTAATGGGCTGTCACATGTCATACTCAGTTGATTCGGAGATAGTTTTTGGTCCATACAATCCATTCAAAAGGAAATTACTAAGGCATTTCACTCAAACACATTTTGCCCATTATAGCCCACTGTGTGAGTTGTGCCAAAAATCGGAAAGTGCTCGAAGATAGTGGACCTAATGGACTGTCACGTGTCATACTCAGTTTATTCCGAAATAGTTTTTGGTCCATACAATTCATTCAAAAGTAGATTACTAAGGCATTTCACTCAAACACATTTTGCCCATTATAGTCCACTGTGTGAGTTGTGACAAAAATCGGAAAGTGGTCGAAGATAGTGGACCTAATGGACTGTCACGTGTCATACTCAGTTGATTCGGAGATAGTTTTTGGTGCATACAATTCATTCAAAAGTATATTACTAAGGCATTTCACTCAAACACATTTTGCCCATGATAGCCCACTGTGTGAGTTGTGCTAAAAAACGGAAAGTGGTCGAAGATAGTGGACCTAATGGACTCTCACGTGTCATACTCAGTTGATTCGGAGATAGTTTTTGGTCCATACAATCCATTCAAAATGAGATTACTAAGGCATTTCACTCAAACACATTTTGCCCATTATAGCCCACTGTGTGAGTTGTGACGAAAATCGGAAAGTGGTCGAAGATAGTGGACCTAATGGGCTGTCACGTGTCATACTCAGTTGATTCGGAGATAGTTTTTGGTCCATACAATCCATTCAAAAGGAAATTACTAAGGCATTTCACTCAAACACATTTTGCCCATTAAAGCCCACTGTGTGAGTTGTGACAAAAATCGGAAATAGCTCAAAGGTAGTCGACCTAATGGGCTGGCACTTGTCATACCCACTTTAGTCGAAGATAGTTTTTGGTCCATACAATCCATTCAAAAGGAGATTACTAAGGCATTTCCCTCAAACACATTTTGCCCATTATAGCCCACTGTGTGAGTTGTGACAAAAATCGGAAAGTGCTCAAAGATAGTCGACCTAATGGGCTGTCACTTGTCATACTCACTTTAGTCGAAGATAGTTTTTGGTCCATACAATCCATTCAAAAGGAGATTACTAAGGCATTTCACTCAAACACATTTTGCCCATTAAAGCCCACTGTGTGAGTTGTGACAAAAATCGGAAATAGCTCAAAGGTAGTCGACCTAATGGGCTGGCACTTGTCATACCCACTTTAGTCGAAGATAGTTTTTGGTCCATACAATTCATTCAAAATGAGATTACTAAGGCATTTCACTCAAACACATTTTGCCCATTATAGCCCACTGTGTGAGTTGTGACAAAAATCGGAAAATGCTCAAAGATAGTCGACCTAATGGGCTGTCACTTGTCATACTCACTTTAGTCGAAGATAGTTTTTGGTCCATACAATCCATTCAAAAGAGGATTACTAAGGCATTTCACTCAAACACATTTTGCCCATTATAGCCCACTGTGTGAGTTGTGACAAAAATCGGAAAGTGGTCGAAGATAGTGGACCTAATGGACTGTCACGCGTCATACTCAGTTTATTCCGAAATAGTTTTTGGTCCATACAATTCATTCAAAAGTAGATCACTAAGGCATTTCACTCAAACACATTTTGCCCATTATAGCCCACTGTGTGAGTTGTGCCAAAAATCGGAAAGTGGTCTACGATAGCGGCACTAATGGACTGTCACGTGTCATACTCAGTTTATTCCGAAATAGTTTTTGGTCCATACAATTCATTCAAAAGTAGATCACTAAGGCATTTCACTCAAACACATTTTGCCCATTATAGCCCACTGTGTGAGTTGTGCCAAAAATCGGAAAGTGGTCTACGATAGTGGCACTAATGGACTGTCACGTGTCATACTCAGTTTATTCCGAAATAGTTTTTGGTCCATACAATTCATTCAAAAGTAGATTACTAAGGCATTTCACTCAAACACATTTTGCCCATTATAGCCCACTGTGTGAGCTGTGACAAAAATCGGAAAGTGGTCTAAGATAGTGGCACTAATGGACTGTCACGCGTCATACTCAGTTTATTCCGAAATAGTTTTTGGTCCATACAATTCATTCAAAAGTAGATCACTAAGGCATTTCACTCAAACACATTTTGCCCATTATAGCCCACTGTGTGAGTTGTGCCAAAAATCGGAAAGTGGTCTACGATAGTGGCACTAATGGACTGTCACGTGTCATACTCAGTTTATTCCGAAATAGTTTTTGGTCCATACAATTCATTCAAAAGTAGATTACTAAGGCATTTCACTCAAACACATTTTGCCCATTATAGTCCACTGTGTGAGTTGTGACAAAAATCGGAAAGTGGCCAAAGATAGTGGACCTAATGGACTGTCACGTGTCATACTCAGTTGATTCGGAGATAGTTTTTGGTGCATACAATTCATTCAAAAGTATATTACTAAGGCATTTCACTCAAACACATTTTGCCCATTATAGCCCACTGTGTGAGTTGTGCTAAAAAACGGAAAGTGGTCGAAGATAGTGGACCTAATGGACTCTCACGTGTCATACTCAGTTTATTCGGAGATAGTTTTTGGTCCATACAATCCATTCAAAATGAGATTACTAAGGCATTTCACTCAAACACATTTTGCCCATTATAGCCCACTGTGTGAGTTGTGACGAAAATCGGAAAGTGGTCGAAGATAGTGGACCTAATGGGCTGTCACGTGTCATACTCAGTTGATTCGGAGATAGTTTTTGGTCCATACAATCCATTCAAAAGGAAATTACTAAGGCATTTCACTCAAACACATTTTGCCCATTATAGCCCACTGTGTGAGTTGTGCCAAAAAACGGAAAGTGGTCGAAGATAGTGGACCTATTGGACTCTCACGTGTCATACTCAGTTGATTCGGAGATAATTTTTGGTCCATACAATCCATTCAAAAGGAGATTACTAAGGCATTTCCCTCAAACACATTTTGCCCATTATAGCCCACTGTGTGAGTTGTGACAAAAATCGGAAAGTGCCCAAAGATAGTCGACCTAATGGGCTGTCACTTGTCATACTCACTTTAGTCGAAGATAGTTTTTGGTCCATACAATCCATTCAAAAGGAGATTACTAAGGCATTTCACTCAAACACATTTTGCCCATTAAAGCCCACTGTGTGAGTTGTGACAAAAATCGGAAATAGCTCAAAGGTAGTCGACCTAATGGGCTGGCACTTGTCATACCCACTTTAGTCGAAGATAGTTTTTGGTCCATACAATCCATTCAAAATGGGATTACTAAGGCATTTCACTCAAACACATTTTGCCCATTATAGCCCACTGTGTGAGTTGCGCCAAAAATCGGAAAATGCTCAAAGATAGTCGACCTAATGGGCTGTCACTTGTCATACTCACTTTAGTCGAAGATAGTTTTTGGTCCATACAATCCATTCAAAAGGGGATTACTAAGGCATTTCACTCAAACACATTTTGCCCATTATAGCCCACTGTGTGAGTTGTGACAAAAATCGGAAAGTGGTCGAAGATAGTGGACCTAATGGGCTGTCACGTGTCATACTCAGTTGATTCGGAGATAGTTTTTGGTCCATACAATCCATTCAAAAGGAGATTACTAAGGCATTTCACTCAAACACATTTTGCCCATTATAGCCCACTGTGTGAGTTGTGCCAAAAAACGGAAAGTGGTCGAAGATAGTGGACCTAATGGACTCTCACGTGTCATACTCAGTTGATTCGGAGATAGTTTTTGGTCCATACAATCCATTCAAAAGGAGATTACTAAGGCATTTCACTCAAACACATTTTGCCCATTATAGCCCACTGTGTGAGTTGTGACAAAAATCGGAAAGTGGTAGAAGATAGTGGCACTAATGGACTGTCACGTGTCATACTCAGTTTATTCCGAAATAGTTTTTTTCCATGCAATTCCTTTCAAAAGTAGATTACTAAGGCATTTCACTCAAACAAATTTTGCCCATTATAGTCCACTGTGTGAGTTGTGACAAAAATCGGAAAGTGGTCAAAGATAGTGGACCTAATGGACTGTCACGTGTCATACTCAGTTGATTCGGAGATAGTATTTGGTCCATACAATTCATTCAAAAGTAGATTACTAAGGCATTTCACTCAAACACATTTTGCCCATTATAGCCCACTGTGTGAGCTGTGACAAAAATCGGAAAGTGGTCGAAGATAGTGGACCTAATGGACTGTCACGTGTCATAATCAGTTGATTCGGAGATAGTTTTTGGTCCATACAATTCATTCAAAAGTATATTACTAAGGCATTTCACTCAAACACATTTTGCCCATTATAGCCCACTGTGTGAGTTGTGCTAAAAAACGGAAAGTGGTCGAAGATAGTGGACCTAATGGACTCTCACGTGTCATACTCAGTTGATTCGGAGATAGTTTTTGGTCCATACAATCCATTCAAAATGAGATTACTAAGGCATTTCACTCAAACACATTTTGCCCATTATAGCCCACTGTGTGAGTTGTGACGAAAATCGGAAAGTGGTCGAAGATAGTGGACCTAATGGGCTGTCACATGTCATACTCAGTTGATTCGGAGATAGTTTTTGGTCCATACAATCCATTCAAAAGGAAATTACTAAGGCATTTCACTCAAACATATTTTGCCCATTATAGCCCACTGTGTGAGTTGTGCCAAAAAACGGAAAGTGGTCGAAGATAGTGGACCTAATGGGCTGTCACATGTCATACTCAGTTGATTCGGAGATAGTTTTTGGTCGACGATAGTGGCACTAATGGACTGTCACGTGCCATACTCAGTTTATTCCGAAATAGTTTTTTTCCATACAATTCATTCAAAAGTAGATTACTAAGGCATTTCACTCAAACACATTTTGCCCATTATAGTCCACTGTGTGAGTTGTGACAAAAATCGGAAAGTGGTCAAAGATAGTGGACCTAATGGACTGTCACGTGTCATACTCAGTTGATTCGGAGATAGTTTTTGGTCCATACAATTCATTCAAAAGTAGATTACTAAGGCATTTCACTCAAACACATTTTGCCCATTATAGCCCACTGTGTGAGTTGTGCCAAAAATCGGAAAGTGGTCTAAGATAGTGGCACTAATGGACTGTCACGCGTCATACTCAGTTTATTCCGAAATAGTTTTTGGTCCATACAATTCATTCAAAAGTAGATCACTAAGGCATTTCACTCAAACACATTTTGCCCATTATAGCCCACTGTGTGAGTTGCGCCAAAAATCGGAAAGTGGTCTACGATAGTGGCACTAATGGACTGTCACGTGTAATACTCAGTTTATTCCGAAATAGTTTTTGGTCCATACAATTCATTCAAAAGTAGATTACTAAGGCATTTCACTCAAACACATTTTGCCCATTATAGTCCACTGTGTGAGTTGTGACAAAAATCGGAAAGTGGTCAAAGATAGTGGACCTAATGGACTGTCACGTGTCATACGCAGTTGATTCGGAGATAGTATTTGGTCCATACAATTCATTCAAAAGTAGATTACTAAGGCATTTCACTCAAACACATTTTGCCCATTATAGCCCACTGTGTGAGTTGTGCCAAAAATCGGAAAGTGGTCTACGATAGTGGCACTAATGGACTGTCACGTGTCATACTCAGTTTATTCCGAAATAGTTTTTGGTCCATACAATTCATTCAAAAGTAGATTACTAAGGCATTTCACTCAAACACATTTTGCCCATTATAGCCCACTGTGTGAGTTGTGCCAAAAATCGGAAAGTGGTCTACGATAGTGGCACTAATGGACTGTCACGTGTCATACTCAGTTTATTCCGAAATAGTTTTTGGTCCATACAATTCATTCAAAAGTAGATTACTAAGGCATTTCACTCAAACACATTTTTCCCATTATAGCCCACTGTGTGAGTTGTGCCAAAAACCGGAAAGTGGTCGAAGATAGTGGACCTAATGGACTCTCACGTGTCATACTCAGTTGATTCGGAGACAGTTTTTGGTCCATACAATCCATTCAAAATGAGATTACTAAGGCATTTCACTCAAACACATTTTGCCCATTATAGCCCACTGTGTGAGTTGTGACAAAAATCGGAAAGTGCTTAAAGATAGTGGACCTAATGGACTGTCACGTGTCATACTCAGTTGATTCGAAAACAGTTTTTGGTCCATACAATCCATTGAAAAGAAAATTACTAAGGCATTTCACTCAAACACATTTTGCCCATTATAGCCCACTGTGTGAGTTGTGACAAAAACCGGAAAGTGGTACAAGATAGTGGACCTAATGGACTGTCACTTGTCATACTCAGTTGATTCGGAGATAGTTTTTGGTCCATACAATTCATTCAAAAATAGATTACTAAGGCATTTCACTCAAACACATTTTGCCCATTATAGCCCACTGTGTGAGTTGTGCCAAAAAACGGAAAGTGGTCGAAGATAGTGGACCTAATGGACTCTCACGTGTCATACTCAGTTGATTCGGAGATAGTTTTTGGTTCATACAATCCATTCAAAAGGAGATTACTAAGGCATTTCACTCAAACACATTTTGCCCATTATAGCCCACTGTGTGAGGTGTGACAAAAATCGGAAAGTGGTCGAAGATAGTGGACCTTATTGACTGTCACGCGTCATACTCAGTTGATTCGGAGATAGTTTTTGGTCCATACAATCCATTCAAAAGGAGATTACTAAGGCATTTCACACAAACACATTTTGCCCATTATAGCTAACTGTGTGAGTTGTGACAAAAACCGGAAAGTGGTCCAAGATAGTGGACCTAATGGACTGTCACATGTCATACTCAGTTGATTCGGAGATAGTTTTTGGTCCATACAATTCATTCAAAAATAGATTACTAAGGCATTTCACTCAAACACATTTTGCCCATTATAGCCCACTGTGTGAGTTGTGACAAAAAACGGAAAGTGGTCGAAGATAGTGGACCTAATGGACTGTCACGTGTCATACTTAGTTGATTCGGAGACAGTTTTTGGTCCATACAATCCATTCAAAATGAGATTACTAAGGCATTTCACTCAAACACATTTTGCCCATTATAGCCCACTGTGTGAGTTGTGCCAAAATACGGAAAGTGGTCGAAGATAGTGGACCTAATGGACTCTCACGTGTCATACTCAGTTGATTCGGAGACAGTTTTTGGTCCATACAATCCATTCAAAATGAGATTACTAAGGCATTTCACTCAAACACATTTTGCCCATTATAGCCCACTGTGTGAGTTGTGCCAAAAAACGGAAAGTGGTCGAAGATAGTGGACCTAATGGACTGTCACGCGTCATACTCAGTTGATTCGGAGATAGTTTTTGGTCCATACAATCCATTCAAAAGGAGATTACTAAGGCATTTCACTCAAACACATTTTGCCCATTATAGCCCACTGTGTGAGTTGTGCCAAAATACGGAAAGTGGTCGAAGACCTAATGGACTCTCACGTGTCATACTCAGTTGATTCGGAGACAGTTTTTGGTCCATACAATCCATTCAAAATGAGATTACTAAGGCATTTCACTCAAACACATTTTGCCCATTATAGCCCACTGTGTGAGTTGTGCCAAAAAACGGAAAGTGGTCGAAGATAGTGGACCTAATGGACTGTCACGCGTCATACTCAGTTGATTCGGAGATAGTTTTTGGTCCATACAATCCATTCAAAAGGAAATTACTAAGGCATTTCACTCAAACACATTTTTCCCATTATAGCCCACTGTGTGAGTTGTGCCAAAAACCGGAAAGTGGTCGAAGATAGTGGACCTAATGGACTGTCACGCGTCATACTCAGTTGATTCGGAGACAGTTTTTGGTCCATACAATCCATTCAAAATGAGATTACTAAGGCATTTCACACAAACACATTTTGCCCATTATAGCCCACTGTGTGAGTTGTGACAAAAATCGGAAAGTGCTCAAAGATAGTGGACCTAATGGACTGTCACGTGTCATACTCAGTTGATTCGGAGACAGTTTTTGGTCCATACAATCCATTGAAAAGAAAATTACTAAGGCATTTCACTCAAACACATTTTGCCCATTATAGCCCACTGTGTGAGTTGTGACAAAAATCGGAAAGTGGTCGAAGATAGTGGACCTAATGGACTGTCACGCGTCATACTCAGTTGATTCGGAGATAGTTTTTGGTCCATACAATCCATTCAAAAGGAGATTACTAAGGCATTTCACTCAAACACATTTTGCCCATTATAGCGCACTGTGTGAGTTGTGACAAAAATCGGAAAGTGGTCGAAGATAGTGGACCTAATGGACTGTCACGTGTCATACTCAGTTGATTCGGAGACAGTTTTTGGTCCATACAATCCATTGAAAAGAATATTACTAAGGTATTTCACTCAAACACATTTTGCCCATTATAGCCCACTGTGTGAGTTGTGACAAAAATCGTTAAGTGCTCGAAGATAGTGGACCTAATGGACTACAACGCGACATGCTTAGTTTATTCAGAAATAGTTTTTGGTCCATACAATCCATTCAAAGGAAGATTACTAAGGCATTTCACTCAAACACATTATGCCCATTATATCCCACTGTGTGAGTTGCGCCAAAAATCGGAAAGTGGTCGAAGATAACGGACCTGATGGACTATCACGTATCATACTCAGTTTATAAAGAAATAGTTTTTGGTCCATACAATCCATTCAAAGGAAAATTACTAAGGCATTTCACTCAAACACATTATGCCCATTATAGCCCACTGTGTGAGTTGCGCCAAAAATCGGAAAGTGGTCGAAGATAGTGGACCTAATGGACTCTCACGTGTCATACTCAGTTGATTCGGAGTTAGTTTTTGGTCCATACAATCCATTCAAAATGAGATTACTAAGGCATTTCACTCAAACACATTTTGCCCATTATAGCCCACTGTGTGAGTTGTGACAAAAATCGGAAAGTGGTCGAAGATAGTGGACCTAATGGACTGTCACGCGTCATACTCAGTTGATTCGGAGATAGTTTTTGGTCCATACAATCCATTCAAAAGGAGATTACTAAGGCATTTCACACAAACACATTTTGCCCATTATAGCTAACTGTGTGAGTTGTGACAAAAACCGGAAAGTGGTCCAAGATAGTGAACCTAATGGACTGTCACATGTCATACTCAGTTGATTCGGAGATAGTTTTTGGTCCATACAATTCATTAAAAAATAGATTACTAAGGCATTTCACTCAAACACATTTTGCCCATTATAGCCCACTGTGTGAGTTGTGCCAAAAACCGGAAAGTGGTCGAAGATAGTGGGCCTAATGGACTCTCACGTGTCATACTCAGTTGATTCGGAGACAGTTTTTGGTCCATACAATCCATTGAAAAGAAAATTACTAAGGCATTTCACTCAAACACATTTTGCCCATTATAGCCCACTGTGTGAGTTGTGCCAAAAAACGGAAAGTGGTCGAAGATAGTGGACCTAATGGACTGTCACGTGTCATACTCAGTTGATTCGGAGACAGTTTTTGGTCCATACAATCCATTCAAAATGAGATTACTAAGGCATTTCACTCAAACACATTTTGCCCATTATAGCCCACTGTGTGAGTTGTGCCAAAAAACGGAAAGTGGTCGAAGATAGTGGACCTAATGGACTCTCACGTGTCATACTCAGTTGATTCGGAGACAGTTTTTGGTCCATACAATCCATTCAAAATGAGATTACTAAGGCATTTCACTCAAACACATTTTGCCCATTATAGCCCACTGTGTGAGTTGTGCCAAAAAACGGAAAGTGGTCGAAGATAGTGGACCTAATGGTCTGTCACGTATCATACTCAGTTGATTCGGAGACAGTTTTTGGTCCATACAATCCATTGAAAAGAAAATTACTAAGGCATTTCACTCAAACACATTTTGCCCATTATAGCCCACTGTGTGAGTTGTGACAAAAATCGGAAAGTGGTCGAAGATAGTGGACCTAATGGACTCTCACGTGTGATACTCAGTTGATTCGGAGTTAGTTTTTGGTCCATACAATCCATTCAAAATAAGATTACTAAGGCATTTCACTCAAACACATTTTGCCCATTATAGCCCACTGTGTGAGTTGTGACAAAAATCGGAAAGTGGTCGAAGATAGTGGACCTAATGGTCTGTCACGTGTCATACTCAGTTGATTCGGAGACAGTTTTTGGTCCATACAATCCATTAAAAGAAAATTACTAAGGCATTTCACTCAAACACATTTTGCCCATTATAGCCCACTGTGTGAGTTGTGACAAAAATCGGAAAGTGGTCGAAGATAGTGGACCTAATGGACTCTCACGTGTGATACTCAGTTGATTCGGAGTTAGTTTTTGGTCCATACAATCCATTCAAAATAAGATTACTAAGGCATTTCACTCAAACACATTTTGCCCATTATAGCCCACTGTGTGAGTTGTGACAAAAATCGGAAAGTGGTCGAAGATAGTGGACCTAATGGACTGTCACGCGTCATACTCAGTTGATTCGGAGACAGTTTTTGGTCCATACAATCCATTCAAAATGAGATTACTAAGGCATTTCACTCAAACACATTTTGCCCATTATAGCCCACTGTGTGAGTTGTGCCAAAAAACGGAAAGTGGTCGAAGATAGTGGACCTAATGGTCTGTCACGTGTCATACTCAGTTGATTCGGAGACAGTTTTTGGTCCATACAATCCATTGAAAAGGAAATTACTAAGGCATTTCACTCAAACACATTTTGCCCATTATAGCCCACTGTGTGAGTTGTGACAAAAATCGGAAAGTAGTCGAAGATAGTGGACCTAATGGACTCTCACGTGTCATACTCAGTTGATTCGGAGACAGTTTTTGGTCCATAAAATCCATTCAAAATAAGATTACTAAGGCATTTCACTCAAACACATTTTGCCCATTATAGCCCACTGTGTGAGTTGTGACAAAAATCGGAAAGTGGTCGAAGATAGTGGACCTAATGGACTCTCACGTGTGATACTCAGTTGATTCGGAGTTAGTTTTTGGTCCATACAATCCATTCAAAATAAAATTACTAAGGCATTTCACTCAAACACATTTTGCCCATTATAGCCCACTGTGTGAGTTGTGACAAAAATCGGAAAGTGGTCGAAGATAGTGGACCTAATCGTCTGTCACGTGTCATACTCAGTTGATTCGGAGACAGTTTTTGGTCCATACAATCCATTGAAAAGAAAATTACTAAGGCATTTCACACAAACACATTTTGCCCATTATAGCCCACTGTGTGAGTTGTGCCAAAAATCGGAAAGTGGTCTACGATAGTGGCACTAATGGACTGTCACGTGTCATACTCAGTTTATTCCGAAATAGTTTTTGGTCCATACAATTCATTCAAAAGTAGATTACTAAGGCATTTCACTCAAACACATTTTGCCCATTATAGCCCACTGTGTGAGTTGTGCCAAAAACCGGAAAGTGGTCGAAGATAGTGGACCTAATGGACTCTCACGTGTCATACTCAGTTGATTCGGAGACAGTTTTTGGTCCATACAATCCATTCAAAATGAGATTACTAAGGCATTTCACTCAAACACATTTTGCCCATTATAGCCCACTGTGTGAGTTGTGACAAAAATCGGAAAGTGCTCAAAGATAGTGGACCTAATGGACTGTCACGTGTCATACTCAGTTGATTCGGAGACAGTTTTTGGTCCATACAATCCATTGAAAAGAAAATTACTAAGGCATTTCACTCAAAAACATTTTGCCCATTATAGCCCACTGTGTGAGTTGTGACAAAAATCGGAAAGTGGTCGAAGATAGTGGACCTAATGGATTCTCACGTGTCATACTCAGTTGATTCGGAGATAGTTTTTGGTCCATACAATCCATTCAAAAGGAGATTACTAAGGCATTTCACTCAAACACATTTTGCCCATTATAGCCCACTGTGTGAGTTGTGACAAAAACCGGAAAGTGGTACAAGATAGTAGACCTAATGGACTGTCATATGTCATACTCAGTTGATTCGGAGATAGTTTTTGGTCCATACAATTCATTCAAAAATAGATTACTAAGGCATTTCACTCAAACACATTTTGCCCATTATAGCCCACTGTGTGAGTTGTGCCAAAAAACGGAAAGTGGTCGAAGATAGTGGACCTAATGGACTCTCACGTGTCATACTCAGTTGATTCGGAGACAGTTTTTGGTCCATACAATCCATTCAAAATGAGATTACTAAGGCATTTCACTCAAACACATTTTGCCCATTATAGCCCACTGTGTGAGTTGTGCCAAAAAACGGAAAGTGGTCGAAGATAGTGGACCTAATGGTCTGTCACGTGTCATACTCAGTTGATTCGGAGACAGTTTTTGGTCCATACAATCCATTGAAAAGAAAATTACTAAGGCATTTCACTCAAACACATTTTGCCCATTATAGCCCACTGTGTGAGTTGTGACAAAAATCGGAAAGTGGTCGAAGATATTGGACCTAATGGACTGTCACGTGTCATACTCAGTTGATTCGGAGACAGTTTTTGGTCCATACAATCCATTCAAAAGGAGATTACTAAGGCATTTCACTCAAACACATTTTGCCCATTATAGCCCACTGTGTGAGTTGTGCCAAAAAACGGAAAGTGGTCGAAGATAGTGGACCTAATGGACTCTCACGTGTCATACTCAGTTTATTCCGAAATAGTTTTTGGTCCATACAATTCATTTAAAAGTAGATTACTAAGGCATTTCACTCAAACACATTTTGCCCATTATAGCCCACTGTGTGAGTTGTGCCAAAAATCGGAAAGTGGTCTACCATAGTGGCACTAATTGACTGTCACGTGTCATACTCAGTTTATTCCGAAGTGGTCGAAGATAGTGGACCTAATGGACTCTCACGTGTCATACTCAGTTTATTCCGAAATAGTTTTTGGTCCATACAATTCATTCAAAAGGAGATTACTAAGGCATTTCACTCAAACACATTTTGCCCATTATAGCCCACTGTGTGAGTTGTGACAAAAACCGGAAAGTGGTACAAGTGGTACCTAATGGACTGTCACATGTCATACTCAGTTGATTCGGAGATAGTTTTTGGTCCATACAATTCATTCAAAAATAGATTACTAAGGCATTTCACTCAAACACATTTTGCCCATTATAGCCCACTGTGTGAGTTGTGCCAAAAAACGGAAAGTGGTCGAAGATAGTGGACCTAATGGACTGTCACGTGTCATACTCAGTTGATTCGGAGACAGTTTTTGGTCCATACAATCCATTCAAAATGAGATTACTAAGGCATTTCACTCAAACACATTTTGCCCATTATAGCCCACTGTGTGAGTTGTGCCAAAAAACGGAAAGTGGTCGAAGATAGTGGACCTAATGGTCTGTCACGTGTCATACTCAGTTGATTCGGAGACAGTTTTTGGTCCATACAATCCATTGAAAAGAAAATTACTAAGGCATTTCACTCAAACACATTTTGCCCATTATAGCCCACTGTGTGAGTTGTGACAAAAATCGGAAAGTGGTCGAAGATAGTGGACCTAATGGACTCTCACGTGTGATACTCAGTTGATTCGGAGTTAGTTTTTGGTCCATACAATCCATTCAAAATAAGATTACTAAGGCATTTTACTCAAACACATTTTGCCCATTATAGCCCACTGTGTGAGTTGTGACAAAAATCGGAAAGTGGTCGAAGATAGTGGACCTAATGGTCTGTCACGTGTCATACTCAGTTGATTCGGAGACAGTTTTTGGTCCATACAATCCATTGAAAAGAAAATTACTAAGGCATTTCACTCAAACACATTTTGCCCATTATAGCCCACTGTGTGAGTTGTGACAAAAATCGGAAAGTGGTCGAAGATAGTGGACCTAATGGACTCTCACGTGTGATACTCAGTTGATTCGGAGACAGTTTTTGGTCCATACAATCCATTGAAAAGAAAATTACTAAGGCATTTCACTCAAACACATTTTGCCCATTATAGCCCACTGTGTGAGTTGTGACAAAAACCGGAAAGTGGTCCAAGATAGTGGACCTAATGGACTGTCACATGTCATACTCAGTTGATTCGGAGATAGTTTTTGGTCCATACAATTCATTAAAAAATAGATTACTAAGGCATTTCACTCAAACACATTTTGCCCATTATAGCCCACTGTGTGAGTTGTGACAAAAATCGGAAAGTGGTCGAAGATAGTGGACCTAATGGTCTGTCACGTGTCATACTCAGTTGATTCGGAGACAGTTTTTGGTCCATACAATCCATTGAAAAGAAAATTACTAAGGCATTTCACTCAAACACATTTTGCCCATTATAGCCCACTGTGTGAGTTGTGCCAAAAAACGGAAAGTGGTCGAAGATAGTGGACCTAATGGACTGTCACGTGTCATACTCAGTTGATTCGGAGACAGTTTTTGGTCCATACAATCCATTCAAAATGAGATTACTAAGGCATTTCACTCAAACACATTTTGCCCATTATAGCCCACTGTGTGAGTTGTGCCAAAAAACGGAAAGTGGTCGAAGATAGTGGACCTAATGGTCTGTCACGTGTCATACTCAGTTGATTCGGAGACAGTTTTTGGTCCATACAATCCATTGAAAAGAAAATTACTAAGGCATTTCACTCAAACACATTTTGCCCATTATAGCCCACTGTGTGAGTTGTGACAAAAATCGGAAAGTGGTCGAAGATATTGGACCTAATGGACTGTCACGTGTCATACTCAGTTGATTCGGAGACAGTTTTTGGTCCATACAATCCATTCAAAAGGAGATTACTAAGGCATTTCACTCAAACACATTTTGCCCATTATAGCCCACTGTGTGAGTTGTGCCAAAAAACGGAAAGTGGTCGAAGATAGTGGACCTAATGGACTCTCACGTGTCATACTCAGTTTATTCCGAAATAGTTTTTGGTCCATACAATTCATTTAAAAGTAGATTACTAAGGCATTTCACTCAAACACATTTTGCCCATTATAGCCCACTGTGTGAGTTGTGCCAAAAATCGGAAAGTGGTCTACCATAGTGGCACTAATTGACTGTCACGTGTCATACTCAGTTTATTCCGAAGTGGTCGAAGATAGTGGACCTAATGGACTCTCACGTGTCATACTCAGTTTATTCCGAAATAGTTTTTGGTCCATACAATTCATTCAAAAGGAGATTACTAAGGCATTTCACTCAAACACATTTTGCCCATTATAGCCCACTGTGTGAGTTGTGACAAAAACCGGAAAGTGGTACAAGTGGTACCTAATGGACTGTCACATGTCATACTCAGTTGATTCGGAGATAGTTTTTGGTCCATACAATTCATTCAAAAATAGATTACTAAGGCATTTCACTCAAACACATTTTGCCCATTATAGCCCACTGTGTGAGTTGTGCCAAAAAACGGAAAGTGGTCGAAGATAGTGGACCTAATGGACTCTCACGTGTCATACTCAGTTGATTCGGAGATAGTTTTTGGTCCATACAATCCATTCAAAAGGAGATTACTAAGGCATTTCACTCAAACACATTTTGCCCATTATAGCCCACTGTGTGAGTTGTGACAAAAATCGGAAAGTGGTCGAAGATAGTGGACCTAATGGACTGTCACGTGTCATACTCAGTTGATTCGGAGATAGTTTTTGGTCCATACAATCCATTCAAAATGAGATTACTAAGGCATTTCACTCAAACACATTTTGCCCATTATAGCCCACTGTGTGAGTTGTGACGAAAATCGGAAAGTGGTCGAAGATAGTGGACCTAATGAACTGTCACGTGTCATACTCAGTTGATTCGGAGATAGTTTTTGGTCCATACAATCCATTCAAAAGTATATTACTAAGGCATTTCACTCAAACACATTTTGCCCATTATAGCCCACTGTGTGAGTTGTGCTAAAAAACGGAAAGTGGTCGAAGATAGTGGACCTAATGGACTGTCACGTGTCATACTCAGTTGATTCGGAGACAGTTTTTGGTCCATACAATCCATTGAAAAATAGATTACTAAGGCATTTCACTCAAACACATTTTGCCCATTATAGCCTACTGTGTGAGTTGTGCCAAAAAACGGAAAGTGGTCGAAGATAGTGGACCTAATGGACTGTCACGTGTCATACTCAGTTGATTCGGAGATAGTTTTTGGTGCATACAATTCATTCAAAAGTATATTACTAAGGCATTTCACTCAAACACATTTTGCCCATTATAGCCCACTGTGTGAGTTGTGCCAAAAATCGGAAAGTGGTCTACCATAGTGGCACTAATTGACTGTCACGTGTCATACTCAGTTTATTCCGAAGTGGTCGAAGATAGTGGACCTAATGGACTCTCACGTGTCATACTCAGTTTATTCCGAAATAGTTTTTGGTCCATACAATTCATTCAAAAGGAGATTACTAAGGCATTTCACTCAAACACATTTTGCCCATTATAGCCCACTGTGTGAGTTGTGACAAAAACCGGAAAGTGGTACAAGTGGTACCTAATGGACTGTCACATGTCATACTCAGTTGATTCGGAGATAGTTTTTGGTCCATACAATTCATTCAAAAATAGATTACTAAGGCATTTCACTCAAACACATTTTGCCCATTATAGCCCACTGTGTGAGTTGTGCCAAAAAACGGAAAGTGGTCGAAGATAGTGGACCTAATGGACTCTCACGTGTCATACTCAGTTGATTCGGAGATAGTTTTTGGTCCATACAATCCATTCAAAAGGAGATTACTAAGGCATTTCACTCAAACACATTTTGCCCATTATAGCCCACTGTGTGAGTTGTGACAAAAATCGGAAAGTGGTCGAAGATAGTGGACCTAATGGACTGTCACGTGTCATACTCAGTTGATTCGGAGATAGTTTTTGGTCCATACAATCCATTCAAAATGAGATTACTAAGGCATTTCACTCAAACACATTTTGCCCATTATAGCCCACTGTGTGAGTTGTGACGAAAATCGGAAAGTGGTCGAAAATAGTGGACCTAATGAACTGTCACGTGTCATACTCAGTTGATTCGGAGATAGTTTTTGGTCCATACAATCCATTCAAAAGTATATTACTAAGGCATTTCACTCAAACACATTTTGCCCATTATAGCCCACTGTGTGAGTTGTGCTAAAAAACGGAAAGTGGTCGAAGATAGTGGACCTAATGGACTGTCACGTGTCATACTCAGTTGATTCGGAGACAGTTTTTGGTCCATACAATCCATTGAAAAATAGATTACTAAGGCATTTCACTCAAACACATTTTGCCCATTATAGCCTACTGTGTGAGTTGTGCCAAAAAACGGAAAGTGGTCGAAGATAGTGGACCTAATGGACTGTCACGTGTCATACTCAGTTGATTCGGAGATAGTTTTTGGTGCATACAATTCATTCAAAAGTATATTACTAAGGCATTTCACTCAAACACATTTTGCCCATTATAGCCCACTGTGTGAGTTGTGCCAAAAATCGGAAAGTGGTCTACCATAGTGGCACTAATTGACTGTCACGTGTCATACTCAGTTTATTCCGAAGTGGTCGAAGATAGTGGACCTAATGGACTCTCACGTGTCATACTCAGTTTATTCCGAAATAGTTTTTGGTCCATACAATTCATTCAAAAGGAGATTACTAAGGCATTTCACTCAAACACATTTTGCCCATTATAGCCCACTGTGTGAGTTGTGACAAAAACCGGAAAGTGGTACAAGTGGTACCTAATGGACTGTCACATGTCATACTCAGTTGATTCGGAGATAGTTTTTGGTCCATACAATTCATTCAAAAATAGATTACTAAGGCATTTCACTCAAACACATTTTGCCCATTATAGCCCACTGTGTGAGTTGTGCCAAAAATCGTTAAGTGCTCGAAGATAGTGGACCTAATGGACTACAACGCGACATGCTTAGTTTATTCAGAAATAGTTTTTGGTCCATACAATCCATTCAAAGGAAGATTACTAAGGCATTTCACTCAAACACATTATGCCCATTATATCCCACTGTGTGAGTTGCGCCAAAAATCGGAAAGTGGTCGAAGATAACGGACCTGATGGACTATCACGTATCATACTCAGTTTATACAGAAATAGTTTTTGGTCCATACAATCCATTCAAAGGAAAATTACTAAGGCATTTCACTCAAACACATTATGCCCATTATAGCCCACTGTGTGAGTTGCGCCAAAAATCGGAAAGTGGTCGAAGATAGTGGACCTAATGGACTCTCACGTGTCATACTCAGTTGATTCGGAGTTAGTTTTTGGTCCATACAATCCATAAAAAATGAGATTACTAAGGCATTTCACTCAAACACATTTTGCCCATTATAGCCCACTGTGCGAGTTGTGACAAAAATCGGAAAGTGGTCGAAGATAGTGGACCTAAGGGACTGTCACGCGTCATACTCAGTTGATTCGGAGATAGTTTTTGGTCCATACAATCCATTCAAAAGGAGATTACTAAGGCATTTCACACAAACACATTTTGCCCATTATAGCTAACTGTGTGAGTTGTGACAAAAACCGGAAAGTGGTCCAAGATAGTGGACCTAATGGACTGTCACATGTCATACTCAGTTGATTCGGAGATAGTTTTTGGTCCATACAATTCATTAAAAAATAGATTACTAAGGCATTTCACTCAAACACATTTTGCCCATTATAGCCCACTGTGTGAGTTGTGCCAAAAACCGGAAAGTGGTCGAAGATAGTGGGCCTAATGGACTCTCACGTGTCATACTCAGTTGATTCGGAGACAGTTTTTGGTCCATACAATCCATTGAAAAGAAAATTACTAAGGCATTTCACTCAAACACATTTTGCCCATTATAGCCCACTGTGTGAGTTGTGCCAAAAAACGGAAAGTGGTCGAAGATAGTGGACCTAATGGACTGTCACGTGTCATACTCAGTTGATTCGGAGACAGTTTTTGGTCCATACAATCCATTCAAAATGAGATTACTAAGGCATTTCACTCAAACACATTTTGCCCATTATAGCCCACTGTGTGAGTTGTGCCAAAAAACGGAAAGTGGTCGAAGATAGTGGACCTAATGGTCTGTCACGTGTCATACTCAGTTGATTCGGAGACAGTTTTTGGTCCATACAATCCATTGAAAAGAAAATTACTAAGGCATTTCACTCAAACACATTTTGCCCATTATAGCCCACTGTGTGAGTTGTGACAAAAATCGGAAAGTGGTCGAAGATAGTGGACCTAATGGACTCTCACGTGTGATACTCAGTTGATTCGGAGTTAGTTTTTGGTCCATACAATCCATTCAAAATAAGATTACTAAGGCATTTTACTCAAACACATTTTGCCCATTATAGCCCACTGTGTGAGTTGTGACAAAAATCGGAAAGTGGTCGAAGATAGTGGACCTAATGGTCTGTCACGTGTCATACTCAGTTGATTCGGAGACAGTTTTTGGTCCATACAATCCATTGAAAAGAAAATTACTAAGGCATTTCACTCAAACACATTTTGCCCATTATAGCCCACTGTGTGAGTTGTGACAAAAATCGGAAAGTGGTCGAAGATAGTGGACCTAATGGACTCTCACGTGTGATACTCAGTTGATTCGGAGACAGTTTTTGGTCCATACAATCCATTGAAAAGAAAATTACTAAGGCATTTCACTCAAACACATTTTGCCCATTATAGCCCACTGTGTGAGTTGTGACAAAAACCGGAAAGTGGTCCAAGATAGTGGACCTAATGGACTGTCACATGTCATACTCAGTTGATTCGGAGATAGTTTTTGGTCCATACAATTCATTAAAAAATAGATTACTAAGGCATTTCACTCAAACACATTTTGCCCATTATAGCCCACTGTGTGAGTTGTGACAAAAATCGGAAAGTGGTCGAAGATAGTGGACCTAATGGTCTGTCACGTGTCATACTCAGTTGATTCGGAGACAGTTTTTGGTCCATACAATCCATTGAAAAGAAAATTACTAAGGCATTTCACTCAAACACATTTTGCCCATTATAGCCCACTGTGTGAGTTGTGCCAAAAAACGGAAAGTGGTCGAAGATAGTGGACCTAATGGACTGTCACGTGTCATACTCAGTTGATTCGGAGACAGTTTTTGGTCCATACAATCCATTCAAAATGAGATTACTAAGGCATTTCACTCAAACACATTTTGCCCATTATAGCCCACTGTGTGAGTTGTGCCAAAAAACGGAAAGTGGTCGAAGATAGTGGACCTAATGGTCTGTCACGTGTCATACTCAGTTGATTCGGAGACAGTTTTTGGTCCATACAATCCATTGAAAAGAAAATTACTAAGGCATTTCACTCAAACACATTTTGCCCATTATAGCCCACTGTGTGAGTTGTGACAAAAATCGGAAAGTGGTCGAAGATAGTGGACCTAATGGACTCTCACGTGTGATACTCAGTTGATTCGGAGTTAGTTTTTGGTCCATACAATCCATTCAAAATAAGATTACTAAGGCATTTCACTCAAACACATTTTGCCCATTATAGCCCACTGTGTGAGTTGTGACAAAAATCGGAAAGTGGTCGAAGATAGTGGACCTAATGGACTCTCACGTGTGATACTCAGTTGATTCAGAGACAGTTTTTGGTCCATACAATCCATTGAAAAGAAAATTACTAAGGCATTTTACTCAAACACATTTTGCCCATTATAGCCCACTGTGTGAGTTGTGACAAAAACCGGAAAGTGGTCCAAGATAGTGGACCTAATGGACTCTCACGTGTGATACTCAGTTGATTCGGAGACAGTTTTTGGTCCATACAATCCATTGAAAAGAAAATTACTAAGGCATTTCACTCAAACACATTTTGCCCATTATAGCCCACTGTGTGAGTTGTGACAAAAACCGGAAAGTGGTCCAAGATAGTGGACCTAATGGACTGTCACATGTCATACTCAGTTGATTCGGAGATAGTTTTTGGTCCATACAATTCATTAAAAAATAGATTACTAAGGCATTTCACTCAAACACATTTTGCCCATTATAGCCCACTGTGTGAGTTGTGCCAAAAACCGGAAAGTGGTCGAAGATAGTGGGCCTAATGGACTCTCACGTGTCATACTCAGTTGATTCGGAGACAGTTTTTGGTCCATACAATCCATTGAAAAGAAAATTACTAAGGCATTTCACTCAAACACATTTTGCCCATTATAGCCCACTGTGTGAGTTGTGCCAAAAAACGGAAAGTGGTCGAAGATAGTGGACCTAATGGACTGTCACGTGTCATACTCAGTTGATTCGGAGACAGTTTTTGGTCCATACAATCCATTCAAAATGAGATTACT
The DNA here is from genome assembly GCA_963576795.1 of Metopia argyrocephala. Lineage (NCBI taxonomy): Eukaryota > Metazoa > Arthropoda > Insecta > Diptera > Sarcophagidae > Metopia > Metopia argyrocephala. Next base: position 85,050,345 of record OY756209.1, on the reverse strand, counting down.
AAGGCATTTCACTCAAACACATTTTGCCCATTATAGCCCACTGTGTGAGTTGTGCCAAAAAACGGAAAGTGGTCGAAGATAGTGGACCTAATGGTCTGTCACGTATCATACTCAGTTGATTCGGAGACAGTTTTTGGTCCATACAATCCATTGAAAAGAAAATTACTAAGGCATTTCACTCAAACACATTTTGCCCATTATAGCCCACTGTGTGAGTTGTGACAAAAATCGGAAAGTGGTCGAAGATAGTGGACCTAATGGACTCTCACGTGTGATACTCAGTTGATTCGGAGTTAGTTTTTGGTCCATACAATCCATTCAAAATAAGATTACTAAGGCATTTTACTCAAACACATTTTGCCCATTATAGCCCACTGTGTGAGTTGTGACAAAAATCGGAAAGTGGTCGAAGATAGTGGACCTAATGGTCTGTCACGTGTCATACTCAGTTGATTCGGAGACAGTTTTTGGTCCATACAATCCATTGAAAAGAAAATTACTAAGGCATTTCACTCAAACACATTTTGCCCATTATAGCCCACTGTGTGAGTTGTGACAAAAATCGGAAAGTGGTCGAAGATAGTGGACCTAATGGACTCTCACGTGTGATACTCAGTTGATTCGGAGTTAGTTTTTGGTCCATACAATCCATTCAAAATAAGATTACTAAGGCATTTCACTCAAACACATTTTGCCCATTATAGCCCACTGTGTGAGTTGTGACAAAAATCGGAAAGTGGTCGAAGATAGTGGACCTAATGGACTGTCACGCGTCATACTCAGTTGATTCGGAGACAGTTTTTGGTCCATACAATCCATTCAAAATGAGATTACTAAGGCATTTCACTCAAACACATTTTGCCCATTATAGCCCACTGTGTGAGTTGTGACAAAAATCGGAAAGTGGTCGAAGATAGTGGACCTAATCGTCTGTCACGTGTCATACTCAGTTGATTCGGAGACAGTTTTTGGTCCATACAATCCATTGAAAAGGAAATTACTAAGGCATTTCACTCAAACACATTTTGCCCATTATAGCCCACTGTGTGAGTTGTGACAAAAATCGGAAAGTAGTCGAAGATAGTGGACCTAATGGACTCTCACGTGTCATACTCAGTTGATTCGGAGACAGTTTTTGGTCCATACAATCCATTCAAAATAAGATTACTAAGGCATTTCACTCAAACACATTTTGCCCATTATAGCCCACTGTGTGAGTTGTGACAAAAATCGGAAAGTGGTCGAAGATAGTGGACCTAATGGACTCTCACGTGTGATACTCAGTTGATTCGGAGTTAGTTTTTGGTCCATACAATCCATTCAAAACAAAATTACTAAGGCATTTCACTCAAACACATTTTGCCCATTATAGCCCACTGTGTGAGTTGTGACAAAAATCGGAAAGTGGTCGAAGATAGTGGACCTAATCGTCTGTCACGTGTCATACTCAGTTGATTCGGAGACAGTTTTTGGTCCATACAATCCATTGAAAAGAAAATTACTAAGGCATTTCACACAAACACATTTTGCCCATTATAGCCCACTGTGTGAGTTGTGCCAAAAATCGGAAAGTGGTCTACGATAGTGGCACTAATGGACTGTCACGTGTCATACTCAGTTTATTCCGAAATAGTTTTTGGTCCATACAATTCATTCAAAAGTAGATTACTAAGGCATTTCACTCAAACACATTTTGCCCATTATAGCCCACTGTGTGAGTTGTGCCAAAAACCGGAAAGTGGTCGAAGATAGTGGACCTAATGGACTCTCACGTGTCATACTCAGTTGATTTGGAGACAGTTTTTGGTCCATACAATCCATTCAAAATGAGATTACTAAGGCATTTCACTCAAACACATTTTGCCCATTATAGCCCACTGTGTGAGTTGTGACAAAAATCGGAAAGTGGTCGAAGATAGTGGACCTAATGGACTGTCACGTGTCATACTCAGTTGATTCGGAGACAGTTTTTGGTCCATACAATCCATTGAAAAGAAAATTACTAAGGCATTTCACTCAAAAACATTTTGCCCATTATAGCCCACTGTGTGAGTTGTGACAAAAATCGGAAAGTGGTCGAAGATAGTGGACCTAATGGATTCTCACGTGTCATACTCAGTTGATTCGGAGATAGTTTTTGGTCCATACAATCCATTCAAAAGGAGATTACTAAGGCATTTCACTCAAACACATTTTGCCCATTATAGCCCACTGTGTGAGTTGTGACAAAAACCGGAAAGTGGTCGAAGATAGTGGACCTAATGGACTGTCACATGTCATACTCAGTTGATTCGGAGATAGTTTTTGGTCCATACAATTCATTCAAAAATAGATTACTAAGGCATTTCACTCAAACACATTTTGCCCATTATAGCCCACTGTGTGAGTTGTGCCAAAAATCGTTAAGTGCTCGAAGATAGTGGACCTAATGGACTACAACGCGACATGCTTAGTTTATTCAGAAATAGTTTTTGGTCCATACAATCCATTCAAAGGAAGATTACTAAGGCATTTCACTCAAACACATTATGCCCATTATATCCCACTGTGTGAGTTGCGCCAAAAATCGGAAAGTGGTCGAAGATAACGGACCTGATGGACTATCACGTATCATACTCAGTTTATACAGAAATAGTTTTTGGTCCATACAATCCATTCAAAGGAAAATTACTAAGGCATTTCACTCAAACACATTATGCCCATTATAGCCCACTGTGTGAGTTGCGCCAAAAATCGGAAAGTGGTCGAAGATAGTGGACCTAATGGACTCTCACGTGTCATACTCAGTTGATTCGGAGTTAGTTTTTGGTCCATACAATCCATAAAAAATGAGATTACTAAGGCATTTCACTCAAACACATTTTGCCCATTATAGCCCACTGTGCGAGTTGTGACAAAAATCGGAAAGTGGTCGAAGATAGTGGACCTAAGGGACTGTCACGCGTCATACTCAGTTGATTCGGAGATAGTTTTTGGTCCATACAATCCATTCAAAAGGAGATTACTAAGGCATTTCACACAAACACATTTTGCCCATTATAGCTAACTGTGTGAGTTGTGACAAAAACCGGAAAGTGGTCCAAGATAGTGGACCTAATGGACTGTCACATGTCATACTCAGTTGATTCGGAGATAGTTTTTGGTCCATACAATTCATTAAAAAATAGATTACTAAGGCATTTCACTCAAACACATTTTGCCCATTATAGCCCACTGTGTGAGTTGTGCCAAAAACCGGAAAGTGGTCGAAGATAGTGGGCCTAATGGACTCTCACGTGTCATACTCAGTTGATTCGGAGACAGTTTTTGGTCCATACAATCCATTGAAAAGAAAATTACTAAGGCATTTCACTCAAACACATTTTGCCCATTATAGCCCACTGTGTGAGTTGTGCCAAAAAACGGAAAGTGGTCGAAGATAGTGGACCTAATGGACTGTCACGTGTCATACTCAGTTGATTCGGAGACAGTTTTTGGTCCATACAATCCATTCAAAATGAGATTACTAAGGCATTTCACTCAAACACATTTTGCCCATTATAGCCCACTGTGTGAGTTGTGCCAAAAAACGGAAAGTGGTCGAAGATAGTGGACCTAATGGTCTGTCACGTGTCATACTCAGTTGATTCGGAGACAGTTTTTGGTCCATACAATCCATTGAAAAGAAAATTACTAAGGCATTTCACTCAAACACATTTTGCCCATTATAGCCCACTGTGTGAGTTGTGACAAAAATCGGAAAGTGGTCGAAGATAGTGGACCTAATGGACTCTCACGTGTGATACTCAGTTGATTCGGAGTTAGTTTTTGGTCCATACAATCCATTCAAAATAAGATTACTAAGGCATTTTACTCAAACACATTTTGCCCATTATAGCCCACTGTGTGAGTTGTGACAAAAATCGGAAAGTGGTCGAAGATAGTGGACCTAATGGTCTGTCACGTGTCATACTCAGTTGATTCGGAGACAGTTTTTGGTCCATACAATCCATTGAAAAGAAAATTACTAAGGCATTTCACTCAAACACATTTTGCCCATTATAGCCCACTGTGTGAGTTGTGACAAAAATCGGAAAGTGGTCGAAGATAGTGGACCTAATGGACTCTCACGTGTGATACTCAGTTGATTCGGAGACAGTTTTTGGTCCATACAATCCATTGAAAAGAAAATTACTAAGGCATTTCACTCAAACACATTTTGCCCATTATAGCCCACTGTGTGAGTTGTGACAAAAACCGGAAAGTGGTCCAAGATAGTGGACCTAATGGACTGTCACATGTCATACTCAGTTGATTCGGAGATAGTTTTTGGTCCATACAATTCATTAAAAAATAGATTACTAAGGCATTTCACTCAAACACATTTTGCCCATTATAGCCCACTGTGTGAGTTGTGACAAAAATCGGAAAGTGGTCGAAGATAGTGGACCTAATGGTCTGTCACGTGTCATACTCAGTTGATTCGGAGACAGTTTTTGGTCCATACAATCCATTGAAAAGAAAATTACTAAGGCATTTCACTCAAACACATTTTGCCCATTATAGCCCACTGTGTGAGTTGTGCCAAAAAACGGAAAGTGGTCGAAGATAGTGGACCTAATGGACTGTCACGTGTCATACTCAGTTGATTCGGAGACAGTTTTTGGTCCATACAATCCATTCAAAATGAGATTACTAAGGCATTTCACTCAAACACATTTTGCCCATTATAGCCCACTGTGTGAGTTGTGCCAAAAAACGGAAAGTGGTCGAAGATAGTGGACCTAATGGTCTGTCACGTGTCATACTCAGTTGATTCGGAGACAGTTTTTGGTCCATACAATCCATTGAAAAGAAAATTACTAAGGCATTTCACTCAAACACATTTTGCCCATTATAGCCCACTGTGTGAGTTGTGACAAAAATCGGAAAGTGGTCGAAGATAGTGGACCTAATGGACTCTCACGTGTGATACTCAGTTGATTCGGAGTTAGTTTTTGGTCCATACAATCCATTCAAAATAAGATTACTAAGGCATTTCACTCAAACACATTTTGCCCATTATAGCCCACTGTGTGAGTTGTGACAAAAATCGGAAAGTGGTCGAAGATAGTGGACCTAATGGACTCTCACGTGTGATACTCAGTTGATTCGGAGACAGTTTTTGGTCCATACAATCCATTGAAAAGAAAATTACTAAGGCATTTTACTCAAACACATTTTGCCCATTATAGCCCACTGTGTGAGTTGTGACAAAAACCGGAAAGTGGTCCAAGATAGTGGACCTAATGGACTCTCACGTGTGATACTCAGTTGATTCGGAGACAGTTTTTGGTCCATACAATCCATTGAAAAGAAAATTACTAAGGCATTTCACTCAAACACATTTTGCCCATTATAGCCCACTGTGTGAGTTGTGACAAAAACCGGAAAGTGGTCCAAGATAGTGGACCTAATGGACTGTCACATGTCATACTCAGTTGATTCGGAGATAGTTTTTGGTCCATACAATTCATTAAAAAATAGATTACTAAGGCATTTCACTCAAACACATTTTGCCCATTATAGCCCACTGTGTGAGTTGTGCCAAAAACCGGAAAGTGGTCGAAGATAGTGGGCCTAATGGACTCTCACGTGTCATACTCAGTTGATTCGGAGACAGTTTTTGGTCCATACAATCCATTGAAAAGAAAATTACTAAGGCATTTCACTCAAACACATTTTGCCCATTATAGCCCACTGTGTGAGTTGTGCCAAAAAACGGAAAGTGGTCGAAGATAGTGGACCTAATGGACTGTCACGTGTCATACTCAGTTGATTCGGAGACAGTTTTTGGTCCATACAATCCATTCAAAATGAGATTACTAAGGCATTTCACTCAAACACATTTTGCCCATTATAGCCCACTGTGTGAGTTGTGCCAAAAAACGGAAAGTGGTCGAAGATAGTGGACCTAATGGTCTGTCACGTATCATACTCAGTTGATTCGGAGACAGTTTTTGGTCCATACAATCCATTGAAAAGAAAATTACTAAGGCATTTCACTCAAACACATTTTGCCCATTATAGCCCACTGTGTGAGTTGTGACAAAAATCGGAAAGTGGTCGAAGATAGTGGACCTAATGGACTCTCACGTGTGATACTCAGTTGATTCGGAGTTAGTTTTTGGTCCATACAATCCATTCAAAATAAGATTACTAAGGCATTTTACTCAAACACATTTTGCCCATTATAGCCCACTGTGTGAGTTGTGACAAAAATCGGAAAGTGGTCGAAGATAGTGGACCTAATGGTCTGTCACGTGTCATACTCAGTTGATTCGGAGACAGTTTTTGGTCCATACAATCCATTGAAAAGAAAATTACTAAGGCATTTCACTCAAACACATTTTGCCCATTATAGCCCACTGTGTGAGTTGTGACAAAAATCGGAAAGTGGTCGAAGATAGTGGACCTAATGGACTCTCACGTGTGATACTCAGTTGATTCGGAGTTAGTTTTTGGTCCATACAATCCATTCAAAATAAGATTACTAAGGCATTTCACTCAAACACATTTTGCCCATTATAGCCCACTGTGTGAGTTGTGACAAAAATCGGAAAGTGGTCGAAGATAGTGGACCTAATGGACTGTCACGCGTCATACTCAGTTGATTCGGAGACAGTTTTTGGTCCATACAATCCATTCAAAATGAGATTACTAAGGCATTTCACTCAAACACATTTTGCCCATTATAGCCCACTGTGTGAGTTGTGACAAAAATCGGAAAGTGGTCGAAGATAGTGGACCTAATCGTCTGTCACGTGTCATACTCAGTTGATTCGGAGACAGTTTTTGGTCCATACAATCCATTGAAAAGGAAATTACTAAGGCATTTCACTCAAACACATTTTGCCCATTATAGCCCACTGTGTGAGTTGTGACAAAAATCGGAAAGTAGTCGAAGATAGTGGACCTAATGGACTCTCACGTGTCATACTCAGTTGATTCGGAGACAGTTTTTGGTCCATACAATCCATTCAAAATAAGATTACTAAGGCATTTCACTCAAACACATTTTGCCCATTATAGCCCACTGTGTGAGTTGTGACAAAAATCGGAAAGTGGTCGAAGATAGTGGACCTAATGGACTCTCACGTGTGATACTCAGTTGATTCGGAGTTAGTTTTTGGTCCATACAATCCATTCAAAACAAAATTACTAAGGCATTTCACTCAAACACATTTTGCCCATTATAGCCCACTGTGTGAGTTGTGACAAAAATCGGAAAGTGGTCGAAGATAGTGGACCTAATCGTCTGTCACGTGTCATACTCAGTTGATTCGGAGACAGTTTTTGGTCCATACAATCCATTGAAAAGAAAATTACTAAGGCATTTCACACAAACACATTTTGCCCATTATAGCCCACTGTGTGAGTTGTGCCAAAAATCGGAAAGTGGTCTACGATAGTGGCACTAATGGACTGTCACGTGTCATACTCAGTTTATTCCGAAATAGTTTTTGGTCCATACAATTCATTCAAAAGTAGATTACTAAGGCATTTCACTCAAACACATTTTGCCCATTATAGCCCACTGTGTGAGTTGTGCCAAAAACCGGAAAGTGGTCGAAGATAGTGGACCTAATGGACTCTCACGTGTCATACTCAGTTGATTTGGAGACAGTTTTTGGTCCATACAATCCATTCAAAATGAGATTACTAAGGCATTTCACTCAAACACATTTTGCCCATTATAGCCCACTGTGTGAGTTGTGACAAAAATCGGAAAGTGGTCGAAGATAGTGGACCTAATGGACTGTCACGTGTCATACTCAGTTGATTCGGAGACAGTTTTTGGTCCATACAATCCATTGAAAAGAAAATTACTAAGGCATTTCACTCAAAAACATTTTGCCCATTATAGCCCACTGTGTGAGTTGTGACAAAAATCGGAAAGTGGTCGAAGATAGTGGACCTAATGGATTCTCACGTGTCATACTCAGTTGATTCGGAGATAGTTTTTGGTCCATACAATCCATTCAAAAGGAGATTACTAAGGCATTTCACTCAAACACATTTTGCCCATTATAGCCCACTGTGTGAGTTGTGACAAAAACCGGAAAGTGGTACAAGATAGTGGACCTAATGGACTGTCACATGTCATACTCAGTTGATTCGGAGATAGTTTTTGGTCCATACAATTCATTCAAAAATAGATTACTAAGGCATTTCACTCAAACACATTTTGCCCATTATAGCCCACTGTGTGAGTTGTGACAAAAATCGGAAAGTGGTCGAAGATATTGGACCTAATGGACTGTCACGTGTCATACTCAGTTGATTCGGAGACAGTTTTTGGTCCATACAATCCATTCAAAAGGAGATTACTAAGGCATTTCACTCAAACACATTTTGCCCATTATAGCCCACTGTGTGAGTTGTGCCAAAAAACGGAAAGTGGTCGAAGATAGTGGACCTAATGGACTCTCACGTGTCATACTCAGTTTATTCCGAAATAGTTTTTGGTCCATACAATTCATTTAAAAGTAGATTACTAAGGCATTTCACTCAAACACATTTTGCCCATTATAGCCCACTGTGTGAGTTGTGCCAAAAATCGGAAAGTGGTCTACCATAGTGGCACTAATTGACTGTCACGTGTCATACTCAGTTTATTCCGAAGTGGTCGAAGATAGTGGACCTAATGGACTCTCACGTGTCATACTCAGTTTATTCCGAAATAGTTTTTGGTCCATACAATTCATTCAAAAGGAGATTACTAAGGCATTTCACTCAAACACATTTTGCCCATTATAGCCCACTGTGTGAGTTGTGACAAAAACCGGAAAGTGGTACAAGTGGTACCTAATGGACTGTCACATGTCATACTCAGTTGATTCGGAGATAGTTTTTGGTCCATACAATTCATTCAAAAATAGATTACTAAGGCATTTCACTCAAACACATTTTGCCCATTATAGCCCACTGTGTGAGTTGTGCCAAAAAACGGAAAGTGGTCGAAGATAGTGGACCTAATGGACTCTCACGTGTCATACTCAGTTGATTCGGAGATAGTTTTTGGTCCATACAATCCATTCAAAAGGAGATTACTAAGGCATTTCACTCAAACACATTTTGCCCATTATAGCCCACTGTGTGAGCTGTGCCAAAAATCGGAAAGTGGTAGGAGATAGTGGACCTAATGGACTGTCACGTGTCATACTCAGTTGATTCGGAGATAGTTTTTGGTCCATACAATCCATTCAAAATGAGATTACTAAGGCATTTCACTCAAACACATTTTGCCCATTATAGCCCACTGTGTGAGTTGTGACGAAAATCGGAAAGTGGTCGAAGATAGTGGACCTAATGGGCTGTCACGTGTCATACTCAGTTGATTCGGAGATAGTTTTTGGTCCATACAATCCATTCAAAAGTATATTACTAAGGCATTTCACTCAAACACATTTTGCCCATTATAGCCCACTGTGTGAGTTGTGCTAAAAAACGGAAAGTGGTCGAAGATAGTGGACCTAATGGACTGTCACGTGTCATACTCAGTTGATTCGGAGACAGTTTTTGGTCCATACAATCCATTGAAAAATAGATTACTAAGGCATTTCACTCAAACACATTTTGCCCATTATAGCCTACTGTGTGAGTTGTGCCAAAAAACGGAAAGTGGTCGAAGATAGTGGACCTAATGGACTGTCACGTGTCATACTCAGTTGATTCGGAGATAGTTTTTGGTGCATACAATTCATTCAAAAGTATATTACTAAGGCATTTCACTCAAACACATTTTGGCCATTATAGCCCACTGTGTGAGTTGTGACAAAAATCGGAAAATGCTCAAAGATAGTCGACCTAATGGGCTGTCACTTGTCATACTCACTTTAGTCGAAGATAGTTTTTAGTCCATACAATCCATTCAAAAGGGCATTACTAAGGCATTTCACTCAAACACATTTTGCCCATTATAGCCCACTGTGTGAGTTGTGACAAAAATCGGAAAGTGGTCGAAGATAGTGGACCTAATGGGCTGTCACGTGTCATACCCAGTTGATTCGGAGATAGTTTTTGGTCCATACAATTCATTCAAAAGGAGATTACTAAGGCATTTCACTCAAACACATTTTGCCCATTATAGCCCACTGTGTGAGTTGTGCCAAAAAACGGAAAGTGGTCGAAGATAGTGGACCTAATGGACTCTCACGTGTCATACTCAGTTGATTCGGAGATAGTTTTTGGTCCATACAATTCATTCAAAATGAGATTACTAAGGCATTTCACTCAAACACATTTTGCCCATTATAGCCCACTGTGTGAGTTGTGACAAAAATCGGAAAGTGCTCAAAGATAGTCGACCTAATGGGCTGTCACTTGTCAGACTCACTTTAGTCGAAGATAGTTTTTGGTCCATACAATCCATTCAAAAGGAGATTACTAAGGCATTTCACTCAAACACATTTTGCCCATTATAGCCCACTGTGTGAGTTGTGACAAAAATCGGAAAGTGGTCGAAGATAGTGGACCTAATGGACTGTCACGTGTCATACTCAGTTGATTCGGAGACAGTTTTTGGTCCATACAATCCATTGAAAAGAAGATTACTAAGGCATTTCACTCAAACACATTTTGCCCATTATAGCCCACTGTGTGAGTTGTGACAAAAATCGTTAAGTGCTCGAAGATAGTGGACCTAATGGACTACAACGCGACATGCTTAGTTTATTCAGAAATAGTTTTTGGTCCATACAATCCATTCAAAGGAAGATTACTAAGGCATTTCACTCAAACACATTATGCCCATTATATCCCACTGTGTGAGTTGCGCCAAAAATCGGAAAGTGGTCGAAGATAACGGACCTGATGGACTATCACGTATCATACTCAGTTTATAAAGAAATAGTTTTTGGTCCATACAATCCATTCAAAGGAAGATTACTAAGGCATTTCACTCAAACACATTATGCCCATTATAGCCCACTGTGTGAGTTGCGCCAAAAATCGGAAAGTGGTCGAAGATAGTGGACCTGATGGACTACAACGTGACATACTTAGTTTATTCAGAAATAGTTTTTGGTCCATACAATCCATTCAAAGGAAAATTACTAAGGCATTTCACTCAAACACAGTTTGCCCATTATAGCCCACTGTGTGAGTTGTGCCAAAAATCGGAAAGTGGTCGAAGATAGTGGCACTAATGGACTGTCACGTGCCATACTCAGTTTATTCCGAAATAGTTTTTTTCCATACAATTCATTCAAAAGTAGATTACTAAGGCATTTCACTCAAACACATTTTGCCCATTATAGTCCACTGTGTGAGTTGTGACAAAAATCGGAAAGTGGTTAAAGATAGTGGACCTAATGGACTGTCACGTGTCATACTCAGTTGATTCGGAAATAGTTTTTGGTCCATACAATTCATTCAAAAGTAGATTACTAAGGCATTTCACTCAAACACATTTTGCCCATTATAGCCCACTGTGTGAGTTGTGCCAAAAATCGGAAAGTGGTCTAAGATAGTGGCACTAATGGACTGTCACGCGTCATACTCAGTTTATTCCGAAATAGTTTTTGGTCCATACAATTCATTCAAAAGTAGATCACTAAGGCATTTCACTCAAACACATTTTGCCCATTATAGCCCACTGTGTGAGTTGCGCCAAAAATCGGAAAGTGGTCTACGATAGTGGCACTAATGGACTGTCACGTGTAATACTCAGTTTATTCCGAAATAGTTTTTGGTCCATACAATTCATTCAAAAGTAGATTACTAAGGCATTTCACTCAAACACATTTTGCCCATTATAGTCCACTGTGTGAGTTGTGACAAAAATCGGAAAGTGGTCAAAGATAGTGGACCTAATGGACTGTCACGTGTCATACTCAGTTGATTCGGAGATAGTATTTGGTCCATACAATTCATTCAAAAGTAGATTACTAAGGCATTTCACTCAAACACATTTTGCCCATTATAGCCCACTGTGTGAGTTGTGCCAAAAATCGGAAAGTGGTCTACGATAGTGGCACTAATGGACTGTCACGTGTCATACTCAGTTTATTCCGAAATAGTTTTTGGTCCATACAATTCATTCAAAAGTAGATTACTAAGGCATTTCACTCAAACACATTTTGCCCATTATAGCCCACTGTGTGAGTTGTGCCAAAAATCGGAAAGTGGTCTACGATAGTGGCACTAATGGACTGTCACGTGTCATACTCAGTTTATTCCGAAATAGTTTTTGGTCCATACAATTCATTCAAAAGTAGATTACTAAGGCATTTCACTCAAACACATTTTGCCCATTATAGCCCACTGTGTGAGTTGTGCCAAAAACCGGAAAGTGGTCGAAGATAGTGGACCTAATGGAGTCTCACGTGTCATACTCAGTTGATTCGGAGACAGTTTTTGGTCCATACAATCCATTCAAAATGAGATTACTAAGGCATTTCACTCAAACACATTTTGCCCATTATAGCCCACTGTGTGAGTTGTGACAAAAATCGGAAAGTGCTCAAAGATAGTGGACCTAATGGACTGTCACGTGTCATACTCAGTTGATTCGGAGACAGTTTTTGGTCCATACAATCCATTGAAAAGAAAATTACTAAGGCATTTCACTCAAACACATTTTGCCCATTATAGCCCACTGTGTGAGTTGTGACAAAAATCGGAAAGTGGTCGAAGATAGTGGACCTAATGGACTCTCACGTGTCATACTCAGTTGATTCGGAGATAGTTTTTGGTCCATACAATCCATTCAAAAGGAGATTACTAAGGCATTTCACTCAAACACATTTTGCCCATTATAGCCCACTGTGTGAGTTGTGACAAAAACCGGAAAGAGGTACAAGATAGTGGACCTAATGGACTGTCACTTGTCATACTCAGTTGATTCGGAGATAGTTTTTGGTCCATACAATTCATTCAAAAATAGATTACTAAGGCATTTCACTCAAACACATTTTGCCCATTATAGCCCACTGTGTGAGTTGTGCCAAAAAACGGAAAGTGGTCGAAGATAGTGGACCTAATGGACTCTCACGTGTCATACTCAGTTGATTCGGAGATAGTTTTTGGTCCATACAATCCATTCAAAAGGAGATTACTAAGGCATTTCACTCAAACACATTTTGCCCATTATAGCCCACTGTGTGAGTTTTGACAAAAATCGGAAAGTGGTCGAAGATAGTGGACCTAATGGACTGTCACGCGTCATACTCAGTTGATTCGAAGATAGTTTTTGGTCCATACAATCCATTCAAAAGGAAATTACTAAGGCATTTCACACAAACACATTTTGCCCATTATAGCTAACTGTGTGAGTTGTGACAAAAACCGGAAAGTGGTCCAAGATAGTGGACCTAATGGACTGTCACATGTCATACTCAGTTGATTCGGAGATAGTTTTTGGTCCATACAATTCATTCAAAAATAGATTACTAAGGCATTTCACTCAAACACATTTTGCCCATTATAGCCCACTGTGTGAGTTGTGACAAAAAACGGAAAGTGGTCGAAGATAGTGGACCTAATGGACTGTCACGTGTCATACTCAGTTGATTCGGAGACAGTTTTTGGTCCATACAATCCATTCAAAATGAGATTACTAAGGCATTTCACACAAACACATTTTGCCCATTATAGCCCACTGTGTGAGTTGTGCCAAAATACGGAAAGTGGTCGAAGATAGTGGACCTAATGGACTCTCACGTGTCATACTCAGTTGATTCGGAGACAGTTTTTGGTCCATACAATCCATTCAAAATGAGATTACTAAGGCATTTCACTCAAACACATTTTGCCCATTATAGCCCACTGTGTGAGTTGTGCCAAAAAACGGAAAGTGGTCGAAGATAGTGGACCTAATGGACTGTCACGTGTCATACTCAGTTGATTCGGAGACAGTTTTTGGTCCATACAATCCATTGAAAAGAAAATTACTAAGGCATTTCACTCAAACACATTTTGCCCATTATAGCCCACTGTGTGAGTTGTGCCAAAAAACGGAAAGTGGTCGAAGATAGTGGACCTAATGGACTGTCACGTGTCATACTCAGTTGATTCGGAGACAGTTTTTGGTCCATACAATCCATTGAAAAGAAAATTACTAAGGCATTTCACTCAAACACATTTTGCCCATTATAGCCCACTGTGTGAGTTGTGCCAAAAATCGGAAAGTGGTCTACGATAGTGGCACTAATGGACTGTCACGTGTCATACTCAGTTTATTCCGAAATAGTTTTTGGTCCATACAATTCATTCAAAAGTAGATTACTAAGGCATTTCACTCAAACACATTTTGCCCATTATAGCCCACTGTGTGAGTTGTGCCAAAAATCGGAAAGTGGTCTACGATAGTGGCACTAATGGACTGTCACGTGTCATACTCAGTTTATTCCGAAATAGTTTTTGGTCCATACAATCCATTGAAAAGAAAATTACTAAGGCATTTCACTCAAACACATTTTGCCCATTATAGCCCACTGTGTGAGTTGTGACAAAAATCGGAAAGTGGTCGAAGATAGTGGACCTAATGGACTCTCACGTGTGATACTCAGTTGATTCGGAGTTAGTTTTTGGTCCATACAATCCATTCAAAATAAGATTACTAAGGCATTTCACTCAAACACATTTTGCCCATTATAGCCCACTGTGTGAGTTGTGACAAAAATCGGAAAGTGGTCGAAGATAGTGGACCTAATGGACTCTCACGTGTGATACTCAGTTGATTCGGAGACAGTTTTTGGTCCATACAATCCATTGAAAAGAAAATTACTAAGGCATTTTACTCAAACACATTTTGCCCATTATAGCCCACTGTGTGAGTTGTGACAAAAACCGGAAAGTGGTCCAAGATAGTGGACCTAATGGACTCTCACGTGTGATACTCAGTTGATTCGGAGACAGTTTTTGGTCCATACAATCCATTGAAAAGAAAATTACTAAGGCATTTCACTCAAACACATTTTGCCCATTATAGCCCACTGTGTGAGTTGTGACAAAAACCGGAAAGTGGTCCAAGATAGTGGACCTAATGGACTGTCACATGTCATACTCAGTTGATTCGGAGATAGTTTTTGGTCCATACAATTCATTAAAAAATAGATTACTAAGGCATTTCACTCAAACACATTTTGCCCATTATAGCCCACTGTGTGAGTTGTGCCAAAAACCGGAAAGTGGTCGAAGATAGTGGGCCTAATGGACTCTCACGTGTCATACTCAGTTGATTCGGAGACAGTTTTTGGTCCATACAATCCATTGAAAAGGAAATTACTAAGGCATTTCACTCAAACACATTTTGCCCATTATAGCCCACTGTGTGAGTTGTGCCAAAAAACGGAAAGTGGTCGAAGATAGTGGACCTAATGGACTGTCACGTGTCATACTCAGTTGATTCGGAGACAGTTTTTGGTCCATACAATCCATTCAAAATGAGATTACTAAGGCATTTCACTCAAACACATTTTGCCCATTATAGCCCACTGTGTGAGTTGTGCCAAAAAACGGAAAGTGGTCGAAGATAGTGGACCTAATGGTCTGTCACGTATCATACTCAGTTGATTCGGAGACAGTTTTTGGTCCATACAATCCATTGAAAAGAAAATTACTAAGGCATTTCACTCAAACACATTTTGCCCATTATAGCCCACTGTGTGAGTTGTGACAAAAATCGGAAAGTGGTCGAAGATAGTGGACCTAATGGACTCTCACGTGTGATACTCAGTTGATTCGGAGTTAGTTTTTGGTCCATACAATCCATTCAAAATAAGATTACTAAGGCATTTTACTCAAACACATTTTGCCCATTATAGCCCACTGTGTGAGTTGTGACAAAAATCGGAAAGTGGTCGAAGATAGTGGACCTAATGGTCTGTCACGTGTCATACTCAGTTGATTCGGAGACAGTTTTTGGTCCATACAATCCATTGAAAAGAAAATTACTAAGGCATTTCACTCAAACACATTTTGCCCATTATAGCCCACTGTGTGAGTTGTGACAAAAATCGGAAAGTGGTCGAAGATAGTGGACCTAATGGACTCTCACGTGTGATACTCAGTTGATTCGGAGTTAGTTTTTGGTCCATACAATCCATTCAAAATAAGATTACTAAGGCATTTCACTCAAACACATTTTGCCCATTATAGCCCACTGTGTGAGTTGTGACAAAAATCGGAAAGTGGTCGAAGATAGTGGACCTAATGGACTGTCACGCGTCATACTCAGTTGATTCGGAGACAGTTTTTGGTCCATACAATCCATTCAAAATGAGATTACTAAGGCATTTCACTCAAACACATTTTGCCCATTATAGCCCACTGTGTGAGTTGTGCCAAAAAACGGAAAGTGGTCGAAGATAGTGGACCTAATGGTCTGTCACGTGTCATACTCAGTTGATTCGGAGACAGTTTTTGGTCCATACAATCCATTGAAAAGGAAATTACTAAGGCATTTCACTCAAACACATTTTGCCCATTATAGCCCACTGTGTGAGTTGTGACAAAAATCGGAAAGTAGTCGAAGATAGTGGACCTAATGGACTCTCACGTGTCATACTCAGTTGATTCGGAGACAGTTTTTGGTCCATACAATCCATTCAAAATAAGATTACTAAGGCATTTCACTCAAACACATTTTGCCCATTATAGCCCACTGTGTGAGTTGTGACAAAAATCGGAAAGTGGTCGAAGATAGTGGACCTAATGGACTCTCACGTGTGATACTCAGTTGATTCGGAGTTAGTTTTTGGTCCATACAATCCATTCAAAACAAAATTACTAAGGCATTTCACTCAAACACATTTTGCCCATTATAGCCCACTGTGTGAGTTGTGACAAAAATCGGAAAGTGGTCGAAGATAGTGGACCTAATCGTCTGTCACGTGTCATACTCAGTTGATTCGGAGACAGTTTTTGGTCCATACAATCCATTGAAAAGAAAATTACTAAGGCATTTCACACAAACACATTTTGCCCATTATAGCCCACTGTGTGAGTTGTGCCAAAAATCGGAAAGTGGTCTACGATAGTGGCACTAATGGACTGTCACGTGTCATACTCAGTTTATTCCGAAATAGTTTTTGGTCCATACAATTCATTCAAAAGTAGATTACTAAGGCATTTCACTCAAACACATTTTGCCCATTATAGCCCACTGTGTGAGTTGTGCCAAAAACCGGAAAGTGGTCGAAGATAGTGGACCTAATGGACTCTCACGTGTCATACTCAGTTGATTCGGAGACAGTTTTTGGTCCATACAATCCATTCAAAATGAGATTACTAAGGCATTTCACTCAAACACATTTTGCCCATTATAGCCCACTGTGTGAGTTGTGACAAAAATCGGAAAGTGGTCGAAGATAGTGGACCTAATGGACTGTCACGTGTCATACTCAGTTGATTCGGAGACAGTTTTTGGTCCATACAATCCATTGAAAAGAAAATTACTAAGGCATTTCACTCAAAAACATTTTGCCCATTATAGCCCACTGTGTGAGTTGTGACAAAAATCGGAAAGTGGTCGAAGATAGTGGACCTAATGGATTCTCACGTGTCATACTCAGTTGATTCGGAGATAGTTTTTGGTCCATACAATCCATTCAAAAGGAGATTACTAAGGCATTTCACTCAAACACATTTTGCCCATTATAGCCCACTGTGTGAGTTGTGACAAAAACCGGAAAGTGGTACAAGATAGTGGACCTAATGGACTGTCACATGCCATACTCAGTTGATTCGGAGATAGTTTTTGGTCCATACAATTCATTCAAAAATAGATTACTAAGGCATTTCACTCAAACACATTTTGCCCATTATAGCCCACTGTGTGAGTTGTGACAAAAATCGGAAAGTGGTCGAAGATATTGGACCTAATGGACTGTCACGTGTCATACTCAGTTGATTCGGAGACAGTTTTTGGTCCATACAATCCATTCAAAAGGAGATTACTAAGGCATTTCACTCAAACACATTTTGCCCATTATAGCCCACTGTGTGAGTTGTGCCAAAAAACGGAAAGTGGTCGAAGATAGTGGACCTAATGGACTCTCACGTGTCATACTCAGTTTATTCCGAAATAGTTTTTGGTCCATACAATTCATTTAAAAGTAGATTACTAAGGCATTTCACTCAAACACATTTTGCCCATTATAGCCCACTGTGTGAGTTGTGCCAAAAATCGGAAAGTGGTCTACCATAGTGGCACTAATTGACTGTCACGTGTCATACTCAGTTTATTCCGAAGTGGTCGAAGATAGTGGACCTAATGGACTCTCACGTGTCATACTCAGTTTATTCCGAAATAGTTTTTGGTCCATACAATTCATTCAAAAGGAGATTACTAAGGCATTTCACTCAAACACATTTTGCCCATTATAGCCCACTGTGTGAGTTGTGACAAAAACCGGAAAGTGGTACAAGTGGTACCTAATGGACTGTCACATGTCATACTCAGTTGATTCGGAGATAGTTTTTGGTCCATACAATTCATTCAAAAATAGATTACTAAGGCATTTCACTCAAACACATTTTGCCCATTATAGCCCACTGTGTGAGTTGTGCCAAAAAACGGAAAGTGGTCGAAGATAGTGGACCTAATGGACTCTCACGTGTCATACTCAGTTGATTCGGAGATAGTTTTTGGTCCATACAATCCATTCAAAAGGAGATTACTAAGGCATTTCACTCAAACACATTTTGCCCATTATAGCCCACTGTGTGAGCTGTGCCAAAAATCGGAAAGTGGTAGGAGATAGTGGACCTAATGGACTGTCACGTGTCATACTCAGTTGATTCGGAGATAGTTTTTGGTCCATACAATCCATTCAAAATGAGATTACTAAGGCATTTCACTCAAACACATTTTGCCCATTATAGCCCACTGTGTGAGTTGTGACGAAAATCGGAAAGTGGTCGAAGATAGTGGACCTAATGGGCTGTCACGTGTCATACTCAGTTGATTCGGAGATAGTTTTTGGTCCATACAATCCATTCAAAAGTATATTACTAAGGCATTTCACTCAAACACATTTTGCCCATTATAGCCCACTGTGTGAGTTGTGCTAAAAAACGGAAAGTGGTCGAAGATAGTGGACCTAATGGACTGTCACGTGTCATACTCAGTTGATTCGGAGACAGTTTTTGGTCCATACAATCCATTGAAAAATAGATTACTAAGGCATTTCACTCAAACACATTTTGCCCATTATAGCCTACTGTGTGAGTTGTGCCAAAAAACGGAAAGTGGTCGAAGATAGTGGACCTAATGGACTGTCACGTGTCATACTCAGTTGATTCGGAGATAGTTTTTGGTGCATACAATTCATTCAAAAGTATATTACTAAGGCATTTCACTCAAACACATTTTGCCCATTATAGCCCACTGTGTGAGTTGTGACAAAAATCGGAAAATGCTCAAAGATAGTCGACCTAATGGGCTGTCACTTGTCATACTCACTTTAGTCGAAGATAGTTTTTAGTCCATACAATCCATTCAAAAGGAGATTACTAAGGCATTTCACTCAAACACATTTTGCCCATTATAGCCCACTGTGTGAGTTGTGACAAAAATCGGAAAGTGGTCGAAGATAGTGGACCTAATGGGCTGTCACGTGTCATACCCAGTTGATTCGGAGATAGTTTTTGGTCCATACAATTCATTCAAAAGGAGATTACTAAGGCATTTCACTCAAACACATTTTGCCCATTATAGCCCACTGTGTGAGTTGTGCCAAAAAACGGAAAGTGGTCGAAGATAGTGGACCTAATGGACTCTCACGTGTCATACTCAGTTGATTCGGAGATAGTTTTTGGTCCATACAATTCATTCAAAATGAGATTACTAAGGCATTTCACTCAAACACATTTTGCCCATTATAGCCCACTGTGTGAGTTGTGACAAAAATCGGAAAGTGCTCAAAGATAGTCGACCTAATGGGCTGTCACTTGTCAGACTCACTTTAGTCGAAGATAGTTTTTGGTCCATACAATCCATTCAAAAGGAGATTACTAAGGCATTTCACTCAAACACATTTTGCCCATTATAGCCCACTGTGTGAGTTGTGACAAAAATCGGAAAGTGGTCGAAGATAGTGGACCTAATGGACTGTCACGTGTCATACTCAGTTGATTCGGAGACAGTTTTTGGTCCATACAATCCATTGAAAAGAAGATTACTAAGGCATTTCACTCAAACACATTTTGCCCATTATAGCCCACTGTGTGAGTTGTGACAAAAATCGTTAAGTGCTCGAAGATAGTGGACCTAATGGACTACAACGCGACATGCTTAGTTTATTCAGAAATAGTTTTTGGTCCATACAATCCATTCAAAGGAAGATTACTAAGGCATTTCACTCAAACACATTATGCCCATTATATCCCACTGTGTGAGTTGCGCCAAAAATCGGAAAGTGGTCGAAGATAACGGACCTGATGGACTATCACGTATCATACTCAGTTTATAAAGAAATAGTTTTTGGTCCATACAATCCATTCAAAGGAAGATTACTAAGGCATTTCACTCAAACACATTATGCCCATTATAGCCCACTGTGTGAGTTGCGCCAAAAATCGGAAAGTGGTCGAAGATAGTGGACCTGATGGACTACAACGTGACATACTTAGTTTATTCAGAAATAGTTTTTGGTCCATACAATCCATTCAAAGGAAAATTACTAAGGCATTTCACTCAAACACAGTTTGCCCATTATAGCCCACTGTGAGAGTTGTGCCAAAAATCGGAAAGTGGTCGAAGATAGTGGCACTAATGGACTGTCACGTGCCATACTCAGTTTATTCCGAAATAGTTTTTTTCCATACAATTCATTCAAAAGTAGATTACTAAGGCATTTCACTCAAACACATTTTGCCCATTATAGTCCACTGTGTGAGTTGTGACAAAAATCGGAAAGTGGTCAAAGATAGTGGACCTAATGGACTGTCACGTGTCATACTCAGTTGATTCGGAAATAGTTTTTGGTCCATACAATTCATTCAAAAGTAGATTACTAAGGCATTTCACTCAAACACATTTTGCCCATTATAGCCCACTGTGTGAGTTGTGCCAAAAATCGGAAAGTGGTCTAAGATAGTGGCACTAATGGACTGTCACGCGTCATACTCAGTTTATTCCGAAATAGTTTTTGGTCCATACAATTCATTCAAAAGTAGATCACTAAGGCATTTCACTCAAACACATTTTGCCCATTATAGCCCACTGTGTGAGTTGCGCCAAAAATCGGAAAGTGGTCTACGATAGTGGCACTAATGGACTGTCACGTGTAATACTCAGTTTATTCCGAAATAGTTTTTGGTCCATACAATTCATTCAAAAGTAGATTACTAAGGCATTTCACTCAAACACATTTTGCCCATTATAGTCCACTGTGTGAGTTGTGACAAAAATCGGAAAGTGGTCAAAGATAGTGGACCTAATGGACTGTCACGTGTCATACTCAGTTGATTCGGAGATAGTATTTGGTCCATACAATTCATTCAAAAGTAGATTACTAAGGCATTTCACTCAAACACATTTTGCCCATTATAGCCCACTGTGTGAGTTGTGCCAAAAATCGGAAAGTGGTCTACGATAGTGGCACTAATGGACTGTCACGTGTCATACTCAGTTTATTCCGAAATAGTTTTTGGTCCATACAATTCATTCAAAAGTAGATTACTAAGGCATTTCACTCAAACACATTTTGCCCATTATAGCCCACTGTGTGCGTTGTGCCAAAAATCGGAAAGTGGTCTACGATAGTGGCACTAATGGACTGTCACGTGTCATACTCAGTTTATTCCGAAATAGTTTTTGGTCCATACAATTCATTCAAAAGTAGATTACTAAGGCATTTCACTCAAACACATTTTGCCCATTATAGCCCACTGTGTGAGTTGTGCCAAAAACCGGAAAGTGGTCGAAGATAGTGGACCTAATGGAGTCTCACGTGTCATACTCAGTTGATTCGGAGACAGTTTTTGGTCCATACAATCCATTCAAAATGAGATTACTAAGGCATTTCACTCAAACACATTTTGCCCATTATAGCCCACTGTGTGAGTTGTGACAAAAATCGGAAAGTGCTCAAAGATAGTGGACCTAATGGACTGTCACGTGTCATACTCAGTTGATTCGGAGACAGTTTTTGGTCCATACAATCCATTGAAAAGAAAATTACTAAGGCATTTCACTCAAACACATTTTGCCCATTATAGCCCACTGTGTGAGTTGTGACAAAAATCGGAAAGTGGTCGAAGATAGTGGACCTAATGGACTCTCACGTGTCATACTCAGTTGATTCGGAGATAGTTTTTGGTCCATACAATCCATTCAAAAGGAGATTACTAAGGCATTTCACTCAAACACATTTTGCCCATTATAGCCCACTGTGTGAGTTGTGACAAAAACCGGAAAGAGGTACAAGATAGTGGACCTAATGGACTGTCACTTGTCATACTCAGTTGATTCGGAGATAGTTTTTGGTCCATACAATTCATTCAAAAATAGATTACTAAGGCATTTCACTCAAACACATTTTGCCCATTATAGCCCACTGTGTGAGTTGTGCCAAAAAACGGAAAGTGGTCGAAGATAGTGGACCTAATGGACTCTCACGTGTCATACTCAGTTGATTCGGAGATAGTTTTTGGTCCATACAATCCATTCAAAAGGAGATTACTAAGGCATTTCACTCAAACACATTTTGCCCATTATAGCCCACTGTGTGAGTTGTGACAAAAATCGGAAAGTGGTCGAAGATAGTGGACCTAATGGACTGTCACGCGTCATACTCAGTTGATTCGAAGATAGTTTTTGGTCCATACAATCCATTCAAAAGGAAATTACTAAGGCATTTCACACAAACACATTTTGCCCATTATAGCTAACTGTGTGAGTTGTGACAAAAACCGGAAAGTGGTCCAAGATAGTGGACCTAATGGACTGTCACATGTCATACTCAGTTGATTCGGAGATAGTTTTTGGTCCATACAATTCATTCAAAAATAGGTTACTAAGGCATTTCACTCAAACACATTTTGCCCATTATAGCCCACTGTGTGAGTTGTGACAAAAAACGGAAAGTGGTCGAAGATAGTGGACCTAATGGACTGTCACGTGTCATACTCAGTTGATTCGGAGACAGTTTTTGGTCCATACAATCCATTCAAAATGAGATTACTAAGGCATTTCACACAAACACATTTTGCCCATTATAGCCCACTGTGTGAGTTGTGCCAAAATACGGAAAGTGGTCGAAGATAGTGGACCTAATGGACTCTCACGTGTCATACTCAGTTGATTCGGAGACAGTTTTTGGTCCATACAATCCATTCAAAATGAGATTACTAAGGCATTTCACTCAAACACATTTTGCCCATTATAGCCCACTGTGTGAGTTGTGCCAAAAAACGGAAAGTGGTCGAAGATAGTGGACCTAATGGACTGTCACGTGTCATACTCAGTTGATTCGGAGACAGTTTTTGGTCCATACAATCCATTGAAAAGAAAATTACTAAGGCATTTCACTCAAACACATTTTGCCCATTATAGCCCACTGTGTGAGTTGTGACAAAAATCGGAAAGTGGTCGAAGATAGTGGACCTAATGGACTCTCACGTGTCATACTCAGTTGATTCGGAGTTAGTTTTTGGTCCATACAATCCATTCAAAATGAGATTACTAAGGCATTTCACTCAAACACATTTTGCCCATTATAGCCCACTGTGTGAGTTGTCACAAAAATCGGAATGTGGTCGAAGATAGTGGACCTAATGGACTGTCACGCGTCATACTCAGTTGATTCGGAGATAGTTTTTGGTCCATACAATCCATTCAAAAGGAGATTACTAAGGCATTTCACACAAACACATTTTGCCCATTATAGCTAACTGTGTGAGTTGTGACAAAAACCGGAAAGTGGTCCAAGATAGCGGACCTAATGGACTGTCACATGTCATACTCAGTTGATTCGGAGATAGTTTTTGGTCCATACAATTCATTCAAAAATAGATTACTAAGGCATTTCACTCAAACACATTTTGCCCATTATAGCCCACTGTGTGAGTTGTGCCAAAAACCGGAAAGTGGTCGAAGATAGTGGACCTAATGGACTCTCACGTGTCATACTCAGTTGATTCGGAGACAGTTTTTGGTCCATACAATCCATTGAAAAGAAAATTACTAAGGCATTTCACTCAAACACATTTTGCCCATTATAGCCCACTGTGTGAGTTGTGCCAAAAAACGGAAAGTGGTCGAAGATAGTGGACCTAATGGACTGTCACGTGTCATACTCAGTTGATTCGGAGACAGTTTTTGGTCCATACAATCCATTCAAAATGAGATTACTAAGGCATTTCACTCAAACACATTTTGCCCATTATAGCCCACTGTGTGAGTTGTGCCAAAAAACGGAAAGTGGTCGAAGATAGTGGACCTAATGGACTCTCACGTGTCATACTCAGTTGATTCGGAGACAGTTTTTGGTCCATACAATCCATTCAAAATGAGATTACTAAGGCATTTCACTCAAACACATTTTGCCCATTATAGCCCACTGTGTGAGTTGTGCCAAAAAACGGAAAGTGGTCGAAGATAGTGGACCTAATGGTCTGTCACGTGTCATACTCAGTTGATTCGGAGACAGTTTTTGGTCCATACAATCCATTGAAAAGAAAATTACTAAGGCATTTCACTCAAACACATTTTGCCCATTATAGCCCACTGTGTGAGTTGTGACAAAAATCGGAAAGTGGTCGAAGATAGTGGACCTAATGGACTCTCACGTGTGATACTCAGTTTAATCGGAGTTAGTTTTTGGTCCATACAATCCATTCAAAATAAGATTACTAAGGCATTTCACTCAAACACATTTTGCCCATTATAGCCCACTGTGTGAGTTGTGACAAAAATCGGAAAGTGGTCGAAGATAGTGGACCTAATGGTCTGTCACGTGTCATACTCAGTTGATTCGGAGACAGTTTTTGGTCCATACAATCCATTGAAAAGAAAATTACTAAGGCATTTCACTCAAACACATTTTGCCCATTATAGCCCACTGTGTGAGTTGTGACAAAAATCGGAAAGTGGTCGAAGATAGTGGACCTAATGGACTCTCACGTGTGATACTCAGTTGATTCGGAGTTAGTTTTTGGTCCATACAATCCATTCAAAATAAGATTACTAAGGCATTTCACTCAAACACATTTTGCCCATTATAGCCCACTGTGTGAGTTGTGACAAAAATCGGAAAGTGGTCGAAGATAGTGGACCTAATGGACTGTCACGCGTCATACTCAGTTGATTCGGAGACAGTTTTTGGTCCATACAATCCATTCAAAATGAGATTACTAAGGCATTTCACTCAAACACATTTTGCCCATTATAGCCCACTGTGTGAGTTGTGCCAAAAATCGGAAAGTGGTACAAGATAGTGGACCTAATGGACTGTCACGTGTCATACTCATTTTATTCGGAATAGTTTTTGGTCCATACAATCCATTCAAAAGAAGAGTACTAAGGTATTTCACTCAAACACATTTTGCCCATTATAGTGCACTGTGTGTGGTGTGGCAAAAATCTGAAAGTCGTCGAAGATAGTAGACCTAATAGACTGTCACATGTCATACTCAGTTGATTCGGAGATAGTTTTTGGTCCATACAATCCATTCAAAAGAAGATTACTAAGGCATTTCACTCAAACACATTTTGTCCATTATAGCCCACTGTGTGAGTTGCGCCAAAAATCGGAAAGTGGTCGAAGATAGCGGACCTAATGGACTGTCACGTGTCATACTCAGTTGATTCGGAGATAGTTTTTGGTCCATACAATCCATTCAAAGGAGATTACTAAGGCATTTCACTCAAACACATTTTGCCCATTATAGCCCACTGTGTGAGTTGCGCCAAAAATCGGAAAGTGGGCGAATTTAGCGGACCTAATGGACTGTCACGTGTCATACTCAGTTGATTCGGAGATAGTTTTTGGTCCATACAATCCATACAAAAGAAGATTACTAAGGCATTTCACTCAAACACATTTTGCGCATTATTGTGCACTGTGTGAGTTGTGCCAAAAATCAGAAAGTGGTCGAAGATAGTGGACCTAATGGACTGTCACGCGTCATACTCAGTTGATTCGGAGATAGTTTTTGGCCCATACAATCCATTGAAAAGAAGACTACTAAGGCATTTCACTCAAACACATTTTGCGCATTATTGTGCACTGTGTGAGTTGTGCCAAAAATCGGAAAGTGGTCGAAAATAGTGGACCTAATGGACTGTCATGTGTCATACTCAGTTGATTCGGAGATAGTTTTTGGTCCATACAATCCATTCAAAGGAGATTACTAAGGCATTTCACTCAAACACATTTTGCCCATTATAGCCCACTGTGTGAGTTGCGCCAAAAATCGGAAAGTGGGCGAAGATAGCGGACCTAATGGACTGTCACGTGTCATACTCAGTTGATTCGGAGATAGTTTTTGGTCCATACAATCCATTCAAAAGAAGATTACTAAGGCATTTCACTCAAACACATTTTGCGCATTATTGTGCACTGTGTGAGTTGTGCCAAAAATCAGAAAGTGGTCGAAGATAGTGGACCTAATGGACTGTCACGCGTCATACTCAGTTGATTCGGAGATAGTTTTTGGCCCATACAATCCATTGAAAAGAAGATTACTAAGGCATTTCACTCAAACACATTTTGCGCATTATTGTGCACTGTGTGAGTTGTGCCAAAAATCGGAAAGTGGTCGAAGATAGTGGACCTAATGGACTGTCACGTGTCATACTCATTTTATTCGGAATAGTTTTTGGTCCATACAATCCATTCAAAAGAAGAGTACTAAGGTATTTCACTCAAACACATTTTGCCCATTATAGCCCACTGTGTGAGTTGTGACAAAAATCGGAAAGTGGTACAAGATAGTGGACCTAATGGACTGTCACGTGTCATACTCATTTTATTCGGAATAGTTTTTGGTCCATACAATCCATTCAAAAGAATAGTACTAAGGCATTTCACTCAAACACATTTTGCGCATTATTGTGCACTGTGTGAGTTGTGCCAAATATCGGAAAGTGGTCGAAAATAGTGGACCTAATGGACTGTCATGTGTCATACTCAGTTGATTCGGAGATAGTGTTTGGTCCATACAATCCATTCAAAGGAGATTACTAAGGCATTTCACTCAAACACATTTTGCCCATTATAGCCCACTGTGTGAGTTGCGCCAAAAATCGGAAAGTGGGCGAAGATAGCGGACCTAATGGACTGTCACGTGTCATACTCAGTTGATTCGGAGATAGTTTTTGGTCCATACAATCCATTCAAAAGAAGAGTACTAAGGCATTTCACTCAAACACATTTTGCGCATTATAGTGCACTGTGTGAGTTGCGCCAAAAATCGGAAACTGGTCGAAGATAGTGGACCTAATGGACTGTCACGTGTCATACTCAGTTGATTCGGAGATAGTTTTTGGTCCATACAATCCATTCAAAAGAAGATTACTAAGGCATTTCACTCAAACACATTTTGCCCATTATAGCCCACTGTGTGAGTTGTGCCAAAAATCGGAAAGTGGTACAAGATAGTGGACCTAATGGACTGTCACGTGTCATACTCATTTTATTCGGAATAGTTTTTGGTCCATACAATCCATTCAAAAGAAGAGTACTAAGGTATTTCACTCAAACACATTTTGCCCATTATAGTGCACTGTGTGAGTTGCGCCAAAAATCGGAAACTGGTCGAAGATAGTGGACCTAATGGACTGTCACGTGTCATACTCAGTTGATTCGGAGATAGTTTTTGGTCCATACAATCCATTCAACAGAAGAGTACTAAGGTATTTCACTCAAACACATTTTGCCCATTATAGCCCACTGTGTGAGTTGTGACAAAAATCGGAAAGTGGTACAAGATAGTGGACCTAATGGACTGTCAAGTGTCATACTCATTTTATTCGGAGATAGTTTTTGGTCCATACAATCCATTCAAAAGAATAGTACTAAGGCATTTCACTCAAACACATTTTGCGCATTATAGTGCACTGTGTGAGTTGCGCCAAAAATCGGAAACTGGTCGAAGATAGTGGACCTAATGGAGTGTCACGTGTCATACTCATTTTATTCGGAATAGTTTTTGGTCCATACAATCCATTCAAAAGAATAGTACTAAGGCATTTCACTCAAACACATTTTGCGCATTATTGTGCACTGTGTGAGTTGTGCCAAAAATCGGAAAGTGGTCGAAGATAGTAGACCTAATGGACTGTCACGTGTCATACTCATTTTATTCGGAATAGTTTTTGGTCCATACAATCCATTCAAAAGAAGAGTGCTAAGGTATTTCACTCAAACACATTTTGCCCATTATAGCCCACTGTGTGAGTTGTGACAAAAATCGGAAAGTGGTACAAGATAGTGGACCTAATGGACTGTCACGTGTCATACTCATTTTATTCGGAATAGTTTTTGGTCCATACAATCCATTCAAAAGAATAGTACTAAGGAATTTCACTCAAACACATTTTGCGCATTATAGTGCACTGTGTGAGTTGCGCCAAAAATCGGAAACTGGTCGAAGATAGTGGACCTAATGGACTGTCACGTGTCATACTCAGTTGATTCGGAGATAGTTTTTGGTCCATACAATCCATTCAAAAGAAGATTACTAAGGCATTTCACTCAAACACATTTTGCCCATTATAGCCCACTGTGTGAGTTGTGCCAAAAATCGGAAAGTGGTACAAGATAGTGGACCTAATGGGCTGTCACGTGTCATACTCATTTTATTCGGAATAGTTTTTGGTCCATACAATCCATTCAACAGAAGAGTACTAAGGTATTTCACTCAAACACATTTTGCCCATTATAGCCCACTGTGTGAGTTGTGACAAAAATCGGAAAGTGGTACAAGATAGTGGACCTAATGGACTGTCACGTGTCATACTCATTTTATTCGGAGATAGTTTTTGGTCCATACAATCCATTCAAAAGAAAATTACTAAGGCATTTCACTCAAACACATTTTGCCCATTATAGCCCACTGTGTGAGTTGTGACAAAAATCGGAAAGTGGTCGAAGATAGTGGACCTAATGGACTGTCACGTGTCAAACTCAGTTGATTCGGAGATAGTTTTTGGCCCATACAATCCATTGAAAAGAAGATTACTAAGGATTTCACTCAAACACATTTTGCCCATTATAGCCCACTGTGTGAGTTGTGCCAAAAATGGGAAAGTAGTCGAAGATAGTGGACCTGATGGACTGTCACGTGTCATACTCAGTTTATTCGGAAATAGTTTTTGGTCCATACAATTCATTCAAAAGTAAATTACTAAGGCATTTCACTCTAACACATTATGCCCATTATAGCCCACTGTGTGAGGTGTGGCAAAAATCGGAAAGTCGTCGAAGATAGTAGACCTGATGAACTACAATGCGACATACTCAGTTTATTCGGAGATTGTTTTTGGTCCATACAATCCATTCAAAAGGAGATTACTAAGCCATTTCACTCAAACACATTTTGCCCATTATAGCCCACTGTGTGAGTTGTGACAAAAATCGAAAAGTGGTCCAAGATAGTGGACCTAATAGACTGTCACGTGTCATACTCATTTTATTCGGAATAGTTTTTGGTCCATACAATCCATTCAAAAGAATAGTACTAAGGCATTTCACTCAAACACATTTTGCGCATTATAGTGCACTGTGTGAGTTGCGCCAAAAATCGGAAAGTGGTCGAAGATAGCGGACCTAATGGACTGTCACGTGTCATACTCAGTTGATTCGGAGATAGTTTTTGGTCCATACAATCCATTCAAAAGAAGATTACTAAGGCATTTCACTCAAACACATTTTGCCCATTATAGTGCACTGTGTGAGTTGCGCCAAAAATCGGAAAGTGGTCGAAGATAGTGGACCTAATGAAATGTCACGTGTCATACTCAGTTG
Source organism: Metopia argyrocephala (assembly GCA_963576795.1). Taxonomy (NCBI): domain Eukaryota; kingdom Metazoa; phylum Arthropoda; class Insecta; order Diptera; family Sarcophagidae; genus Metopia; species Metopia argyrocephala. The sequence goes on along the minus strand of OY756209.1, from coordinate 85,020,406 downwards.
ATTCGGAGATAGTTTTTGGTCCATACAATCCATTTAAAAGAAGAGTACTAAGGTATTTCACTCAAACACATTTTGCCCATTATAGCCCACTGTGTGAATTGTGGCAAAAATCGGAAAGTCGTCGAAGATAGTAGACCTGTTGAACTACAATGCGACATACTCAGTTTATTCAGACATTGTTTTTGGTCCATACAATCCATTCAAAAGAAGATTACTAAGGCATTTCACTCAAACACATTTTGCCCATTATAGCCCACTGTGTGAGTTGCGCCAAAAATCGGAAAGTGGTCGAAGATAGCGGACCTAATGGACTGTCACGTGTCATACTCATTTGATTCGGAGATAGTTTTTGGTCCATACAATCCATTCAAAAGAAGAGTACTAAGGCATTTCACTCAAACACATTTTGCGCATTATAGTGCACTGTGTGAGTTGCGCCAAAAATCGGAAACTGGTCGAAGATAGTGGACCTAATGGACTGTCACGTGTCATACTCAGTTGATTCGGAGATAGTTTTTGGTCCATACAATCCATTCAAAAGAAGATTACTAAGGCATTTCACTCAAACACATTTTTTTTTTTTTTTTTTTTTTTTATTTTTAAGGCCAGCACTCAGGGGACGGCCCCTACTCATGCAATACATTGTGCTGGTCTAGGAAAATATGTTGTGGGAAGGGGGAAAGAGGGAGTAGTGTTTGTGGACATTTGATTTAAACCTACTGATATCGTAATTGGCAGGAAAAACTTTCGCCGGAAGATTGTTCCACAAACGAGCTGTGCGACTAAAGAACGAATTCTCTCTATAATGCATTGTGCGATTCGCTGAACAATCAACCACAAATGGGTGCGCTCTGAGAGAGGTACGTGTAGTCCGCAGGAATATGCGACCACCCGGAATCAGTTCCCCTATCTCATCAGAGCACCTCCTATGGTAGTATCGATAGAACAATGAAACGCACGCCACATTGCGCCGATGCTCCAACGAATCGATAGAGTTGGATACCCTACCGTCGCCGATAAGCACCTTCGCCCTTTCCTGTACGCGGTCGAGAAGCCCCAAAATAGATTTGGAAGCACCGGCCCATACATGAGAGTTGTATTCCATCCTAGGCCGGATGAAGGTTTTGTAAATATTGAGAAGGTCAGATGGAGTGAAGTATTTCCTGCACCGTTTTAGAAAACCGAGGCACTTGAATGCTTCTTTCGACACTCGAAATATGTGATCATTCCAACGGACATCACAACTAATTCTCATGCCCAGAACATCAAGAGCGTCAGCCTCCTCAATATTTACATTACCCATAGTCACAGATGGCAGGATTAAATCATCACAACGCCTATGCGTCATAAAACAACATTGGGTCTTGCGCGCATTAAATTCGACCCTGTTCGCGAGACCCCACTCGGAGATTCTTTGTAGGTCATTTGAGAGTGTGTCATTCATATTCTGCCTTCTCGCCCCGATCTCCAAAAGGCTCGGCCTACGGTCAAATGAATATGAGTGACAAATGTTACTGTCATCTGCGAAGGAGTAAATGGGATTAGAGGTTAGGAGGAGAAGGTCATTAAGGAAAATTAAAAATAGGGTGGGAGATAGAACAGAGCCTTGCGGTACTCCCGAATTCAGCCTGAACTCGCTGGAAGAGACACCGTCTATAACCACTCTTATAGAACGGTCTCTGAGAAAGCTCGTTATGAAACGACAGAAATGGTTACCGACGCCAAAAGCAGCTAGTTTAGAAATAAGAGCATCGTGCCAGACTCTATCAAACGCTTTTGAGATATCCAGAGCAACAACTTTGCTTTCACCAAAACGGTGAATAGATCCACTCCATCGCTCAGACAGTAATGCCAGTAGATCACCAGTGGAGCGACCTCTACGAAAACCATACTGACGGTCGCTCAGCAAGTTATTGGACTCCAAATACCTCATAAGGTGATGATTTATCATACTCTCCATAACTTTGGAGAGTGTTGAACACACTGCTATTGGGCGGTAATTTTCGGGATTGGTAGCCTCACCCTTTTTGGGGATTGGCGTTATATTAGCAACTTTCCAGTTAGATGGAAATACTCCGGCACGATAAGCCGCACTGAAAAGTTTAGCTAATGGACGCGAAAGCGTCGAAGAGCACTGCTTCAGGACCAGTGCTGGTATACCATCCGGCCCAGAAGATTTATGGATGTTGAGGTCTGAAAGAACCCTTTTGACAGCACGGGCTCGAAAGAATATATTAGGCATAGTCACCGATACTCTTTCAAGCTCGGGCAGCGGTTGAACGCTCTCCGGCAAACATGAGTTTTTTGCAAACAATTCAGCTAAAAGGTTCGCTTTTTCAACCGGGTTTGTGAATGCTTGGTCATTCTGTATAAGAGTTGGAATCGAACTAGCGTTATTCCTTATCCTCTTAACGAATGACCAAAAGCTCTTACTTCCCCGGGGGAAAGAAAGAACTTTAGCACGAAGACGCTCCTCGTGTAAAGCTTTTTCGCGTCTTAGTACTGCGGCACACGAAGATCTCGCCTTTTTGCGTAGCGTATCAGTATGTGCGCACTTATTATTACGCCAATTTCTGAACGCTTCCTCTCTGGATCTGACTGCCGATCTGCACGTCTGATTAAACCATAATTTGTCTCTTGGTTTAATCGAAATATTTTTAGATGGAATATAGGTATCCATCCCCAATTTTATTATATTCACAACCATTTCTGCCATGGCATTAACATTTGAATCAAGGAAGCAGAGTCCCCAGTTAAAATGCCGAAAGAAATCGTTGAGCTCAGCCCAACGGGCTTTTCCGTAGTTAAAAACTGAGCGTTTCGTAGCTGTCGTTGAAACCTCATGAAGCCTGGATAACGGAAAAGAGGCAGAGATGGTACAATGATCCGAATTGCCGAGAGGTGCAAGAATATCAACTTCATACTTATTAGGGTGTGAAGTGAGGAAGAGGTCAAGTGTATTATTCTGGTGCCCATCAACACACGAAATGTGAGTTGGTTCATTCACTAGTTGCACAAGGTGATTGTGTGCGGCAAACAACTCAACATATTGGCCTTCTGGAGTCGTGCGGCCAGAATGGTGAAGCCAAGACGAATTATGAACATTGAAATCGCCAGCAACAACAATTTCACTGTTCGGGTAATTTTCTAGGATTCGTGAAATGGAGTCAGAAAGAGAGTCGAAGCCAGAAAGGGTAACCTCTCTTTCTGCATTTGGACTTCTGTAAAGAAACCCGAAATGCAAAAGATGTGCCCTGATTTTGAACTTAACCCAAAGGCAGTTAAATTCTGCATCAAGCATGCCATACGGTTGCTGGCATTGGTACACAACTTCATTGCGAATATAAATTGCAAGGCCCCTATGGAGCATGAAAAGGGATAGGAGGTGGTAACCAGGTATCTGGAAATCCTGTGGATCAGCATCCCCAGAAACCTGGGTCTCACATAAGGCGAGGACATCCGGCCTATGGATACAAACATGAGCATACACAGAGAAGAAATTTGCCCTTAGCCCACGCACGTTACAAAAATCCAAACGAAAACGGCCTGCCACCACGACAACAATAAGAAAAAAAAAACAAATGTCCTATTCTAAAATGCGAACTGTAATGAAATGGATTACTGCTGATTGATTATTCAATGGCCAGTGCTATACCTTCACCATTAAATAATCCAACAGCAATCAACCCCAAGAAGCTCGCAAAATAAAAATTTTGATCAAATTATCAAGGGAACCGAAGAGCACAATGTACCGCTAATGGTGCCATAAAAGCCCCAAATGTGGCACTTTTACCCCTTTCCCAATAGTCGCCAAATTGTACGGCATGTATCAGCACTATCACTTTTGTTCTGTTTTCTCTTTTTTTGCCAATGCAGCCGTTATTATTCTTAATTTTGTTGTTATTGATGTTGTTATTGTTGATGGTGTTATTTTATTTATTTATTTGCATTTGGTATTCCGTGTTGTTTTTAGTGTACATATTCACTGTTTTTTTTTTTTTTTATTTATTATTATTATCTTTCTTTATCTTTGATTTTTTCTTTTAAACACATAAATTAATAATTAATAACGACACAACAGACGACGGACAGCGCTAAAAAACATGTTGACACGGCGGACGACAAACACTAATCAACAAACAAACAAACAAACACTAATCATTTTGCCCATTATAGCCCACTGTGTGAATTGTGCCAAAAATCGGAAAGTGGTACAAGATAGTGGACCTAATGGACTGTCACGTGTCATACTCATTTTATTCGGAATAGTTTTTGGTCCATACAATCCATTCAAAAGAAGAGTACTAAGGTATTTCACTCAAACACATTTTGCCCATTATAGCCCACTGTGTGAGTTGTGACAAAAATCGGAAAGTGGTACAAGATAGTGGACCTAATGGACTGTCACGTGTCATATTCATTTTATTCGGAATAGTTTTTAGTCCATACAATCCATTCAAAAGAATAGTACTAAGGCATTTCACTCAAACACATTTTGCGCATTATTGTGCACTGTGTGAGTTGTGCCAAAAATCGGAAAGTGGTCGAAAATAGTGGACCTAATGGACTGTCACGTGTCATACTCAGTTGATTCGGAGATAGTTTTTGGTCCATACAATCCATTCAAAGGAGATTACTAAGGCATTTCACTCAAACACATTGTGCCCATTATAGCCCACTGTGTGAGTTGTGACAAAAATCGGAAAGTGGTACAAGATAGTGGACCTAATGGACTGTCACGTGTCATACTCATTTTATTCGGAATAGTTTTTGGTCCATACAATCCATTCAAAAGAATAGTACTAAGGCATTTCACTCAAACACATTTTGCCCATTATAGCCCACTGTGTGAGTTGTGACAAAAATCGGAAAGTGGTACAAGATAGTGGACCTAATGGACTGTCACGTATCATACTCATTTTATTCGGAATAGTTTTTAGTCCATACAATCCATTCAAAAGAATAGTACTAAGGCATTTCACTCAAACACATTTTGCGCATTATTGTGCACTGTGTGAGTTGTGCCAAAAATCGGAAAGTGGTCGAAGATAGTGGACCTAATGGACTGTCACGCGTCATACTCAGTTGATTCGGAGATAGTTTTTGGTCCATACAATCCATTCAAAAGAAAATTACTAAGGCATTTCACTGAAAGACATTTTGCCCATTATAGCCCACTGTGTGAGTTGTGACAAAAATCGGAAAGTGGTACAAGATAGTGGACCTAATGGACTGTCACGTGTCATACTCATTTTATTCGGAATAGTTTTTAGTCCATACAATCCATTCAAAAGAATAGTACTAAGGCATTTCACTCAAACACATTTTGCGCATTATTGTGCACTGTGTGAGTTGTGCCAAAAATCGGAAAGTGGTCGAAAATAGTGGACCTAATGGACTGTCACGTGTCATACTCAGTTGATTCGGAGATAGTTTTTGGTCCATACAATCCATTCAAAAGGAAAGTACTAAGGCATTTCACTCAAACACATTTTGCGCATTATAGTGCACTGTGTGAGTTCTCCAAAAATCGGAAACTGGTCGAAGATAGTGGACCTAATGGACTGTCACGTGTCATACTCAGTTGATTCGGAGATAGTTTTTGGTCCATACAATCCATTCAAAAGAAGATTACTAAGGCATTTCACTCAAACACATTTTGCCCATTATAGCCCACTGTGTGAGTTGTGCCAAAAATCGGAAAGTGGTACAAGATAGTGGACCTAATGGACTGTCACGTGTCATACTCATTTTATTCGGAATAGTTTTTGGTCCATACAATCCATTCAAAAGAAGAGTACTAAGGTATTTCACTCAAACACATTTTGCCCATTATAGCCCACTGTGTGAGTTGTGACAAAAATCGGAAAGTGGTCGAAGATAGTGGACCTAATGGACTGTCACGCGTCATACTCAGTTGATTCGGAGACAGTTTTTGGTCCATACAATCCATTCAAAATGAGATTACTAAGGCATTTCACTCAAACACATTTTGCCCATTATAGCCCACTGTGTGAGTTGTGCCAAAAATCGGAAAGTGGTCGAAAATAGTGGACCTAATGGACTGTCATGTGTCATACTCAGTTGATTCGGAGATAGTTTTTGGTCCATACAATCCATTCAAAAGAAGAGTACTACGGTATTTCACTCAAACACATTTTGCCCATTATAGCCCACTGTGTGAGTTGCGCCAAAAATCGGAAAGTGGGCGAAGATAGCGGACCTAATGGACTGTCACGTGTCATACTCAGTTGATTCGGAGATAGTTTTTGGTCCATACAATCCATTCAAAAGAAGATTACTAAGGCATTTCACTCAAACACATTTTGCGCATTATTGTGCACTGTGTGAGTTGTGCCAAAAATCGGAAAGTGGTCGAAGATATTGGACCTAATGGACTGTCACGCGTCATACTCAGTTGATTCGGAGATAGTTTTTGGTCCATACAATCCATTCAAAGGAGATTACTAAGGCATTTCACTCAACACATTTTGCGCATTATTGTGCACTGTGTGAGTTGTGACAAAAATCGGAAAGTGGTCGAAGATAGTGGACCTAATGGACTGTCACGTGTCATACTCATTTTATTCGGAATAGTTTTTGGTCCATACAATCCATTCAAAAGAAGAGTACTAAGGTATTTCACTCAAACACATTTTGCCCATTATAGCCCACCGTGTGAGTTGTGACAAAAATCGAAAAGTGGTACAAGATAGTGGACCTAATGGACTGTCACGTGTCATACTCATTTTATTCGGAATAGTTTTTGGTCCATACAATCCATTCAAAAGAATAGTACTAAGGCATTTCACTCAAACACATTTTGCGCATTATTGTGAACTGTGTGAGTTGTGCCAAAAATCGGAAAGTGGTCGAAAATAGTGGACCTAATGGACTGTCATGTGTCATACTCAGTTGATTCGGAGATAGTTTTTGGTCCACACAATCCATTCAAAGGAGATTACTAAGGCATTTCACTCAAACACATTTTGCCCATTATAGCCCACTGTGTGAGTTGCGCCAAAAATCGGAAAGTGGGCGAAGATAGCGGACCTAATGGACTGTCACGTGTCATACTCAGTTGATTCGGAGATAGTTTTTGGTCCATACAATCCATTCAAAAGGAGAGTACTAAGGCATTTCACTCAAACACATTTTGCGCATTATAGTGCACTGTGTGAGTTCTCCAAAAATCGGAAACTGGTCGAAGATAGTGGACCTAATGGACTGTCACGTGTCATACTCAGTTGATTCGGAGATAGTTTTTGGTCCAAACAATCCATTCAAAAGAAGATTACTAAGGCATTTCACTCAAACACATTTTGCCCATTATAGCCCACTGTGTGAGTTGTGCCAAAAATCGGAAAGTGGTACAAGATAGTGGACCTAATGGACTGTCACGTGTCATACTCATTTTATTCGGAATAGTTTTTGGTCCATACAATCCATTCAAAAGAATAGTACTAAGGCATTTCACTCAAACACATTTTGCGCATTATTGTGCACTGTGTGAGTTGTGCCAAAAATCGGAAAGTGGTCGAAAATAGTGGACCTAATGGACTGTCATGTGTCATACTCAGTTGATTCGGAGATAGTTTTTGGTCCATACAATCCATTCAAAGGAGATTACTAAGGCATTTCACTCAAACACATTTTGCCCATTATAGCCCACTGTGTGAGTTGCGCCAAAAATCGGAAAGTGGGCGAAGATAGCGGACCTAATGGACTGTCACGTGTCATTGTAATATAAGGGGATCGGCATGTAATATAGGATGTTATTGTGTGTGTTAAATGATACCTATAGTACTCTTATTTTATTAAAGAGCCTTAGAGTAGCAGGCGGCTCTATATGATGGCAAAGTTAATTGCCGAAGTTTAATGAGAAATAAAAGAAAACTCTTGTTTTTGAATTCTAGATTATTTCTGATTTTATTAACAAAATTCATGATCTTATATACTAAATTAATTCTATGTTTTCTACATTATTCTCCTACTTATTCCAATAATATCTTATTCTATTTCTCCTACTTATTCCAATATTGTCTTATTCTATTTCCCCTACCTATTCCAATAAATTTTTATTAACCATTTAATATTTTAATTGTTTACATGTTAATGACCTACTCTAGTTAAATCTCATATTCATATTCACATTCGTAATGCAAACCCAGCGACCCACATCAGTCGACGCAAGCCACTTGATATTGCATACTCTGCATAATTACATATTTGTTCTTTTTATTTTCGGTGAAGTCACTTTGTAATATAATACTAAATTTAAATTCTTTTATATTTATTTTGGGCTCTCATACTTTAATAATTTGGTTTTGTTTATATTTGTATGTTTGTTTATGTTACATGCACTACAATTTCATTTGGGTTCTTATTATCTATATTTGTTATTGTTTACATATGTTTGGTTGTGTATGAATGTTTATACTACATGCACTACACCCTCACCGTTTAAAAGAAAAAAAAATATACAATATTTTATTTATATTTTTTTTTTTTTGATACTAAAATACTTAAATTAATTTTAATCTATTTTTGTGTACAATCATTGGTTTATTATCTTTTAAAATTGTTACATTTACATCTTTTGTGTTAATTACTTTAAATGGACCAATGTATTGGTTTTCGCTTTTTTTTGCGTTTTCTTTTCTTAAAAATACTTTATCTCCTAATTTTATTTGAATATCATTTGTATTTTGATCTTTAAAATTTTTCTGTTTTATTTTGTTCTCTAATAATTTTTTGTTTGCCATTTCATGGGCATGTTTTAATTTTATTCTTAGTTCTGTAATGTAATCTTCATAATTATAAAATTTATCTTCTGACATAGGTTCGGTTGGCATTGAAGCTAATCTTCCATATACAAGTTCAAATGGAGAAAAACCTGTTGATGAGTGTGGTGTTGTATTATACGCGAACATATAATACGGAATCCATTCATCCCAATTGTACTGTTCTGTGAAAGAACGCATGTATTCATTTAAAACTCTATGATTTCTTTCAATACTTCCTAAAGTCTCATGATGGTATGCTGTTGAAGTAACATGATTAATCTTCATAAGTGTACATATTCTTTTAAATAATTCGTTTACAAATTCAGTTCCTCTGTCTGTTTTAACTGTATCAAAACATCCATATTTTAATATAAACTTTTCTACTAATATTTTGCCTATTTCTGATGCTTCTTTAGTTTCTATTGGAAATGCGTCAATGTATTTTGTCAGTTCACATTGCGCTGTTAATATATACCTATATCCGTTTGATACTCTTAATGGACCTACTGTATCTAATTGTATAAATTGAAATGGTTTTGTAGGTGTGTTAGTGATTTGAAATGGTGCCTTGGTATGTTTAATTATTTTATTTTTCTTACAACTCTCACAATGACTTATATAATCTTTAATCATTTTATACATATTTTTCCATATGTACTTTTGTTTTAATCTAATGACTGTTCTACGTACTCCTGCATGTCCTCCGTGTGGAGTTTCATGGTACTCTTTTATAATTTCCTTTTGTCTATCTTTCTCCAGTATTCTTTCTGGTTGTTTAAATAATATTATCTCTATAGGTCTCTGCCTATGTCTACCTTTATTTTGCATGCTATTATACATTTTAATTAATTTTTCTTCATTTATATATTTAAATATAACATCATCCTTCGCTAGCGATACTGTAAATATTTGGTTATCTCGTAAGACCTTAGTTAACTTCTGCAAGACTGAACCTAAATTCAAGTATGCATTTTCATTACCAGATACTGTAACGTGATTTCCAAAAATTTCAATTCTTGGCATGCTTCTATTTATTTTATCTACAATAAATTTTAATCTTGGGTACCCTTTCACTTGTGAAAACGAGATACCATTCCACATATAAATTTTCTCTTCCTTACTTCTTTCCTCATCTTTTCTAATCGAAGTATTCTCATTATTAGTATTTTTACTATTTTTCTTCAATTCTTCAGTCATTTTTCTAGTCATTATGTTTATACTTTTTGGCATCATATCTTTCAAATCGTTAGAATCTATTTTGATTCTCGATAATGCATCGGCATTAGTATTAATCTTTCCTTGCTTATATATGATCTCGAAATCGTAATCCATGAGATCCAATCTAATTCTAGTTAATCTTGATGAAGGGTTTTTGTGGGTAAACAATGATACTAGTGGTCTGTGGTCAGTTACTACTTTAAATTTTCTACCGTATAAATATGGTCGAAAATGTGTAATTCCCCAATGAATAGCTAAAAGTTCCTTCTCTATTATGGGTTTGTTAATTTCATGTTTATTGAGAGAACGACTTGCATATGATATTGGTAAATCGTTATTTATTTCACCTTGTGAAAGAACTGCTCCCAGTGCGTAATCTGATGCGTCTGTAGTTAGAATAAATTCCTTTTCAAAATCTGGGTATTGTAATATTGGTGGATTTGAAACTATAGTTTTTAACATTTCAAAAGATTTTTGACAATTTTCTGACCAAACAAATTTTTGGTTCTTCTTCAGTAACTCATTAAGTGGTTTAGCTATTTGAGCAAAATTTTTAACAAAACGTCTATAATAATTGCAGAAAGCTACGAATCTTCTTGTGTCATCTGTATTCTTTGGAATTGGATACGTTTGTAGTGCTTTACTTTTATTTGGATCTGTCATCACTCCTTTATCTGTAATAAGATGTCCTAAATAAACTACTTCCGGCTTCAAGAAATTACATTTATTTGGATTTAATTTAAGGTTGTGGCTTTTTAATCTTTGAAATACCCTCCTTAAATTATTATTGTGGTGCTGCAAAGAACACCCAAAAACAATTATATCGTCTACGTAGATAAATGCATTGGAATCTAAACCTGTTAATGCTATTGTCAGCATTCTTTGGAAACTATTTGACGATATTTTGAGACCAAAGGGTAGTCTCTTGAATTGATAGTGTCCATTATTTGTAGAAAATGCTGTAAGTGGTCTTGATTTTGGTTCTAATTCTATTTGGTGGAATGAACTTGTCATATCTAGTGTCGAGAAATATTTTGCTCTTCCTATTTTGTCTAACACATCATCTAGCTGAGGTAATGGGAATTTGTCATTGACCAATTTTTTATTTAATTGACGATAATCAACAACTAGTCTCCATTTCTTTTCATCGTTGTCACTTTTCTTTGGAACTAAAAGTAATGCAGAATTATAAGGACTAACAGATGGTTCTACTAAATCTTCTTCTATTAATTTGTGAACTTGTTTTTTGATTTCCTCCTGTTGTGATTGTGGTAATCTATAATTTCTAGTGTAAACAGGTGTATCGTCTGTAGTTTGTAGTCTTTGCTTATAGAAATTATTTGCTGTCAAATGATCTCCTTCCAAATGAAAAACATCTTGAAATTCCATGCATATGTCTTCTATGGTCTTTCTTGCTGTAATATCGCTTGTATCTATATTTAACAAATTCTTTAATTTTTCCCATCTAGTTTTTTGTTGACCAACTTTCTGTTTCCTCGGATGACTTTTCCTTTCGTAAAGAATGTTATAATTTGACAAAGGTTTGATTTGCAAATCTAATTGTGAAATTGTAACCTCTTTGTTTGAAGTATTCAAAATTTTAATGTGTTTTGTCCCATATTTTGGGATTATGGTATTACTAACAAAAATATCGTCGTTTATTTGTTTTGCACATACAACACTATCCTCTTCTAGTTGCACATTTATTGCCTGTATCATTTCTGTTCTAGGTGGTATAGTAAATTTATTTATGTTTGCTCTCATAGGTAATACGTATTCAATTTCGTTTATTAATATAGATAAAGTGTATGTTTCATAATCTATTTTTGCCAAATATTTACTAAAAAAATCTCTACCCAGTATACCTTCTAATGCTATTGGGAAGTTTGAGTTTACAATTTGAAATCTATGGTTTATTAAATCTTCCGGAAATACTAGTTTCAATATTGAAGTACCCATTGTCCGTATTGCTCCATTTTCAATACCCGTTAGTTTGCAAGCATTATGTTCTTTTATCTCCTTATTTCCTATAAAATTCTCTTTACACACTGAAATATCTGCACCTGTATCTATCAAAAATCTCACTAAATGTCCTTCATCAGTTCTCAATTGTACAAAATGTGGTGCACTTGCGTGCGAGTCATAAGTTTTCAAAGCATAACTTTTTAAATATTTTTGTCTTGGTTCCCCTACATCTTCTGTTGAATTTACTCTTGAGGATTGCAGGGGTTTATTTCGTTTCCCTGTTCCTGAGTAACATATACCCTTCTTTGGTTTCTATTTCTAAAATTACCATTTCTTTGGTTGTTATTATTGTAATTGTTGTAATTATTATTTCTCGGGTGGCCGGTACCATGGAAATTACCTCTTCTTGAATTGTTATCATTCCTATAATGGTTATTAGGGCTGTCATTACTATTACTTCTGTTATTACCTCTGTAAGTATTGTTGTTATCACCACGAAACCTTCCGTTATGAGAAAATTTCCTGTTTCTACTGAATTGCATAATTGAATGTGGTGGTGCAACCACCTCTGAGGCTATTTGAATTGCTTCATTTAAACTCTTGGGTCTAGCTGCCAAAACAGTAGCTCTATGTGGTTCATTCAAACCATTTTTAAAGGTACTAAGTGCCACTTGATCATTCATTTTAATGATTGTTTCCCTACATTCGGAACCTAGTTCCGTAATTTGTAACTCATTCAGGCAGGCTATGAGCGATTCTATTCTATTAGCGAACTGTGTCACTGAATTATTGCCCTGTGTTTGTTTTGCTAAATCAGTATGTATCGAAGAGAGTGTCTTTCTTGGTGAGAATACCTTCCTAAGAGTGCTCTTGAATGCCTCTAGAGAATTTGGTGTTTCCTCTGAAACCAATTTGTTCCTTACTTTGTCCGTCAACTTAGTTGCCAGTACGAACTTGACTAACTTACTAACCTCTACATTATCCTTAAGTGTATCAGCATAGAAATCTATTATACTTATGAAGTTGTTCATTTGCCCTAGGTCACCATTGAACTCTGGTATTATTTTGGAAGCGTCGAGTATGCCAAACGATGCCATTTCTGTATTGTCTTTTGTTCTCAAATAATATAAAATCTTTTTCTCAATTTCATTAATGTCCTCTATTGGACAACCTTCATCATTTAATGCAATAAACTTTAATTCTTCAACTACTCTTAAAGTATTTATTATATAATTTTTTGTATAATTTCTGTTAGGACTTTTCTTTAAATTCTTATATATACTTATCAATCTATCCATTTATTATACATTTTCTATTTTGTTAGTAAATTTGACTGCTTTCTTTCTCATATATTCCTTATAGTATTCATTTATTTTTCCCAGCACCAACAGAATTAAAAGGATCAGTATTATCTGTTGCATATGATCCTGAGTCAGTGTAAGCACACCCTTATTGTTCTCATTTACAATGATGGCCTCTTTTGAAAACCATCCGCCCATTTTAAATTTTAATTATTACAATAACTTCAATAACTAATTATTATATAAAATTCTTATTTAATTTTCTTTTCGTAAATTTTTAATTTCATTCAATAACTTTGATTTCTCCTTTTCACAATCATCTTCTTCTTCGGTTTTATCATCATCCATATCAATAACATCTACTTCGTCTCCTGTCTGGTTGCCTCTAATTCTTCATCAGGATATACATTTTTAATATAATTTTATTTAATTATATTCGTATATAATTTAATTTTTGAATTTCGGTCGGCAGGATATAATATAGGATCGTATGTGGGCAGGATCGCCATGTAATATAAGGGGATCGGCATGTAATATAGGATGTTATTGTGTGTGTTAAATGATACCTATAGTACTCTTATTTTATTAAAGAGCCTTAGAGTAGCAGGCGGCTCTATATGATGGCAAAGTTAATTGCCGAAGTTTAATGAGAAATAAAAGAAAACTCTTGTTTTTGAATTCTAGATTATTTCTGATTTTATTAACAAAATTCATGATCTTATATACTAAATTAATTCTATGTTTTCTACATTATTCTCCTACTTATTCCAATAATATCTTATTCTATTTCTCCTACTTATTCCAATATTGTCTTATTCTATTTCCCCTACCTATTCCAATAAATTTTTATTAACCATTTAATATTTTAATTGTTTACATGTTAATGACCTACTCTAGTTAAATCTCATATTCATATTCACATTCGTAATGCAAACCCAGCGACCCACATCAGTCGACGCAAGCCACTTGATATTGCATACTCTGCATAATTACATATTTGTTCTTTTTATTTTCGGTGAAGTCACTTTGTAATATAATACTAAATTTAAATTCTTTTATATTTATTTTGGGCTCTCATACTTTAATAATTTGGTTTTGTTTATATTTGTATGTTTGTTTATGTTACATGCACTACAATTTCATTTGGGTTCTTATTATCTATATTTGTTATTGTTTACATATGTTTGGTTGTGTATGAATGTTTATACTACATGCACTACATCATACTCAGTTGATTCGAAGATAGTTTTTGGTCCATACAATCCATTCAAAAGAAGATTACTAAGGCATTTCACTCAAACACATTTTGCGCATTATTGTGCACTGTGTGAGTTGTGCCAAAAATCGGAAAGTAGTCGAAGATAGTGGACCTAATGGACTGTCACGCGTCATACTCAGTTGATTCGGAGATAGTTTTTGGCCCATACAATCCATTGAAAAGAAGATTACTAAGGCATTTCACTCAAACACATTTTGCGCATTATTGTGCACTGTGTGAGTTGTGACAAAAATCGGAAAGTGGTCGAAGATAGTGGACCTAATGGACTGTCACGTGTCATACTCATTTTATTCGGAATAGTTTTTGGTCCATACAATCCATTCAAAAGAAGAGTACTAAGGTATTTCACTCAAACACATTTTGCCCATTATAGCCCACTGTGTGAGTTGTGACAAAAATCGGAAAGTGGTACAAGATAGTGGACCTAATGGACTGTCACGTGTCATACTCATTTTATTCGGAATAGTTTTTGGTCCATACAATCCATTCAAAAGAATAGTACTAAGGCATTTCACTCAAACACATTTTGCGCATTATTGTGCACTGTGTGAGTTGTGCCAAAAATCGGAAAGTGGTCGAAAATAGTGGACCTAATGGACTGTCATGTGTCATACTCAGTTGATTCGGAGATAGTTTTTGGTCCACACAATCCATTCAAAGGAGATTACTAAGGCATTTCACTCAAACACATTTTGCCCATTATAGCCCACTGTGTGAGTTGCGCCAAAAATCGGAAAGTGGGCGAAGATAGCGGACCTAATGGACTGTCACGTGTCATACTCAGTTGATTCGGAGATAGTTTTTGGTCCATACAATCCATTCAAAAGGAGAGTACTAAGGCATTTCACTCAAACACATTTTGCGCATTATAGTGCACTGTGTGAGTTCTCCAAAAATCGGAAACTGGTCGAAGATAGTGGACCTAATGGACTGTCACGTGTCATACTCAGTTGATTCGGAGATAGTTTTTGGTCCAAACAATCCATTCAAAAGAAGATTACTAAGGCATTTCACTCAAACACATTTTGCCCATTATAGCCCACTGTGTGAGTTGTGCCAAAAATCGGAAAGTGGTACAAGATAGTGGACCTAATGGACTGTCACGTGTCATACTCATTTTATTCGGAATAGTTTTTGGTCCATACAATCCATTCAAAAGAATAGTACTAAGGCATTTCACTCAAACACATTTTGCGCATTATTGTGCACTGTGTGAGTTGTGCCAAAAATCGGAAAGTGGTCGAAAATAGTGGACCTAATGGACTGTCATGTGTCATACTCAGTTGATTCGGAGATAGTTTTTGGTCCATACAATCCATTCAAAGGAGATTACTAAGGCATTTCACTCAAACACATTTTGCCCATTATAGCCCACTGTGTGAGTTGCGCCAAAAATCGGAAAGTGGGCGAAGATAGCGGACCTAATGGACTGTCACGTGTCATACTCAGTTGATTCGAAGATAGTTTTTGGTCCATACAATCCATTCAAAAGAAGATTACTAAGGCATTTCACTCAAACACATTTTGCGCATTATTGTGCACTGTGTGAGTTGTGCCAAAAATCGGAAAGTAGTCGAAGATAGTGGACCTAATGGACTGTCACGCGTCATACTCAGTTGATTCGGAGATAGTTTTTGGCCCATACAATCCATTGAAAAGAAGATTACTAAGGCATTTCACTCAAACACATTTTGCGCATTATTGTGCACTGTGTGAGTTGTGACAAAAATCGGAAAGTGGTCGAAGATAGTGGACCTAATGGACTGTCACGTGTCATACTCATTTTATTCGGAATAGTTTTTGGTCCATACAATCCATTCAAAAGAAGAGTACTAAGGTATTTCACTCAAACACATTTTGCCCATTATAGCCCACTGTGTGAGTTGTGACAAAAATCGGAAAGTGGTACAAGATAGTGGACCTAATGGACTGTCACGTGTCATACTCATTTTATTCGGAATAGTTTTTGGTCCATACAATCCATTCAAAAGAATAGTACTAAGGCATTTCACTCAAACACATTTTGCGCATTATTGTGCACTGTGTGAGTTGTGCCAAAAATCGGAAAGTGGTCGAAAATAGTGGACCTAATGGACTGTCATGTGTCATACTCAGTTGATTCGGAGATAGTTTTTGGTCCACACAATCCATTCAAAGGAGATTACTAAGGCATTTCACTCAAACACATTTTGCCCATTATAGCCCACTGTGTGAGTTGCGCCAAAAATCGGAAAGTGGGCGAAGATAGTGGACCTAATGGACTGTCACGTGTCATACTCAGTTGATTCGGAGATAGTTTTTGGTCCATACAATCCATTCAAAAGAAGAGTACTAAGGCATTTCACTCAAACACATTTTGCGCATTATAGTGCACTGTGTGAGTTGCGCCAAAAATCGGAAACTGGTCGAAGATAGTGGACCTAATGGACTGTCACGTGTCATACTCAGTTGATTCGGAGATAGTTTTTGGTCCATACAATCCATTCAAAAGAAGAATACTAAGGCATTTCACTCAAACACATTTTGCCGATTATAGCCCACTGTGTGAGTTGTGCCAAAAATCGGAAAAAGGTACAAGATAGTGGACCTAATGGACTGTCACGTGTCATACTCATTTTATTCGGAATAGTTTTTGGTCCATACAATCCATTCAAAAGAAGAGTACTAAGGTATTTCACTCAAACACATTTTGCGCATTATAGTGCACTGTGTGAGTTCTCCATAAATCGGAAACTGGTCGAAGATAGTGGACCTAATGGACTGTCACGTGTCATACTCAGTTGATTCGGAGATAGTTTTTGGTCCATACAATCCATTCAAAAGAAGATTACTAAGGCATTTCACTCAAACACATTTTGCCGATTATAGCCCACTGTGTGAGTTGTGCCAAAAATCGGAAAGTGGTACAAGATAGTGGACCTAATGGACTGTCACGTGTCATACTCATTTTATTCGGAATAGTTTTTGGTCCATACAATCCATTCAAAAGAAGAGTACTAAGGTATTTCACTCAAACACATTTTGCGCATTATAGTGCACTGTGTGAGTTCTCCAAAAATCGGAAACTGGTCGAAGATAGTGGACCTAATGGACTGTCACGTGTCATACTCAGTTGATTCGGAGATAGTTTTTGGTCCATACAATCCATTCAAAAGAAGATTACTAAGGCATTTCACTCAAACACATTTTGCCCATTATAGCCCACTGTGTGAGTTGTGCCAAAAATCGGAAAGTGGTACAAGATAGTGGACCTAATGGACTGTCACGTGTCATACTCATTTTATTCGGAATAGTTTTTGGTCCATACAATCCATTCAAAAGAAAAGTACTAAGGTATTTCACTCAAACACATTTTGCCCATTATAGCCCACTGTGTGAGTTGTGACAAAAATCGGAAAGTGGTACAAGATAGTGGACCTAATGGACTGTCACGTGTCACACTCATTTTATTCGGAATAGTTTTTGGTCCATACAATCCATTCAAAAGAATAGTACTAAGGCATTTCACTCAAACACATTTTGCGCATTATTGTGCACTGTGTGAGTTGTGCCAAAAATCGGAAAGTGGTCGAAAATAGTGGACCTAATGGACTGTCATGTGTCATACTCAGTTGATTCGGAGATAGTTTTTGGTCCATACAATCCATTCAAAGGAGATTACTAAGGCATTTCACTCAAACACATTTTGCCCATTATAGCCCACTGTGTGAGTTGCGCCAAAAATCGGAAAGTGGGCGAAGATAGCGGACCTAATGGACTGTCACGTGTCATACTCAGTTGATTCGGAGATAGTTTTTGGTCCATACAATCCATTCAAAAGAAGATTACTAAGGCATTTCACTCAAACACATTTTGCGCATTATTGTGCACTGTGTGAGTTGTGCCAAAAATCGGAAAGTGGTCGAAGATAGTGGACCTAATGGACTGTCACGCGTCATACTCAGTTGATTCGGAGATAGTTTTTGGCCCATACAATCCATTGAAAAGAAGATTACTAAGGCATTTCACTCAAACACATTTTGCGCATTATTGTGCACTGTGTGAGTTGTGCCAAAAATCGGAAAGTGGTCGAAGATAGTGGACCTAATGGACTGTCACGTGTCATACTCATTTTATTCGGAATAGTTTTTGGTCCATACAATCCATTCAAAAGAAGAGTACTAAGGTATTTCACTCAAACACATTTTGCCCATTATAGCCCACTGTGTGAGTTGTGACAAAAATCGGAAAGAGGTACAAAATAGTGGACCTAATGGACTGTCACATGTCATACTCATTTTATTCGGAATAGTTTTTGGTCCATACAATCCATTCAAAAGGATAGTACTAAGGCATTTCACTCAAACACATTTTGCGCATTATTGTGCACTGTGTGAGTTGTGCCAAAAATCGGAAAGTGGTCGAAAATAGTGGACCTAATGGACTGTCATGTGTCACACTCAGTTGATTCGGAGATAGTTTTTGGTCCACACAATCCATTCAAAGGAGATTACTGAGGCATTTCACTCAAACACATTTTGCCCATTATAGCCCACTGTGTGAGTTGCGCCAAAGATCGGAAAGCGGGCGAAGATAGCGGACCTAATGGACTGTCACGTGCCATACTCAGTTGATTCGGAGATAGTTTTTGGTCCATACAATCCATTCAAAAGAAGAGTACTAAGGCATTTCACTCAAACACATTTTGCGCATTATAGTGCACTGTGTGAGTTGCGCCAAAAATCGGAAACTGGTCGAAGATAGTGGACCTAATGGACTGTCACGTGTCATACTCAGTTGATTCGGACATAGTTTTTGGTCCATACAATCCATTCAAAAGAAGATTACTAAGGCATTTCACTCAAACACATTTTGCCGATTATAGCCCACTGTGTGAGTTGTGCCAAAAATCGGAAAGTGGTACAAGATAGTGGACCTAATGGACTGTCACGTGTCATACTCATTTTATTCGGAATAGTTTTTGGTCCATACAATCCATTCAAAAGAAGAGTACTAAGGTATTTCACTCAAACACATTTTGCCCATTATAGTGCACTGTGTGAGTTGCGCCAAAAATCGGAAACTGGTCAAAGATAGTGGACCTAATGGACTGTCACGTGTCATACTCAGTTGATTCGGAGATAGTTTTTGGTCCATACAATCCATTCAAAAGAAGATTACTAAGGCATTTCACTCAAACACATTTTGCGCATTATTGTGCACTGTGTGAGTTGTGCCAAAAATCGGAAAGTGGTCGAAGATAGTGGACCTAATGGACTGTCACGCGTCATACTCAGTTGATTCGGAGATAGTTTTTGGCCCATACAATCCATTGAAAAGAAGATTACTAAGGCATTTCACTCAAACACATTTTGCGCATTATTGTGCACTGTGTGAGTTGTGCCAAAAATCGGAAAGTGGTCGAAGATAGTGGACCTAATGGACTGTCACGTGTCATACTCATTTTGTTCGGAATAGTTTTTGGTCCATACAATCCATTCAAAAGAAGAGTACTAAGGTATTTCACTCAAACACATTTTGCCCATTATAGCCCACTGTGTGAGTTGTGACAAAAATCGGAAAGTGGTACAAGATAGTGGACCTAATGGACTGTCACGTGTCATACTCATTTTATTCGGAATAGTTTTTGGTCCATACAATCCATTCAAAAGAATAGTACTAAGGCATTTCACTCAAACACATTTTGCGCATTATAGTGCACTGTGTGAGTTGCGCCAAAAATCGGAAACTGGCCGAAGATAGTGGACCTAATGGACTGTCACGTGTCATACTCATTTTATTCGGAATAGGTTTTGGTCCATACAATCCATTCAAAAGAATAGTACTAAAGCATTTCACTCAAACACATTTTGCGCATTATTGTGCACTGTGTGAGTTGTGCCAAAAATCGGAAAGTGGTCGAAGATAGTGGACCTAATGGACTGTCACGTGTCATACTCATTTTATTCGGAATAGTTTTTGGTCCATACAATCCATTCAAAAGAAGAGTACTAAGGTATTTCACTCAAACACATTTCGCCCATTATAGCCCACTGTGTGAGTTGTGACAAAAATCGGAAAGTGGTACAAGATAGTGGACCTAATGGACTGTCACGTGTCATACTCATTTTATTCGGAATAGTTTTTGGTCCATACAATCCATTCAAAAGAATAGTACTAAGGCATTTCACTCAAACACATTTTGCGCATTATAGTGCACTGTGTGAGTTGCGCCAAAAATCGGAAACTGGTCGAAGATAGTGGACCTAATGGACTGTCACGTGTCATACTCAGTTGATTCGGAGATAGTTTTTGGTCCATACAATCCATTCAAAAGAAGATTACTAAGGCATTTCACTCAAACACATTTTGTAACCCATTATAGCCCACTGTGTGAGTTGTGCCAAAAATCGGAAAGTGGTACAAGATAGTGGACCTAATGGACTGTCACGTGTCATACTCATTTTATTCGGAATAGTTTTTGGTCCATACAATCCATTCAAAAGAAGAGTACTAAGGTATTTCACTCAAACACATTTTGCCCATTATAGCCCACTGTGTGAGTTGTGACAAAAATCGGAAAGTGGTACAAGATAGTGGACCTAATGGACTGTTACGTGTCATACTCATTTTATTCGGAGATAGTTTTTGGTCCATACAATCCATTCAAAAGAAAATTACTAAGGCATTTCACTCAAACACATTTTGCCCATTATAGCCCACTGTGTGAGTTGTGACAAAAATCGGAAAGTGGTCGAAGATAGTGGACCTAATGGACTGTCACGTGTCAAACTCAGTTGATTCGGAGATAGTTTTTGGCCCATACAATCCATTGAAAAGAAGATTACTAAGGATTTCACTCAAACACATTTTGCCCATTATAGCCCACTGTGTGAGTTGTGCCAAAAATCGGAAAGTAGTCGAAGATAGTGGACTTAATAGACTGTCACATGTCATACTCAGTTGATTCGGAGATAGTTTTTGGTCCATACAATCCATTCAAAAGAAGATTACTAAGGCATTTCACTCAAACACATTATGCCCATTATAGCCCACTGTGTGAGGTGTGGCAAAAATCGGAAAGTCGTCGAAGATAGTAGACCTGATGAACTACAATGCGACATACTCAGTTTATTCGGAGATTGTTTTTGGTCCATACAATCCATTCAAAAGGAGATCACTAAGCCATTTCACTCAAACACATTTTGCCCATTATAGCCCACTGTGTGAGTTGTGACAAAAATCGAAAAGTGGTCCAAGATAGTGGACCTAATAGACTATCACATGTCATACTCAGTTGATTCGGAGATAGTTTTTGGTCCATACAATCCATTCAAAAGAAGATTACTAAGGCATTTCACTCAAACACATTTTGCCCATTATAGCCCACTGTGTGAGTTGCGCCAAAAATCGGAAAGGGGTCGAAGATAGCGGACCTAATGGACTGTCACGTGTCATACTCATTTTATTCGGAATAGTTTTTGGTCCATACAATCCATTCAAAAGAATAGTACTAAGGCATTTCACTCAAACACATTTTGCGCATTATTGTGCACTGTGTGAGTTGTGCCAAAAATCGGAAAGTGGTCGAAAATAGTGGACCTAATGGACTGTCATGTGTCATACTCAGTTGATTCGGAGATAGTTTTTGGTCCACACAATCCATTCAAAGGAGATTACTAAGGCATTTCACTCAAACACATTTTGCCCATTATAGCCCACTGTGTGAGTTGCGCCAAAAATCGGAAAGCGGGCGAAGATAGTGGACCTAATGGACTGTCACGTGTCATAATCAGTTGATTCGGAGATAGTTTTTGGTCCATACAATTCATTCAAAAGTATATTACTAAGGCATTTCACTCAAACACATTTTGCGCATTATAGTGCACTGTGTGAGTTGCGCCAAAAATCGGAAACTGGACCTAATGGACTGTAACGTGTCATACTCAGTTGATTCGAAAATAGTTTTTGGTCCATACAATCCATTCAAAAGAAGATTACTAAGGCATTTCACTCAAACACATTTTGCCGATTATAGCCCACTGTGTGAGTTGTGCCAAAAATCGGAAAGTGGTACAAGATAGTGGACCTAATGGACTGTCACGTGTCATACTCATTTTATTCGGAATAGTTTTTGGTCCATACAATCCATTCAAAAGAAGAGTACTAAGGTATTTCACTCAAACACATTTTGCCCATTATAGTGCACTGTGTGAGTTGCGCCAAAAATCGGAAACTGGTCGAAGATAGTGGACCTAATGGACTGTCACGTGTCATACTCAGTTGATTCGGAGATAGTTTTTGGTCCATACAATCCATTCAAAAGAAGATTACTAAGGCATTTCACTCAAACACATTTTGCGCATTATTGTGCACTGTGTGAGTTGTGCCAAAAATCGGAAAGTGGTCGAAGATAGTGGACCTAATGGACTGTCACGCGTCATACTCAGTTGATTCGGAGATAGTTTTTGGCCCATACAATCCATTGAAAAGAAGATTACTAAGGCATTTCACTCAAACACATTTTGCCCATTATTGTGCACTGTGTGAGTTGTGCCAAAAATCGGAAAGTGGTCGAAGATAGTGGACCTAATGGACTGTCACGTGTCATACTTATTTTATTCGGAATAGTTTTTGGTCCATACAATCCATTCAAAAGAAGAGTACTAAGGTATTTCACTCAAACACATTTTGCCCATTATAGCCCACTGTGTGAGTTGTGACAAAAATCGGAAAGTGGTACAAGATAGTGGACCTAATGGACTGTCACGTGTCATACTCATTTTATTCGGAATAGTTTTTGGTCCATACAATCCATTCAAAAGAATAGTACTAAGGCATTTCACTCAAACACATTTTGCGCATTATAGTGCACTGTATGAGTTGCGCCAAAAATCGGAAACTGGCCGAAGATAGTGGACCTAATGGACTGTCACGTGTCATACTCATTTTATTCGGAATAGTTTTTGGTCCATACAATCCATTCAAAAGAATAGTACTAAGGCATTTCACTCAAACACATTTTGCGCATTATTGTGCACTGTGTGAGTTGTGCCAAAAATCGGAAAGTGGTCGAAGATAGTGGACCTAATGGACTGTCACGTGTCATACTCATTTTATTCGGAATAGTTTTTGGTCCATACAATCCATTCAAAAGAAGAGTACTAAGGTATTTCACTCAAACACATTTTGCCCATTATAGCCCACTGTGTGAGTTGTGACAAAAATCGGAAAGTGGTACAAGATAGTGGACCTAATGGACTGTCACGTGTCATACTCATTTTATTCGGAATAGTTTTTGGTCCATACAATCCATTCAAAAGAATAGTACTAAGGTATTTCACTCAAACACATTTTGCCCATTATAGCCCACTGTGTGAGTTGTGACAAAAATCGGAAAGTGGTACAAGATAGTGGACCTAATGGACTGTCACGTGTCATACTCATTTTATTCGGAATAGTTTTTGGTCCATACAATCCATTCAAAAGAATAGTACTAAGGCATTTCACTCAAACACATTTTGCGCATTATAGTGCACTGTGTGAGTTGCGCCAAAAATCGGAAACTAGTCGAAGATAGTGGACCTAATGGACTGTCACTTGTCATACTCAGTTGATTCGGAGATAGTTTTTGGTCCATACAATCCATTCAAAAGAAGATTACTAAGGCATTTCACTCAAACACATTTTGCCCATTATAGCCCACTGTGTGAGTTGTGCCAAAAATCGGAAAGTGGTACAAGATAGTGGACCTAATGGACTGTCACGTGTCATACTCATTTTATTCGGAATAGTTTTTGGTCCATACAATCCATTCAAAAGAAGAGTACTAAGGTATTTCACTCAAACACATTTTGCCCATTATAGCCCACTGTGTGAGTTGTGACAAAAATCGGAAAGTGGTCGAAGATAGTGGACCTAATGGACTGTCATGTGTCATACTCAGTTGATTCGGAGATAGTTTTTGGTCCACACAATCCATTCAAAGGAGATTACTAAGGCATTTCACTCAAACACATTTTGCCCATTATAGCCCACTGTGTGAGTTGCGCCAAAAATCGGAAAGCGGGCGAAGATAGTGGACCTAATGGACTGTCACGTGTCATAATCAGTTGATTCGGAGATAGTTTTTGGTCCACACAATCCATTCAAAGGAGATTACTAAGGCATTTCACTCAAACACATTTTGCCCATTATAGCCCACTGTGTGAGTTGCGCCAAAAATCGGAAAGCGGGCGAAGATAGTGGACCTAATGGACTGTCACGTGTCATAATCAGTTGATTCGGAGATAGTTTTTGGTCCATACAATTCATTCAAAAGTATATTACTAAGGCATTTCACTCAAACACATTTTGCGCATTATAGTGCACTGTGTGAGTTGCGCCAAAAATCGGAAACTGGACCTAATGGACTGTAACGTGTCATACTCAGTTGATTCGAAAATAGTTTTTGGTCCATACAATCCATTCAAAAGAAGATTACTAAGGCATTTCACTCAAACACATTTTGCCGATTATAGCCCACTGTGTGAGTTGTGCCAAAAATCGGAAAGTGGTACAAGATAGTGGACCTAATGGACTGTCACGTGTCATACTCATTTTATTCGGAATAGTTTTTGGTCCATACAATCCATTCAAAAGAAGAGTACTAAGGTATTTCACTCAAACACATTTTGCCCATTATAGTGCACTGTGTGAGTTGCGCCAAAAATCGGAAACTGGTCGAAGATAGTGGACCTAATGGACTGTCACGTGTCATACTCAGTTGATTCGGAGATAGTTTTTGGTCCATACAATCCATTCAAAAGAAGATTACTAAGGCATTTCACTCAAACACATTTTGCGCATTATTGTGCACTGTGTGAGTTGTGCCAAAAATCGGAAAGTGGTCAAAGATAGTGGACCTAATGGACTGTCACGTGTCATACTCAGTTGATTCGGAGATAGTATTTGGTCCATACAATTCATTCAAAAGTAGATTACTAAGGCATTTCACTCAAACACATTTTGCCCATTATAGCCCACTGTGTGAGTTGTGCCAAAAATCGGAAAGTGGTCTACGATAGTGGCACTAATGGACTGTCACGTGTCATACTCAGTTTATTCCGAAATAGTTTTTGGTCCATACAATTCATTCAAAAGTAGATTACTAAGGCATTTCACTCAAACACATTTTGCCCATTATAGCCCACTGTGTGCGTTGTGCCAAAAATCGGAAAGTGGTCTACGATAGTGGCACTAATGGACTGTCACGTGTCATACTCAGTTTATTCCGAAATAGTTTTTGGTCCATACAATTCATTCAAAAGTAGATTACTAAGGCATTTCACTCAAACACATTTTGCCCATTATAGCCCACTGTGTGAGTTGTGCCAAAAACCGGAAAGTGGTCGAAGATAGTGGACCTAATGGAGTCTCACGTGTCATACTCAGTTGATTCGGAGACAGTTTTTGGTCCATACAATCCATTCAAAATGAGATTACTAAGGCATTTCACTCAAACACATTTTGCCCATTATAGCCCACTGTGTGAGTTGTGCCAAAAATCGGAAAGTGGTCTAAGATAGTGGCACTAATGGACTGTCACGCGTCATACTCAGTTTATTCCGAAATAGTTTTTGGTCCATACAATTCATTCAAAAGTAGATCACTAAGGCATTTCACTCAAACACATTTTGCCCATTATAGCCCACTGTGTGAGTTGCGCCAAAAATCGGAAAGTGGTCTACGATAGTGGCACTAATGGACTGTCACGTGTAATACTCAGTTTATTCCGAAATAGTTTTTGGTCCATACAATTCATTCAAAAGTAGATTACTAAGGCATTTCACTCAAACACATTTTGCCCATTATAGTCCACTGTGTGAGTTGTGACAAAAATCGGAAAGTGGTCAAAGATAGTGGACCTAATGGACTGTCACGTGTCATACTCAGTTGATTCGGAGATAGTATTTGGTCCATACAATTCATTCAAAAGTAGATTACTAAGGCATTTCACTCAAACACATTTTGCCCATTATAGCCCACTGTGTGAGTTGTGCCAAAAATCGGAAAGTGGTCTACGATAGTGGCACTAATGGACTGTCACGTGTCATACTCAGTTTATTCCGAAATAGTTTTTGGTCCATACAATTCATTCAAAAGTAGATTACTAAGGCATTTCACTCAAACACATTTTGCCCATTATAGCCCACTGTGTGCGTTGTGCCAAAAATCGGAAAGTGGTCTACGATAGTGGCACTAATGGACTGTCACGTGTCATACTCAGTTTATTCCGAAATAGTTTTTGGTCCATACAATTCATTCAAAAGTAGATTACTAAGGCATTTCACTCAAACACATTTTGCCCATTATAGCCCACTGTGTGAGTTGTGCCAAAAACCGGAAAGTGGTCGAAGATAGTGGACCTAATGGAGTCTCACGTGTCATACTCAGTTGATTCGGAGACAGTTTTTGGTCCATACAATCCATTCAAAATGAGATTACTAAGGCATTTCACTCAAACACATTTTGCCCATTATAGCCCACTGTGTGAGTTGTGACAAAAATCGGAAAGTGCTCAAAGATAGTGGACCTAATGGACTGTCACGTGTCATACTCAGTTGATTCGGAGACAGTTTTTGGTCCATACAATCCATTGAAAAGAAAATTACTAAGGCATTTCACTCAAACACATTTTGCCCATTATAGCCCACTGTGTGAGTTGTGACAAAAATCGGAAAGTGGTCGAAGATAGTGGACCTAATGGACTCTCACGTGTCATACTCAGTTGATTCGGAGATAGTTTTTGGTCCATACAATCCATTCAAAAGGAGATTACTAAGGCATTTCACTCAAACACATTTTGCCCATTATAGCCCACTGTGTGAGTTGTGACAAAAACCGGAAAGAGGTACAAGATAGTGGACCTAATGGACTGTCACTTGTCATACTCAGTTGATTCGGAGATAGTTTTTGGTCCATACAATTCATTCAAAAATAGATTACTAAGGCATTTCACTCAAACACATTTTGCCCATTATAGCCCACTGTGTGAGTTGTGCCAAAAAACGGAAAGTGGTCGAAGATAGTGGACCTAATGGACTCTCACGTGTCATACTCAGTTGATTCGGAGACAGTTTTTGGTCCATACAATCCATTCAAAAGGAGATTACTAAGGCATTTCACTCAAACACATTTTGCCCATTATAGCCCACTGTGTGAGTTGTGACAAAAATCGGAAAGTGGTCGAAGATAGTGGACCTAATGGACTGTCACGCGTCATACTCAGTTGATTCGAAGATAGTTTTTGGTCCATACAATCCATTCAAAAGGAAATTACTAAGGCATTTCACACAAACACATTTTGCCCATTATAGCTAACTGTGTGAGTTGTGACAAAAACCGGAAAGTGGTCCAAGATAGTGGACCTAATGGACTGTCACATGTCATACTCAGTTGATTCGGAGATAGTTTTTGGTCCATACAATTCATTCAAAAATAGGTTACTAAGGCATTTCACTCAAACACATTTTGCCCATTATAGCCCACTGTGTGAGTTGTGACAAAAAACGGAAAGTGGTCGAAGATAGTGGACCTAATGGACTGTCACGTGTCATACTCAGTTGATTCGGAGACAGTATTTGGTCCATACAATCCATTCAAAATGAGATTACTAAGGCATTTCACACAAACACATTTTGCCCATTATAGCCCACTGTGTGAGTTGTGCCAAAATACGGAAAGTGGTCGAAGATAGTGGACCTAATGGACTCTCACGTGTCATACTCAGTTGATTCGGAGACAGTTTTTGGTCCATACAATCCATTCAAAATGAGATTACTAAGGCATTTCACTCAAACACATTTTGCCCATTATAGCCCACTGTGTGAGTTGTGCCAAAAAACGGAAAGTGGTCGAAGATAGTGGACCTAATGGACTGTCACGTGTCATACTCAGTTGATTCGGAGACAGTTTTTGGTCCATACAATCCATTGAAAAGAAAATTACTAAGGCATTTCACTCAAACACATTTTGCCCATTATAGCCCACTGTGTGAGTTGTGACAAAAATCGGAAAGTGGTCGAAGATAGTGGACCTAATGGACTCTCACGTGTCATACTCAGTTGATTCGGAGTTAGTTTTTGGTCCATACAATCCATTCAAAATGAGATTACTAAGGCATTTCACTCAAACACATTTTGCCCATTATAGCCCACTGTGTGAGTTGTCACAAAAATCGGAATGTGGTCGAAGATAGTGGACCTAATGGACTGTCACGCGTCATACTCAGTTGATTCGGAGATAGTTTTTGGTCCATACAATCCATTCAAAAGGAGATTACTAAGGCATTTCACACAAACACATTTTGCCCATTATAGCTAACTGTGTGAGTTGTGACAAAAACCGGAAAGTGGTCCAAGATAGCGGACCTAATGGACTGTCACATGTCATACTCAGTTGATTCGGAGATAGTTTTTGGTCCATACAATTCATTCAAAAATAGATTACTAAGGCATTTCACTCAAACACATTTTGCCCATTATAGCCCACTGTGTGAGTTGTGCCAAAAACCGGAAAGTGGTCGAAGATAGTGGACCTAATGGACTCTCACGTGTCATACTCAGTTGATTCGGAGACAGTTTTTGGTCCATACAATCCATTGAAAAGAAAATTACTAAGGCATTTCACTCAAACACATTTTGCCCATTATAGCCCACTGTGTGAGTTGTGCCAAAAAACGGAAAGTGGTCGAAGATAGTGGACCTAATGGACTGTCACGTGTCATACTCAGTTGATTCGGAGACAGTTTTTGGTCCATACAATCCATTCAAAATGAGATTACTAAGGCATTTCACTCAAACACATTTTGCCCATTATAGCCCACTGTGTGAGTTGTGCCAAAAAACGGAAAGTGGTCGAAGATAGTGGACCTAATGGACTCTCACGTGTCATACTCAGTTGATTCGGAGACAGTTTTTGGTCCATACAATCCATTCAAAATGAGATTACTAAGGCATTTCACTCAAACACATTTTGCCCATTATAGCCCACTGTGTGAGTTGTGCCAAAAAACGGAAAGTGGTCGAAGATAGTGGACCTAATGGTCTGTCACGTGTCATACTCAGTTGATTCGGAGACAGTTTTTGGTCCATACAATCCATTGAAAAGAAAATTACTAAGGCATTTCACTCAAACACATTTTGCCCATTATAGCCCACTGTGTGAGTTGTGACAAAAATCGGAAAGTGGTCGAAGATAGTGGACCTAATGGACTCTCACGTGTGATACTCAGTTTAATCGGAGTTAGTTTTTGGTCCATACAATCCATTCAAAATAAGATTACTAAGGCATTTCACTCAAACACATTTTGCCCATTATAGCCCACTGTGTGAGTTGTCACAAAAATCGGAAAGTGGTCGAAGATAGTGGACCTAATGGTCTGTCACGTGTCATACTCAGTTGATTCGGAGACAGTTTTTGGTCCATACAATCCATTGAAAAGAAAATTACTAAGGCATTTCACTCAAACACATTTTGCCCATTATAGCCCACTGTGTGAGTTGTGACAAAAATCGGAAAGTGGTCGAAGATAGTGGACCTAATGGACTCTCACGTGTGATACTCAGTTGATTCGGAGTTAGTTTTTGGTCCATACAATCCATTCAAAATAAGATTACTAAGGCATTTCACTCAAACACATTTTGCCCATTATAGCCCACTGTGTGAGTTGTGACAAAAATCGGAAAGTGGTCGAAGATAGTGGACCTAATGGACTGTCACGCGTCATACTCAGTTGATTCGGAGACAGTTTTTGGTCCATACAATCCATTCAAAATGAGATTACTAAGGCATTTCACTCAAACACATTTTGCCCATTATAGCCCACTGTGTGAGTTGTGCCAAAAATCGGAAAGTGGTACAAGATAGTGGACCTAATGGACTGTCACGTGTCATACTCATTTTATTCGGA
Source organism: Metopia argyrocephala (assembly GCA_963576795.1). Classification (NCBI taxonomy): domain Eukaryota; kingdom Metazoa; phylum Arthropoda; class Insecta; order Diptera; family Sarcophagidae; genus Metopia; species Metopia argyrocephala. The sequence continues at coordinate 84,989,926 of OY756209.1, read as the reverse complement.
ATAGTTTTTGGTCCATACAATCCATTCAAAAGAAGAGTACTAAGGTATTTCACTCAAACACATTTTGCCCATTATAGTGCACTGTGTGTGGTGTGGCAAAAATCTGAAAGTCGTCGAAGATAGTAGACCTAATAGACTGTCACATGTCATACTCAGTTGATTCGGAGATAGTTTTTGGTCCATACAATCCATTCAAAAGAAGATTACTAAGGCATTTCACTCAAACACATTTTGTCCATTATAGCCCACTGTGTGAGTTGCGCCAAAAATCGGAAAGTGGTCGAAGATAGCGGACCTAATGGACTGTCACGTGTCATACTCAGTTGATTCGGAGATAGTTTTTGGTCCATACAATCCATTCAAAGGAGATTACTAAGGCATTTCACTCAAACACATTTTGCCCATTATAGCCCACTGTGTGAGTTGCGCCAAAAATCGGAAAGTGGGCGAAGATAGCGGACCTAATGGACTGTCACGTGTCATACTCAGTTGATTCGGAGATAGTTTTTGGTCCATACAATCCATACAAAAGAAGATTACTAAGGCATTTCACTCAAACACATTTTGCGCATTATTGTGCACTGTGTGAGTTGTGCCAAAAATCAGAAAGTGGTCGAAGATAGTGGACCTAATGGACTGTCACGCGTCATACTCAGTTGATTCGGAGATAGTTTTTGGCCCATACAATCCATTGAAAAGAAGACTACTAAGGCATTTCACTCAAACACATTTTGCGCATTATTGTGCACTGTGTGAGTTGTGCCAAAAATCGGAAAGTGGTCGAAAATAGTGGACCTAATGGACTGTCATGTGTCATACTCAGTTGATTCGGAGATAGTTTTTGGTCCATACAATCCATTCAAAGGAGATTACTAAGGCATTTCACTCAAACACATTTTGCCCATTATAGCCCACTGTGTGAGTTGCGCCAAAAATCGGAAAGTGGGCGAAGATAGCGGACCTAATGGACTGTCACGTGTCATACTCAGTTGATTCGGAGATAGTTTTTGGTCCATACAATCCATTCAAAAGAAGATTACTAAGGCATTTCACTCAAACACATTTTGCGCATTATTGTGCACTGTGTGAGTTGTGCCAAAAATCAGAAAGTGGTCGAAGATAGTGGACCTAATGGACTGTCACGCGTCATACTCAGTTGATTCGGAGATAGTTTTTGGCCCATACAATCCATTGAAAAGAAGATTACTAAGGCATTTCACTCAAACACATTTTGCGCATTATTGTGCACTGTGTGAGTTGTGCCAAAAATCGGAAAGTGGTCGAAGATAGTGGACCTAATGGACTGTCACGTGTCATACTCATTTTATTCGGAATAGTTTTTGGTCCATACAATCCATTCAAAAGAAGAGTACTAAGGTATTTCACTCAAACACATTTTGCCCATTATAGCCCACTGTGTGAGTTGTGACAAAAATCGGAAAGTGGTACAAGATAGTGGACCTAATGGACTGTCACGTGTCATACTCATTTTATTCGGAATAGTTTTTGGTCCATACAATCCATTCAAAAGAATAGTACTAAGGCATTTCACTCAAACACATTTTGCGCATTATTGTGCACTGTGTGAGTTGTGCCAAAAATCGGAAAGTGGTCGAAAATAGTGGACCTAATGGACTGTCATGTGTCATACTCAGTTGATTCGGAGATAGTGTTTGGTCCATACAATCCATTCAAAGGAGATTACTAAGGCATTTCACTCAAACACATTTTGCCCATTATAGCCCACTGTGTGAGTTGCGCCAAAAATCGGAAAGTGGGCGAAGATAGCGGACCTAATGGACTGTCACGTGTCATACTCAGTTGATTCGGAGATAGTTTTTGGTCCATACAATCCATTCAAAAGAAGAGTACTAAGGCATTTCACTCAAACACATTTTGCGCATTATAGTGCACTGTGTGAGTTGCGCCAAAAATCGGAAACTGGTCGAAGATAGTGGACCTAATGGACTGTCACGTGTCATACTCAGTTGATTCGGAGATAGTTTTTGGTCCATACAATCCATTCAAAAGAAGATTACTAAGGCATTTCACTCAAACACATTTTGCCCATTATAGCCCACTGTGTGAGTTGTGCCAAAAATCGGAAAGTGGTACAAGATAGTGGACCTAATGGACTGTCACGTGTCATACTCATTTTATTCGGAATAGTTTTTGGTCCATACAATCCATTCAAAAGAAGAGTACTAAGGTATTTCACTCAAACACATTTTGCCCATTATAGTGCACTGTGTGAGTTGCGCCAAAAATCGGAAACTGGTCGAAGATAGTGGACCTAATGGACTGTCACGTGTCATACTCAGTTGATTCGGAGATAGTTTTTGGTCCATACAATCCATTCAACAGAAGAGTACTAAGGTATTTCACTCAAACACATTTTGCCCATTATAGCCCACTGTGTGAGTTGTGACAAAAATCGGAAAGTGGTACAAGATAGTGGACCTAATGGACTGTCAAGTGTCATACTCATTTTATTCGGAGATAGTTTTTGGTCCATACAATCCATTCAAAAGAATAGTACTAAGGCATTTCACTCAAACACATTTTGCGCATTATAGTGCACTGTGTGAGTTGCGCCAAAAATCGGAAACTGGTCGAAGATAGTGGACCTAATGGAGTGTCACGTGTCATACTCATTTTATTCGGAATAGTTTTTGGTCCATACAATCCATTCAAAAGAATAGTACTAAGGCATTTCACTCAAACACATTTTGCGCATTATTGTGCACTGTGTGAGTTGTGCCAAAAATCGGAAAGTGGTCGAAGATAGTAGACCTAATGGACTGTCACGTGTCATACTCATTTTATTCGGAATAGTTTTTGGTCCATACAATCCATTCAAAAGAAGAGTGCTAAGGTATTTCACTCAAACACATTTTGCCCATTATAGCCCACTGTGTGAGTTGTGACAAAAATCGGAAAGTGGTACAAGATAGTGGACCTAATGGACTGTCACGTGTCATACTCATTTTATTCGGAATAGTTTTTGGTCCATACAATCCATTCAAAAGAATAGTACTAAGGAATTTCACTCAAACACATTTTGCGCATTATAGTGCACTGTGTGAGTTGCGCCAAAAATCGGAAACTGGTCGAAGATAGTGGACCTAATGGACTGTCACGTGTCATACTCAGTTGATTCGGAGATAGTTTTTGGTCCATACAATCCATTCAAAAGAAGATTACTAAGGCATTTCACTCAAACACATTTTGCCCATTATAGCCCACTGTGTGAGTTGTGCCAAAAATCGGAAAGTGGTACAAGATAGTGGACCTAATGGGCTGTCACGTGTCATACTCATTTTATTCGGAATAGTTTTTGGTCCATACAATCCATTCAACAGAAGAGTACTAAGGTATTTCACTCAAACACATTTTGCCCATTATAGCCCACTGTGTGAGTTGTGACAAAAATCGGAAAGTGGTACAAGATAGTGGACCTAATGGACTGTCACGTGTCATACTCATTTTATTCGGAGATAGTTTTTGGTCCATACAATCCATTCAAAAGAAAATTACTAAGGCATTTCACTCAAACACATTTTGCCCATTATAGCCCACTGTGTGAGTTGTGACAAAAATCGGAAAGTGGTCGAAGATAGTGGACCTAATGGACTGTCACGTGTCAAACTCAGTTGATTCGGAGATAGTTTTTGGCCCATACAATCCATTGAAAAGAAGATTACTAAGGATTTCACTCAAACACATTTTGCCCATTATAGCCCACTGTGTGAGTTGTGCCAAAAATGGGAAAGTAGTCGAAGATAGTGGACCTGATGGACTGTCACGTGTCATACTCAGTTTATTCGGAAATAGTTTTTGGTCCATACAATTCATTCAAAAGTAAATTACTAAGGCATTTCACTCTAACACATTATGCCCATTATAGCCCACTGTGTGAGGTGTGGCAAAAATCGGAAAGTCGTCGAAGATAGTAGACCTGATGAACTACAATGCGACATACTCAGTTTATTCGGAGATTGTTTTTGGTCCATACAATCCATTCAAAAGGAGATTACTAAGCCATTTCACTCAAACACATTTTGCCCATTATAGCCCACTGTGTGAGTTGTGACAAAAATCGAAAAGTGGTCCAAGATAGTGGACCTAATAGACTGTCACGTGTCATACTCATTTTATTCGGAATAGTTTTTGGTCCATACAATCCATTCAAAAGAATAGTACTAAGGCATTTCACTCAAACACATTTTGCGCATTATAGTGCACTGTGTGAGTTGCGCCAAAAATCGGAAAGTGGTCGAAGATAGCGGACCTAATGGACTGTCACGTGTCATACTCAGTTGATTCGGAGATAGTTTTTGGTCCATACAATCCATTCAAAAGAAGATTACTAAGGCATTTCACTCAAACACATTTTGCCCATTATAGTGCACTGTGTGAGTTGCGCCAAAAATCGGAAAGTGGTCGAAGATAGTGGACCTAATGAAATGTCACGTGTCATACTCAGTTGATTCGGAGATAGTTTTTGGTCCATACAATCCATTTAAAAGAAGAGTACTAAGGTATTTCACTCAAACACATTTTGCCCATTATAGCCCACTGTGTGAATTGTGGCAAAAATCGGAAAGTCGTCGAAGATAGTAGACCTGTTGAACTACAATGCGACATACTCAGTTTATTCAGACATTGTTTTTGGTCCATACAATCCATTCAAAAGAAGATTACTAAGGCATTTCACTCAAACACATTTTGCCCATTATAGCCCACTGTGTGAGTTGCGCCAAAAATCGGAAAGTGGTCGAAGATAGCGGACCTAATGGACTGTCACGTGTCATACTCATTTGATTCGGAGATAGTTTTTGGTCCATACAATCCATTCAAAAGAAGAGTACTAAGGCATTTCACTCAAACACATTTTGCGCATTATAGTGCACTGTGTGAGTTGCGCCAAAAATCGGAAACTGGTCGAAGATAGTGGACCTAATGGACTGTCACGTGTCATACTCAGTTGATTCGGAGATAGTTTTTGGTCCATACAATCCATTCAAAAGAAGATTACTAAGGCATTTCACTCAAACACATTTTTTTTTTTTTTTTTTTTTTTTATTTTTAAGGCCAGCACTCAGGGGACGGCCCCTACTCATGCAATACATTGTGCTGGTCTAGGAAAATATGTTGTGGGAAGGGGGAAAGAGGGAGTAGTGTTTGTGGACATTTGATTTAAACCTACTGATATCGTAATTGGCAGGAAAAACTTTCGCCGGAAGATTGTTCCACAAACGAGCTGTGCGACTAAAGAACGAATTCTCTCTATAATGCATTGTGCGATTCGCTGAACAATCAACCACAAATGGGTGCGCTCTGAGAGAGGTACGTGTAGTCCGCAGGAATATGCGACCACCCGGAATCAGTTCCCCTATCTCATCAGAGCACCTCCTATGGTAGTATCGATAGAACAATGAAACGCACGCCACATTGCGCCGATGCTCCAACGAATCGATAGAGTTGGATACCCTACCGTCGCCGATAAGCACCTTCGCCCTTTCCTGTACGCGGTCGAGAAGCCCCAAAATAGATTTGGAAGCACCGGCCCATACATGAGAGTTGTATTCCATCCTAGGCCGGATGAAGGTTTTGTAAATATTGAGAAGGTCAGATGGAGTGAAGTATTTCCTGCACCGTTTTAGAAAACCGAGGCACTTGAATGCTTCTTTCGACACTCGAAATATGTGATCATTCCAACGGACATCACAACTAATTCTCATGCCCAGAACATCAAGAGCGTCAGCCTCCTCAATATTTACATTACCCATAGTCACAGATGGCAGGATTAAATCATCACAACGCCTATGCGTCATAAAACAACATTGGGTCTTGCGCGCATTAAATTCGACCCTGTTCGCGAGACCCCACTCGGAGATTCTTTGTAGGTCATTTGAGAGTGTGTCATTCATATTCTGCCTTCTCGCCCCGATCTCCAAAAGGCTCGGCCTACGGTCAAATGAATATGAGTGACAAATGTTACTGTCATCTGCGAAGGAGTAAATGGGATTAGAGGTTAGGAGGAGAAGGTCATTAAGGAAAATTAAAAATAGGGTGGGAGATAGAACAGAGCCTTGCGGTACTCCCGAATTCAGCCTGAACTCGCTGGAAGAGACACCGTCTATAACCACTCTTATAGAACGGTCTCTGAGAAAGCTCGTTATGAAACGACAGAAATGGTTACCGACGCCAAAAGCAGCTAGTTTAGAAATAAGAGCATCGTGCCAGACTCTATCAAACGCTTTTGAGATATCCAGAGCAACAACTTTGCTTTCACCAAAACGGTGAATAGATCCACTCCATCGCTCAGACAGTAATGCCAGTAGATCACCAGTGGAGCGACCTCTACGAAAACCATACTGACGGTCGCTCAGCAAGTTATTGGACTCCAAATACCTCATAAGGTGATGATTTATCATACTCTCCATAACTTTGGAGAGTGTTGAACACACTGCTATTGGGCGGTAATTTTCGGGATTGGTAGCCTCACCCTTTTTGGGGATTGGCGTTATATTAGCAACTTTCCAGTTAGATGGAAATACTCCGGCACGATAAGCCGCACTGAAAAGTTTAGCTAATGGACGCGAAAGCGTCGAAGAGCACTGCTTCAGGACCAGTGCTGGTATACCATCCGGCCCAGAAGATTTATGGATGTTGAGGTCTGAAAGAACCCTTTTGACAGCACGGGCTCGAAAGAATATATTAGGCATAGTCACCGATACTCTTTCAAGCTCGGGCAGCGGTTGAACGCTCTCCGGCAAACATGAGTTTTTTGCAAACAATTCAGCTAAAAGGTTCGCTTTTTCAACCGGGTTTGTGAATGCTTGGTCATTCTGTATAAGAGTTGGAATCGAACTAGCGTTATTCCTTATCCTCTTAACGAATGACCAAAAGCTCTTACTTCCCCGGGGGAAAGAAAGAACTTTAGCACGAAGACGCTCCTCGTGTAAAGCTTTTTCGCGTCTTAGTACTGCGGCACACGAAGATCTCGCCTTTTTGCGTAGCGTATCAGTATGTGCGCACTTATTATTACGCCAATTTCTGAACGCTTCCTCTCTGGATCTGACTGCCGATCTGCACGTCTGATTAAACCATAATTTGTCTCTTGGTTTAATCGAAATATTTTTAGATGGAATATAGGTATCCATCCCCAATTTTATTATATTCACAACCATTTCTGCCATGGCATTAACATTTGAATCAAGGAAGCAGAGTCCCCAGTTAAAATGCCGAAAGAAATCGTTGAGCTCAGCCCAACGGGCTTTTCCGTAGTTAAAAACTGAGCGTTTCGTAGCTGTCGTTGAAACCTCATGAAGCCTGGATAACGGAAAAGAGGCAGAGATGGTACAATGATCCGAATTGCCGAGAGGTGCAAGAATATCAACTTCATACTTATTAGGGTGTGAAGTGAGGAAGAGGTCAAGTGTATTATTCTGGTGCCCATCAACACACGAAATGTGAGTTGGTTCATTCACTAGTTGCACAAGGTGATTGTGTGCGGCAAACAACTCAACATATTGGCCTTCTGGAGTCGTGCGGCCAGAATGGTGAAGCCAAGACGAATTATGAACATTGAAATCGCCAGCAACAACAATTTCACTGTTCGGGTAATTTTCTAGGATTCGTGAAATGGAGTCAGAAAGAGAGTCGAAGCCAGAAAGGGTAACCTCTCTTTCTGCATTTGGACTTCTGTAAAGAAACCCGAAATGCAAAAGATGTGCCCTGATTTTGAACTTAACCCAAAGGCAGTTAAATTCTGCATCAAGCATGCCATACGGTTGCTGGCATTGGTACACAACTTCATTGCGAATATAAATTGCAAGGCCCCTATGGAGCATGAAAAGGGATAGGAGGTGGTAACCAGGTATCTGGAAATCCTGTGGATCAGCATCCCCAGAAACCTGGGTCTCACATAAGGCGAGGACATCCGGCCTATGGATACAAACATGAGCATACACAGAGAAGAAATTTGCCCTTAGCCCACGCACGTTACAAAAATCCAAACGAAAACGGCCTGCCACCACGACAACAATAAGAAAAAAAAAACAAATGTCCTATTCTAAAATGCGAACTGTAATGAAATGGATTACTGCTGATTGATTATTCAATGGCCAGTGCTATACCTTCACCATTAAATAATCCAACAGCAATCAACCCCAAGAAGCTCGCAAAATAAAAATTTTGATCAAATTATCAAGGGAACCGAAGAGCACAATGTACCGCTAATGGTGCCATAAAAGCCCCAAATGTGGCACTTTTACCCCTTTCCCAATAGTCGCCAGATTGTACGGCATGTATCAGCACTATCACTTTTGTTCTGTTTTCTCTTTTTTTGCCAATGCAGCCGTTATTATTCTTAATTTTGTTGTTATTGATGTTGTTATTGTTGATGGTGTTATTTTATTTATTTATTTGCATTTGGTATTCCGTGTTGTTTTTAGTGTACATATTCACTGTTTTTTTTTTTTTTTATTTATTATTATTATCTTTCTTTATCTTTGATTTTTTCTTTTAAACACATAAATTAATAATTAATAACGACACAACAGACGACGGACAGCGCTAAAAAACATGTTGACACGGCGGACGACAAACACTAATCAACAAACAAACAAACAAACACTAATCATTTTGCCCATTATAGCCCACTGTGTGAATTGTGCCAAAAATCGGAAAGTGGTACAAGATAGTGGACCTAATGGACTGTCACGTGTCATACTCATTTTATTCGGAATAGTTTTTGGTCCATACAATCCATTCAAAAGAAGAGTACTAAGGTATTTCACTCAAACACATTTTGCCCATTATAGCCCACTGTGTGAGTTGTGACAAAAATCGGAAAGTGGTACAAGATAGTGGACCTAATGGACTGTCACGTGTCATATTCATTTTATTCGGAATAGTTTTTAGTCCATACAATCCATTCAAAAGAATAGTACTAAAGCATTTCACTCAAACACATTTTGCGCATTATTGTGCACTGTGTGAGTTGTGCCAAAAATCGGAAAGTGGTCGAAAATAGTGGACCTAATGGACTGTCACGTGTCATACTCAGTTGATTCGGAGATAGTTTTTGGTCCATACAATCCATTCAAAGGAGATTACTAAGGCATTTCACTCAAACACATTGTGCCCATTATAGCCCACTGTGTGAGTTGTGACAAAAATCGGAAAGTGGTACAAGATAGTGGACCTAATGGACTGTCACGTGTCATACTCATTTTATTCGGAATAGTTTTTGGTCCATACAATCCATTCAAAAGAATAGTACTAAGGCATTTCACTCAAACACATTTTGCCCATTATAGCCCACTGTGTGAGTTGTGACAAAAATCGGAAAGTGGTACAAGATAGTGGACCTAATGGACTGTCACGTATCATACTCATTTTATTCGGAATAGTTTTTAGTCCATACAATCCATTCAAAAGAATAGTACTAAGGCATTTCACTCAAACACATTTTGCGCATTATTGTGCACTGTGTGAGTTGTGCCAAAAATCGGAAAGTGGTCGAAGATAGTGGACCTAATGGACTGTCACGCGTCATACTCAGTTGATTCGGAGATAGTTTTTGGTCCATACAATCCATTCAAAAGAAAATTACTAAGGCATTTCACTGAAAGACATTTTGCCCATTATAGCCCACTGTGTGAGTTGTGACAAAAATCGGAAAGTGGTACAAGATAGTGGACCTAATGGACTGTCACGTGTCATACTCATTTTATTCGGAATAGTTTTTAGTCCATACAATCCATTCAAAAGAATAGTACTAAGGCATTTCACTCAAACACATTTTGCGCATTATTGTGCACTGTGTGAGTTGTGCCAAAAATCGGAAAGTGGTCGAAAATAGTGGACCTAATGGACTGTCACGTGTCATACTCAGTTGATTCGGAGATAGTTTTTGGTCCATACAATCCATTCAAAAGGAAAGTACTAAGGCATTTCACTCAAACACATTTTGCGCATTATAGTGCACTGTGTGAGTTCTCCAAAAATCGGAAACTGGTCGAAGATAGTGGACCTAATGGACTGTCACGTGTCATACTCAGTTGATTCGGAGATAGTTTTTGGTCCATACAATCCATTCAAAAGAAGATTACTAAGGCATTTCACTCAAACACATTTTGCCCATTATAGCCCACTGTGTGAGTTGTGCCAAAAATCGGAAAGTGGTACAAGATAGTGGACCTAATGGACTGTCACGTGTCATACTCATTTTATTCGGAATAGTTTTTGGTCCATACAATCCATTCAAAAGAAGAGTACTAAGGTATTTCACTCAAACACATTTTGCCCATTATAGCCCACTGTGTGAGTTGTGACAAAAATCGGAAAGTGGTCGAAGATAGTGGACCTAATGGACTGTCACGCGTCATACTCAGTTGATTCGGAGACAGTTTTTGGTCCATACAATCCATTCAAAATGAGATTACTAAGGCATTTCACTCAAACACATTTTGCCCATTATAGCCCACTGTGTGAGTTGTGCCAAAAATCGGAAAGTGGTCGAAAATAGTGGACCTAATGGACTGTCATGTGTCATACTCAGTTGATTCGGAGATAGTTTTTGGTCCATACAATCCATTCAAAAGAAGAGTACTACGGTATTTCACTCAAACACATTTTGCCCATTATAGCCCACTGTGTGAGTTGCGCCAAAAATCGGAAAGTGGGCGAAGATAGCGGACCTAATGGACTGTCACGTGTCATACTCAGTTGATTCGGAGATAGTTTTTGGTCCATACAATCCATTCAAAAGAAGATTACTAAGGCATTTCACTCAAACACATTTTGCGCATTATTGTGCACTGTGTGAGTTGTGCCAAAAATCGGAAAGTGGTCGAAGATATTGGACCTAATGGACTGTCACGCGTCATACTCAGTTGATTCGGAGATAGTTTTTGGTCCATACAATCCATTCAAAGGAGATTACTAAGGCATTTCACTCAACACATTTTGCGCATTATTGTGCACTGTGTGAGTTGTGACAAAAATCGGAAAGTGGTCGAAGATAGTGGACCTAATGGACTGTCACGTGTCATACTCATTTTATTCGGAATAGTTTTTGGTCCATACAATCCATTCAAAAGAAGAGTACTAAGGTATTTCACTCAAACACATTTTGCCCATTATAGCCCACCGTGTGAGTTGTGACAAAAATCGAAAAGTGGTACAAGATAGTGGACCTAATGGACTGTCACGTGTCATACTCATTTTATTCGGAATAGTTTTTGGTCCATACAATCCATTCAAAAGAATAGTACTAAGGCATTTCACTCAAACACATTTTGCGCATTATTGTGCACTGTGTGAGTTGTGCCAAAAATCGGAAAGTGGTCGAAAATAGTGGACCTAATGGACTGTCATGTGTCATACTCAGTTGATTCGGAGATAGTTTTTGGTCCACACAATCCATTCAAAGGAGATTACTAAGGCATTTCACTCAAACACATTTTGCCCATTATAGCCCACTGTGTGAGTTGCGCCAAAAATCGGAAAGTGGGCGAAGATAGCGGACCTAATGGACTGTCACGTGTCATACTCAGTTGATTCGGAGATAGTTTTTGGTCCATACAATCCATTCAAAAGGAGAGTACTAAGGCATTTCACTCAAACACATTTTGCGCATTATAGTGCACTGTGTGAGTTCTCCAAAAATCGGAAACTGGTCGAAGATAGTGGACCTAATGGACTGTCACGTGTCATACTCAGTTGATTCGGAGATAGTTTTTGGTCCAAACAATCCATTCAAAAGAAGATTACTAAGGCATTTCACTCAAACACATTTTGCCCATTATAGCCCACTGTGTGAGTTGTGCCAAAAATCGGAAAGTGGTACAAGATAGTGGACCTAATGGACTGTCACGTGTCATACTCATTTTATTCGGAATAGTTTTTGGTCCATACAATCCATTCAAAAGAATAGTACTAAGGCATTTCACTCAAACACATTTTGCGCATTATTGTGCACTGTGTGAGTTGTGCCAAAAATCGGAAAGTGGTCGAAAATAGTGGACCTAATGGACTGTCATGTGTCATACTCAGTTGATTCGGAGATAGTTTTTGGTCCATACAATCCATTCAAAGGAGATTACTAAGGCATTTCACTCAAACACATTTTGCCCATTATAGCCCACTGTGTGAGTTGCGCCAAAAATCGGAAAGTGGGCGAAGATAGCGGACCTAATGGACTGTCACGTGTCATACTCAGTTGATTCGAAGATAGTTTTTGGTCCATACAATCCATTCAAAAGAAGATTACTAAGGCATTTCACTCAAACACATTTTGCGCATTATTGTGCACTGTGTGAGTTGTGCCAAAAATCGGAAAGTAGTCGAAGATAGTGGACCTAATGGACTGTCACGCGTCATACTCAGTTGATTCGGAGATAGTTTTTGGCCCATACAATCCATTGAAAAGAAGATTACTAAGGCATTTCACTCAAACACATTTTGCGCATTATTGTGCACTGTGTGAGTTGTGACAAAAATCGGAAAGTGGTCGAAGATAGTGGACCTAATGGACTGTCACGTGTCATACTCATTTTATTCGGAATAGTTTTTGGTCCATACAATCCATTCAAAAGAAGAGTACTAAGGTATTTCACTCAAACACATTTTGCCCATTATAGCCCACTGTGTGAGTTGTGACAAAAATCGGAAAGTGGTACAAGATAGTGGACCTAATGGACTGTCACGTGTCATACTCATTTTATTCGGAATAGTTTTTGGTCCATACAATCCATTCAAAAGAATAGTACTAAGGCATTTCACTCAAACACATTTTGCGCATTATTGTGCACTGTGTGAGTTGTGCCAAAAATCGGAAAGTGGTCGAAAATAGTGGACCTAATGGACTGTCATGTGTCATACTCAGTTGATTCGGAGATAGTTTTTGGTCCACACAATCCATTCAAAGGAGATTACTAAGGCATTTCACTCAAACACATTTTGCCCATTATAGCCCACTGTGTGAGTTGCGCCAAAAATCGGAAAGTGGGCGAAGATAGTGGACCTAATGGACTGTCACGTGTCATACTCAGTTGATTCGGAGATAGTTTTTGGTCCATACAATCCATTCAAAAGAAGAGTACTAAGGCATTTCACTCAAACACATTTTGCGCATTATAGTGCACTGTGTGAGTTGCGCCAAAAATCGGAAACTGGTCGAAGATAGTGGACCTAATGGACTGTCACGTGTCATACTCAGTTGATTCGGAGATAGTTTTTGGTCCATACAATCCATTCAAAAGAAGAATACTAAGGCATTTCACTCAAACACATTTTGCCGATTATAGCCCACTGTGTGAGTTGTGCCAAAAATCGGAAAAAGGTACAAGATAGTGGACCTAATGGACTGTCACGTGTCATACTCATTTTATTCGGAATAGTTTTTGGTCCATACAATCCATTCAAAAGAAGAGTACTAAGGTATTTCACTCAAACACATTTTGCGCATTATAGTGCACTGTGTGAGTTCTCCATAAATCGGAAACTGGTCGAAGATAGTGGACCTAATGGACTGTCACGTGTCATACTCAGTTGATTCGGAGATAGTTTTTGGTCCATACAATCCATTCAAAAGAAGATTACTAAGGCATTTCACTCAAACACATTTTGCCGATTATAGCCCACTGTGTGAGTTGTGCCAAAAATCGGAAAGTGGTACAAGATAGTGGACCTAATGGACTGTCACGTGTCATACTCATTTTATTCGGAATAGTTTTTGGTCCATACAATCCATTCAAAAGAATAGTACTAAGGTATTTCACTCAAACACATTTTGCGCATTATAGTGCACTGTGTGAGTTCTCCAAAAATCGGAAACTGGTCGAAGATAGTGGACCTAATGGACTGTCACGTGTCATACTCAGTTGATTCGGAGATAGTTTTTGGTCCATACAATCCATTCAAAAGAAGATTACTAAGGCATTTCACTCAAACACATTTTGCCCATTATAGCCCACTGTGTGAGTTGTGCCAAAAATCGGAAAGTGGTACAAGATAGTGGACCTAATGGACTGTCACGTGTCATACTCATTTTATTCGGAATAGTTTTTGGTCCATACAATCCATTCAAAAGAAAAGTACTAAGGTATTTCACTCAAACACATTTTGCCCATTATAGCCCACTGTGTGAGTTGTGACAAAAATCGGAAAGTGGTACAAGATAGTGGACCTAATGGACTGTCACGTGTCACACTCATTTTATTCGGAATAGTTTTTGGTCCATACAATCCATTCAAAAGAATAGTACTAAGGCATTTCACTCAAACACATTTTGCGCATTATTGTGCACTGTGTGAGTTGTGCCAAAAATCGGAAAGTGGTCGAAAATAGTGGACCTAATGGACTGTCATGTGTCATACTCAGTTGATTCGGAGATAGTTTTTGGTCCATACAATCCATTCAAAGGAGATTACTAAGGCATTTCACTCAAACACATTTTGCCCATTATAGCCCACTGTGTGAGTTGCGCCAAAAATCGGAAAGTGGGCGAAGATAGCGGACCTAATGGACTGTCACGTGTCATACTCAGTTGATTCGGAGATAGTTTTTGGTCCATACAATCCATTCAAAAGAAGATTACTAAGGCATTTCACTCAAACACATTTTGCGCATTATTGTGCACTGTGTGAGTTGTGCCAAAAATCGGAAAGTGGTCGAAGATAGTGGACCTAATGGACTGTCACGCGTCATACTCAGTTGATTCGGAGATAGTTTTTGGCCCATACAATCCATTGAAAAGAAGATTACTAAGGCATTTCACTCAAACACATTTTGCGCATTATTGTGCACTGTGTGAGTTGTGCCAAAAATCGGAAAGTGGTCGAAGATAGTGGACCTAATGGACTGTCACGTGTCATACTCATTTTATTCGGAATAGTTTTTGGTCCATACAATCCATTCAAAAGAAGAGTACTAAGGTATTTCACTCAAACACATTTTGCCCATTATAGCCCACTGTGTGAGTTGTGACAAAAATCGGAAAGAGGTACAAAATAGTGGACCTAATGGACTGTCACATGTCATACTCATTTTATTCGGAATAGTTTTTGGTCCATACAATCCATTCAAAAGGATAGTACTAAGGCATTTCACTCAAACACATTTTGCGCATTATTGTGCACTGTGTGAGTTGTGCCAAAAATCGGAAAGTGGTCGAAAATAGTGGACCTAATGGACTGTCATGTGTCACACTCAGTTGATTCGGAGATAGTTTTTGGTCCACACAATCCATTCAAAGGAGATTACTGAGGCATTTCACTCAAACACATTTTGCCCATTATAGCCCACTGTGTGAGTTGCGCCAAAGATCGGAAAGCGGGCGAAGATAGCGGACCTAATGGACTGTCACGTGTCATACTCAGTTGATTCGGAGATAGTTTTTGGTCCATACAATCCATTCAAAAGAAGAGTACTAAGGCATTTCACTCAAACACATTTTGCGCATTATAGTGCACTGTGTGAGTTGCGCCAAAAATCGGAAACTGGTCGAAGATAGTGGACCTAATGGACTGTCACGTGTCATACTCAGTTGATTCGGACATAGTTTTTGGTCCATACAATCCATTCAAAAGAAGATTACTAAGGCATTTCACTCAAACACATTTTGCCGATTATAGCCCACTGTGTGAGTTGTGCCAAAAATCGGAAAGTGGTACAAGATAGTGGACCTAATGGACTGTCACGTGTCATACTCATTTTATTCGGAATAGTTTTTGGTCCATACAATCCATTCAAAAGAAGAGTACTAAGGTATTTCACTCAAACACATTTTGCCCATTATAGTGCACTGTGTGAGTTGCGCCAAAAATCGGAAACTGGTCAAAGATAGTGGACCTAATGGACTGTCACGTGTCATACTCAGTTGATTCGGAGATAGTTTTTGGTCCATACAATCCATTCAAAAGAAGATTACTAAGGCATTTCACTCAAACACATTTTGCGCATTATTGTGCACTGTGTGAGTTGTGCCAAAAATCGGAAAGTGGTCGAAGATAGTGGACCTAATGGACTGTCACGCGTCATACTCAGTTGATTCGGAGATAGTTTTTGGCCCATACAATCCATTGAAAAGAAGATTACTAAGGCATTTCACTCAAACACATTTTGCGCATTATTGTGCACTGTGTGAGTTGTGCCAAAAATCGGAAAGTGGTCGAAGATAGTGGACCTAATGGACTGTCACGTGTCATACTCATTTTGTTCGGAATAGTTTTTGGTCCATACAATCCATTCAAAAGAAGAGTACTAAGGTATTTCACTCAAACACATTTTGCCCATTATAGCCCACTGTGTGAGTTGTGACAAAAATCGGAAAGTGGTACAAGATAGTGGACCTAATGGACTGTCACGTGTCATACTCATTTTATTCGGAATAGTTTTTGGTCCATACAATCCATTCAAAAGAATAGTACTAAGGCATTTCACTCAAACACATTTTGCGCATTATAGTGCACTGTGTGAGTTGCGCCAAAAATCGGAAACTGGCCGAAGATAGTGGACCTAATGGACTGTCACGTGTCATACTCATTTTATTCGGAATAGGTTTTGGTCCATACAATCCATTCAAAAGAATAGTACTAAAGCATTTCACTCAAACACATTTTGCGCATTATTGTGCACTGTGTGAGTTGTGCCAAAAATCGGAAAGTGGTCGAAGATAGTGGACCTAATGGACTGTCACGTGTCATACTCATTTTATTCGGAATAGTTTTTGGTCCATACAATCCATTCAAAAGAAGAGTACTAAGGTATTTCACTCAAACACATTTCGCCCATTATAGCCCACTGTGTGAGTTGTGACAAAAATCGGAAAGTGGTACAAGATAGTGGACCTAATGGACTGTCACGTGTCATACTCATTTTATTCGGAATAGTTTTTGGTCCATACAATCCATTCAAAAGAATAGTACTAAGGCATTTCACTCAAACACATTTTGCGCATTATAGTGCACTGTGTGAGTTGCGCCAAAAATCGGAAACTGGTCGAAGATAGTGGACCTAATGGACTGTCACGTGTCATACTCAGTTGATTCGGAGATAGTTTTTGGTCCATACAATCCATTCAAAAGAAGATTACTAAGGCATTTCACTCAAACACATTTTGCCCATTATAGCCCACTGTGTGAGTTGTGCCAAAAATCGGAAAGTGGTACAAGATAGTGGACCTAATGGACTGTCACGTGTCATACTCATTTTATTCGGAATAGTTTTTGGTCCATACAATCCATTCAAAAGAAGAGTACTAAGGTATTTCACTCAAACACATTTTGCCCATTATAGCCCACTGTGTGAGTTGTGACAAAAATCGGAAAGTGGTACAAGATAGTGGACCTAATGGACTGTTACGTGTCATACTCATTTTATTCGGAGATAGTTTTTGGTCCATACAATCCATTCAAAAGAAAATTACTAAGGCATTTCACTCAAACACATTTTGCCCATTATAGCCCACTGTGTGAGTTGTGACAAAAATCGGAAAGTGGTCGAAGATAGTGGACCTAATGGACTGTCACGTGTCAAACTCAGTTGATTCGGAGATAGTTTTTGGCCCATACAATCCATTGAAAAGAAGATTACTAAGGATTTCACTCAAACACATTTTGCCCATTATAGCCCACTGTGTGAGTTGTGCCAAAAATCGGAAAGTAGTCGAAGATAGTGGACCTAATAGACTGTCACATGTCATACTCAGTTGATTCGGAGATAGTTTTTGGTCCATACAATCCATTCAAAAGAAGATTACTAAGGCATTTCACTCAAACACATTATGCCCATTATAGCCCACTGTGTGAGGTGTGGCAAAAATCGGAAAGTCGTCGAAGATAGTAGACCTGATGAACTACAATGCGACATACTCAGTTTATTCGGAGATTGTTTTTGGTCCATACAATCCATTCAAAAGGAGATCACTAAGCCATTTCACTCAAACACATTTTGCCCATTATAGCCCACTGTGTGAGTTGTGACAAAAATCGAAAAGTGGTCCAAGATAGTGGACCTAATAGACTATCACATGTCATACTCAGTTGATTCGGAGATAGTTTTTGGTCCATACAATCCATTCAAAAGAAGATTACTAAGGCATTTCACTCAAACACATTTTGCCCATTATAGCCCACTGTGTGAGTTGCGCCAAAAATCGGAAAGTGGTCGAAGATAGCGGACCTAATGGACTGTCACGTGTCATACTCATTTTATTCGGAATAGTTTTTGGTCCATACAATCCATTCAAAAGAATAGTACTAAGGCATTTCACTCAAACACATTTTGCGCATTATTGTGCACTGTGTGAGTTGTGCCAAAAATCGGAAAGTGGTCGAAAATAGTGGACCTAATGGACTGTCATGTGTCATACTCAGTTGATTCGGAGATAGTTTTTGGTCCACACAATCCATTCAAAGGAGATTACTAAGGCATTTCACTCAAACACATTTTGCCCATTATAGCCCACTGTGTGAGTTGCGCCAAAAATCGGAAAGCGGGCGAAGATAGTGGACCTAATGGACTGTCACGTGTCATAATCAGTTGATTCGGAGATAGTTTTTGGTCCATACAATTCATTCAAAAGTATATTACTAAGGCATTTCACTCAAACACATTTTGCGCATTATAGTGCACTGTGTGAGTTGCGCCAAAAATCGGAAACTGGACCTAATGGACTGTAACGTGTCATACTCAGTTGATTCGAAAATAGTTTTTGGTCCATACAATCCATTCAAAAGAAGATTACTAAGGCATTTCACTCAAACACATTTTGCCGATTATAGCCCACTGTGTGAGTTGTGCCAAAAATCGGAAAGTGGTACAAGATAGTGGACCTAATGGACTGTCACGTGTCATACTCATTTTATTCGGAATAGTTTTTGGTCCATACAATCCATTCAAAAGAAGAGTACTAAGGTATTTCACTCAAACACATTTTGCCCATTATAGTGCACTGTGTGAGTTGCGCCAAAAATCGGAAACTGGTCGAAGATAGTGGACCTAATGGACTGTCACGTGTCATACTCAGTTGATTCGGAGATAGTTTTTGGTCCATACAATCCATTCAAAAGAAGATTACTAAGGCATTTCACTCAAACACATTTTGCGCATTATTGTGCACTGTGTGAGTTGTGCCAAAAATCGGAAAGTGGTCGAAGATAGTGGACCTAATGGACTGTCACGCGTCATACTCAGTTGATTCGGAGATAGTTTTTGGCCCATACAATCCATTGAAAAGAAGATTACTAAGGCATTTCACTCAAACACATTTTGCCCATTATTGTGCACTGTGTGAGTTGTGCCAAAAATCGGAAAGTGGTCGAAGATAGTGGACCTAATGGACTGTCACGTGTCATACTTATTTTATTCGGAATAGTTTTTGGTCCATACAATCCATTCAAAAGAAGAGTACTAAGGTATTTCACTCAAACACATTTTGCCCATTATAGCCCACTGTGTGAGTTGTGACAAAAATCGGAAAGTGGTACAAGATAGTGGACCTAATGGACTGTCACGTGTCATACTCATTTTATTCGGAATAGTTTTTGGTCCATACAATCCATTCAAAAGAATAGTACTAAGGCATTTCACTCAAACACATTTTGCGCATTATAGTGCACTGTATGAGTTGCGCCAAAAATCGGAAACTGGCCGAAGATAGTGGACCTAATGGACTGTCACGTGTCATACTCATTTTATTCGGAATAGTTTTTGGTCCATACAATCCATTCAAAGGAATAGTACTAAGGCATTTCACTCAAACACATTTTGCGCATTATTGTGCACTGTGTGAGTTGTGCCAAAAATCGGAAAGTGGTCGAAGATAGTGGACCTAATGGACTGTCACGTGTCATACTCATTTTATTCGGAATGGTTTTTGGTCCATACAATCCATTCAAAAGAAGAGTACTAAGGTATTTCACTCAAACACATTTTGCCCATTATAGCCCACTGTGTGAGTTGTGACAAAAATCGGAAAGTGGTACAAGATAGTGGACCTAATGGACTGTCACGTGTCATACTCATTTTATTCGGAATAGTTTTTGGTCCATACAATCCATTCAAAAGAATAGTACTAAGGCATTTCACTCAAACACATTTTGCGCATTATAGTGCACTGTGTGAGTTGTGCCAAAAATCGGAAACTAGTCGAAGATAGTGGACCTAATGGACTGTCACTTGTCATACTCAGTTGATTCGGAGATAGTTTTTGGTCCATACAATCCATTCAAAAGAAGATTACTAAGGCATTTCACTCAAACACATTTTGCCCATTATAGCCCACTGTGTGAGTTGTGCCAAAAATCGGAAAGTGGTACAAGATAGTGGACCTAATGGACTGTCACGTGTCATACTCAGTTGATTCGGAATAGTTTTTGGTCCATACAATCCATTCAAAAGAAGAGTACTAAGGTATTTCACTCAAACACATTTTGCCCATTATAGCCCACTGTGTGAGTTGTGACAAAAATCGAAAAGTGGTCCAAGATAGTGGACCTAATAGACTGTCACATGTCATACTCAGTTGATTCGGAGATAGTTTTTGGTCCATACAATCCATTCAAAAGAATAGTACTAAGGCATTTCACTCAAACACATTTTGCGCATTATAGTGCACTGTGTGAGTTGTGCCAAAAATCGGAAACTAGTCGAAGATAGTGGACCTAATGGACTGTCACTTGTCATACTCAGTTGATTCGGAGATAGTTTTTGGTCCATACAATCCATTCAAAAGAAGATTACTAAGGCATTTCACTCAAACACATTTTGCCCATTATAGCCCACTGTGTGAGTTGTGCCAAAAATCGGAAAGTGGTACAAGATAGTGGACCTAATGGACTGTCACGTGTCATACTCATTTTATTCGGAATAGTTTTTGGTCCATACAATCCATTCAAAAGAAGAGTACTAAGGTATTTCACTCAAACACATTTTGCCCATTATAGCCCACTGTGTGAGTTGTGACAAAAATCGGAAAGTGGTCGAAGATAGTGGACCTAATGGACTGTCATGTGTCATACTCAGTTGATTCGGAGATAGTTTTTGGTCCACACAATCCATTCAAAGGAGATTACTAAGGCATTTCACTCAAACACATTTTGCCCATTATAGCCCACTGTGTGAGTTGCGCCAAAAATCGGAAAGCGGGCGAAGATAGTGGACCTAATGGACTGTCACGTGTCATAATCAGTTGATTCGGAGATAGTTTTTGGTCCACACAATCCATTCAAAGGAGATTACTAAGGCATTTCACTCAAACACATTTTGCCCATTATAGCCCACTGTGTGAGTTGCGCCAAAAATCGGAAAGCGGGCGAAGATAGTGGACCTAATGGACTGTCACGTGTCATAATCAGTTGATTCGGAGATAGTTTTTGGTCCATACAATTCATTCAAAAGTATATTACTAAGGCATTTCACTCAAACACATTTTGCGCATTATAGTGCACTGTGTGAGTTGCGCCAAAAATCGGAAACTGGACCTAATGGACTGTAACGTGTCATACTCAGTTGATTCGAAAATAGTTTTTGGTCCATACAATCCATTCAAAAGAAGATTACTAAGGCATTTCACTCAAACACATTTTGCCGATTATAGCCCACTGTGTGAGTTGTGCCAAAAATCGGAAAGTGGTACAAGATAGTGGACCTAATGGACTGTCACGTGTCATACTCATTTTATTCGGAATAGTTTTTGGTCCATACAATCCATTCAAAAGAAGAGTACTAAGGTATTTCACTCAAACACATTTTGCCCATTATAGTGCACTGTGTGAGTTGCGCCAAAAATCGGAAACTGGTCGAAGATAGTGGACCTAATGGACTGTCACGTGTCATACTCAGTTGATTCGGAGATAGTTTTTGGTCCATACAATCCATTCAAAAGAAGATTACTAAGGCATTTCACTCAAACACATTTTGCGCATTATTGTGCACTGTGTGAGTTGTGCCAAAAATCGGAAAGTGGTCGAAGATAGTGGACCTAATGGACTGTCACGCGTCATACTCAGTTGATTCGGAGATAGTTTTTGGCCCATACAATCCATTGAAAAGAAGATTACTAAGGCATTTCACTCAAACACATTTTGCCCATTATTGTGCACTGTGTGAGTTGTGCCAAAAATCGGAAAGTGGTCGAAGATAGTGGACCTAATGGACTGTCACGTGTCATACTTATTTTATTCGGAATAGTTTTTGGTCCATACAATCCATTCAAAAGAAGAGTACTAAGGTATTTCACTCAAACACATTTTGCCCATTATAGCCCACTGTGTGAGTTGTGACAAAAATCGGAAAGTGGTACAAGATAGTGGACCTAATGGACTGTCACGTGTCATACTCATTTTATTCGGAATAGTTTTTGGTCCATACAATCCATTCAAAAGAATAGTACTAAGGCATTTCACTCAAACACATTTTGCGCATTATAGTGCACTGTATGAGTTGCGCCAAAAATCGGAAACTGGCCGAAGATAGTGGACCTAATGGACTGTCACGTGTCATACTCATTTTATTCGGAATAGTTTTTGGTCCATACAATCCATTCAAAAGAATAGTACTAAGGCATTTCACTCAAACACATTTTGCGCATTATTGTGCACTGTGTGAGTTGTGCCAAAAATCGGAAAGTGGTCGAAGATAGTGGACCTAATGGACTGTCACGTGTCATACTCATTTTATTCGGAATAGTTTTTGGTCCATACAATCCATTCAAAAGAAGAGTACTAAGGTATTTCACTCAAACACATTTTGCCCATTATAGCCCACTGTGTGAGTTGTGACAAAAATCGGAAAGTGGTACAAGATAGTGGACCTAATGGACTGTCACGTGTCATACTCATTTTATTCGGAATAGTTTTTGGTCCATACAATCCATTCAAAAGAATAGTACTAAGGCATTTCACTCAAACACATTTTGCGCATTATAGTGCACTGTGTGAGTTGCGCCAAAAATCGGAAACTAGTCGAAGATAGTGGACCTAATGGACTGTCACTTGTCATACTCAGTTGATTCGGAGATAGTTTTTGGTCCATACAATCCATTCAAAAGAAGATTACTAAGGCATTTCACTCAAACACATTTTGCCCATTATAGCCCACTGTGTGAGTTGTGCCAAAAATCGGAAAGTGGTACAAGATAGTGGACCTAATGGACTGTCACGTGTCATACTCATTTTATTCGGAATAGTTTTTGGTCCATACAATCCATTCAAAAGAAGAGTACTAAGGTATTTCACTCAAACACATTTTGCCCATTATAGCCCACTGTGTGAGTTGTGACAAAAATCGGAAAGTGGTCGAAGATAGTGGACCTAATGGACTGTCACGTGTCAAACTCAGTTGATTCGGAGATAGTTTTTGGCCCATACAATCCATTGAAAAGAAGATTACTAAGGATTTCACTCAAACACATTTTGCCCATTATAGCCCACTGTGTGAGTTGTGCCAAAAATCGGAAAGTGGCCGAAGATAGTGGACCTGATGGACTATCACGTGTCATACTCAGTTTATTCGGAAATAGTTTTTGGTCCATACAATTCATTCAAAAGTAAATTACTAAGGCATTTCACTCAAACACATTATGCCCATTATAGCCCACTGTGTGAGTTGTGCCAAAAATCGGAAAGTGGTACAAGATAGTGGACCTAATGGACTGTCACGTGTCATACTCATTTTATTCGGAATAGTTTTTGGTCCATACAATCCATTCAAAAGAAGAGTACTAAGGTATTTCACTCAAACACATTTTGCCCATTATAGCCCACTGTGTGAGTTGTGACAAAAATCGAAAAGTGGTCCAAGATAGTGGACCTAATAGACTGTCACATGTCATACTCAGTTGATTCGGAGATAGTTTTTGGTCCATACAATCCATTCAAAAGAATAGTACTAAGGCATTTCACTCAAACACATTTTGCGCATTATTGTGCACTGTGTGAGTTGTGCCAAAAATCGGAAAGTGGTCGAAAATAGTGGACCTAATGGACTGTCATGTGTCATACTCAGTTGATTCGGAGATAGTTTTTGGTCCACACAATCCATTCAAAGGAGATTACTAAGGCATTTCACTCAAACACATTTTGCCCATTATAGCCCACTGTGTGAGTTGCGCCAAAAATCGGAAAGCGGGCGAAGATAGCGGACCTAATGGACTGTCACGTGTCATACTCAGTTGATTCGGAGATAGTTTTTGGTCCATACAATCCATTCAAAAGAAGAGTACTAAGGCATTTCACTCAAACACATTTTGCGCATTATAGTGCACTGTGTGAGTTGCGCCAAAAATCGGAAACTGGACCTAATGGACTGTCACGTGTCATACTCAGTTGATTCGGAGATAGTTTTTGGTCCATACAATCCATTCAAAAGAAGATTACTAAGGCATTTCACTCAAACACATTTTGCCGATTATAGCCCACTGTGTGAGTTGTGCCAAAAATCGGAAAGTGGTACAAGATAGTGGACCTAATAGACTGTCACGTGTCATACTCATTTTATTCGGAATAGTTTTTGGTCCATACAATCCATTCAAAAGAAGAGTACTAAGGTATTTCACTCAAACACATTTTGCCCATTATAGCCCACTGTGTGAGTTGTGCCAAAAATCGGAAAGTAGCCGAAGATAGTGGACCTGATGGACTATCACGTGTCATACTCAGTTTATTCGGAAATAGTTTTTGGTCCATACAATTCATTCAAAAGTAAATTAATAAGGCATTTCACTCAAACACATTATGCCCATTATAGCCCACTGTGTGAGGTGTGGCAAAAATCGGAAAGTCGTCGAAGATAGTAGACCTGATGAACTACAATGCGACATACTCAGTTTATTCGGAGATTGTTTTTGGTCCATACAATCCATTCAAAAGAGGATTACTAAGCCATTTCACTCAAACACATTTTGCCCATTATAGCCCACCGTGTGAGTTGTGACAAAAATCGAAAAGTGGTCCAAGATAGTGGACCTAATAGACTGTCACATGTCATACTCAGTTGATTCGGAGATAGTTTTTGGTCCATACAATCCATTCAAAAGAAGATTACTAAGGCATTTCACTCAAACACATTTTGCCCATTATAGCCCACTGTGTGAGTTGCGCCAAAAATCGGAAAGTGGTCGAAGATAGCGGACCTAATGGACTGTCACGTGTCATACTCATTTTATTCGGAATAGTTTTTAGTCCATACAATCCATTCAAAAGAATAGTACTAAGGCATTTCACTCAAACACATTTTGCGCATTATTGTGCACTGTGTGAGTTGTGCCCAAAATCGGAAAGTGGTCGAAAATAGTGGACCGAATGGACTGTCACGTGTCATACTCAGTTGATTCGGAGATAGTTTTTGGTCCATACAATCCATTCAAAAGGAGAGTACTAAGGCATTTCACTCAAACACATTTTGCGCATTATAGTGCACTGTGTAAGTTCTCCAAAAATCGGAAACTGGTCGAAGATAGTAGACCTAATGGACTGTCACGTGTCATACTCAGTTGATTCGGAGATAGTTTTTGGTCCATACAATCCATTCAAAAGAAGATTACTAAGGCATTTCACTCAAACACATTTTGCCCATTATAGCCCACTGTGTGAGTTGTGCCAAAAATCGGAAAGTGGTACAAGATAGTGGACCTAATGGACTGTCACGTGTCATACTCATTTTATTCGGAATAGTTTTTGGTCCATACAATCCATTCAAAAGAAGAGTACTAAGGTATTTCACTCAAACACATTTTGCCCATTATAGCCCACTGTGTGAGTTGTGACAAAAATCGGAAAGTGGTACAAGATAGTGGACCTAATGGACTGTCACGTGTCATACTCATTTTATTCGGAATAGTTTATGGTCCATACAATCCATTCAAAAGAATAGTACTAAGGCATTTCACTCAAACACATTTTGCGCATTATTGTGCACTGTGTGAGTTGTGCCAAAAATCGGAAAGTGGTCGAAAATAGTGGACCTAATGGACTGTCATGTGTCATACTCAGTTGATTCGGAGATAGTTTTTGGTCCATACAATCCATTCAAAGGAGATTACTAAGGCATTTCACTCAAACACATTTTGCCCATTATAGCCCACTGTGTGAGTTGCGCCAAAAATCGGAAAGTGGGCGAAGATAGCGGACCTAATGGACTGTCACGTGTCATACTCAGTTGATTCGGAGATAGTTTTTGGTCCATACAATCCATTCAAAAGAAGATTACTAAGGCATTTCACTCAAACACATTTTGCGCATTATTGTGCACTGTGTGAGTTGTGCCAAAAATCGGAAAGTGGTCGAAGATAGTGGACCTAATGGACTGTCACGCGTCATACTCAGTTGATTCGGAGATAGTTTTTGGCCCATACAATCCATTGAAAAGAAGATTACTAAGGCATTTCACTCAAACACATTTTGCGCATTATTGTGCACTGTGTGAGTTGTGCCAAAAATCGGAAAATGGTCGAAGATAGTGGACCTAATGGACTGTCACGTGTCATACTCATTTTATTCGGAATAGTTTTTGGTCCATACAATCCATTCAAAAGAAGAGTACTAAGGTATTTCACTCAAACACATTTTGCCCATTATAGCCCACTGTGTGAGTTGTGACAAAAATCGGAAAGTGGTACAAGATAGTGGACGTAATGGACTGTCACGTGTCATACTCATTTTATTCGGAATAGTTTTTGGTCCATACAATCCATTCAAAAGAATAGTACTAAGGCATTTCACTCAAACACATTTTGCGCATTATTGTGCACTGTGTGAGTTGTGCCAAAAATCGTTAAGTGGTCGAAAATAGTGGACCTAATGGACTGTCATGTGTCATACTCAGTTGATTCGGAGATAGTTTTTGGTCCATACAATCCATTCAAAGGAGATTACTAAGGCATTTCACTCAAACACATTTTGCCCATTATAGCCCACTGTGTGAGTTGCGCCACAAATCGGAAAGTGGGCGAAGATAGCGGACCTAATGGACTGTCACGTGTCATACTCAGTTGATTCGGAGATAGTTTTTGGTCCATACAATCCATTCAAAAGAAGAGTACTAAGGCATTTTACTCAAACACATTTTGCGCATTATAGTGCACTGTGTGAGTTGCGCCAAAAATCGGAAACTGGTCGAAGATAGTGGACCTAATGGACTGTCACGTGTCATACTCAGTTGATTCGGAGATAGTTTTTGGTCCATACAATCCATTTAAAAGAAGATTACTAAGGCATTTCACTCAAACACATTTTGCCGATTATAGCCCACTGTGTGAGTTGTGCCAAAAATCGGAAAGTGGTACAAGATAGTGGACCTAATGGACTGTCACGTGTCATACTCATTTTATTCGGAATAGTTTTTGGTCCATACAATCCATTCAAAAGAAGAGTACTAAGGTATTTCACTCAAACACATTTTGCCCATTATAGTGCACTGTGTGAGTTGCGCCAAAAATCGGAAACTGGTCGAAGATAGTGGACCTAATGGACTGTCACGTGTCATACTCAGTTGATTCGGAGATAGTTTTTGGTCCATACAATCCATTCAAAAGAAGATTACTAAGGCATTTCACTCAAACACATTTTGCGCATTATTGTGCACTGTGTGAGTTGTGCCAAAAATCGGAAAGTGGTCGAAGATAGTGGACCTAATGGACTGTCACGCGTCATACTCAGTTGATTCGGAGATAGTTTTTGGCCCATACAATCCATTGAAAAGAAGATTACTAAGGCATTTCACTCAAACACATTTTGCGCATTATTGTGCACTGTGTGAGTTGTGCCAAAAATCGGAAAGTGGTCGAAGATAGTGGACCTAATGGACTGTCATGTGTCATACTCATTTTATTCGGAATAGTTTTTGGTCCATACAATCCATTCAAAAGAAGAGTACTAAGGTATTTCACTTAAACACATTTTGCCCATTATAGCCCACTGTGTGAGTTGTGACAAAAATCGGAAAGTGGTACAAGATAGTGGACCTAATGGACTGTCACGTGTCATACTCATTTTATTCGGAATAGTTTTTGGTCCATACAATCCATTCAAAAGAAGAGTACTAAGGTATTTCACTCAAACACATTTTGCCCATTATAGCCCACTGTGTGAGTTGTGACTAAAATCGGAAAGTGGCACAAGATAGTGGACCTAATTTACTGTCACGTGTCATACTCATTTTATTCGGAATAGTTTTTGGTCCATACAATCCATTCAAAAGAATAGTACTAAGGCATTTCACTCAAACACATTTTGCGCATTATAGTGCACTGTGTGAGTTGCGCCAAAAATCGGAAACTGGCCGAAGATAGTGGACCTAATGGACTGTCACGTGTCATACTCATTTTATTCGGAATAGTTTTTGGTCCATACAATCCATTCAAAAGAATAGTACTAAGGCATTTCACTTAAACACATTTTGCGCATTATTGTGCACTGTGTGAGTTGTGCCAAAAATCGGAAAGTGGTCGAAGATAGTGGGCCTAATGGACTGTCACGTGTCATACTCATTTTATTCGGAATAGTTTTTGGTCCATACAATCCATTCAAAAGAAGAGTACTAAGGTATTTCACTCTAACACATTTTGCCCATTATAGCCCACTGTGTGAGTTGTGCCAAAAATCGGAAAGTGGTACAAGATAGTGGACCTAATTTACTGTCACGTGTCATACTCATTTTATTCGGAATAGTTTTTGGTCCATACAATCCATTCAAAAGAATAGTACTAAGGCATTTCACTCAAACACATTTTGCGCATTATAGTGCACTGTGTGAGTTGCGCCAAAAATCGGAAACTGGTCGAAGATAGTGGACCTAATGGACTGTCACGTGTCATACTCAGTTGATTCGGAGATAGTTTTTGGTCCATACAATCCATTCAAAAGAAAATTACTAAGGCATTTCACTCAAACACATTTTGCCCATTATAGCCCACTGTGTGAGTTGTGCCAAAAATCGGAAAGTGGTACAAGATAGTGGACCTAATGGACTGTCACGTGTCATACTCATTTTATTCGGAATAGTTTTTGGTCCATACAATCCATTCAAAAGAAGAGTACTAAGGTATTTCACTCAAACACATTTTGCCCATTATAGCCCACTGTGTGAGTTGTGACAAAAATCGGAAAGTGGTACAAGATAGTGGACCTAATGGACTGTCACGTGTCATACTCATTTTATTCGGAGATAGTTTTTGGTCCATACAATCCATTCAAAAGAAGATTACTAAGGCATTTCACTCAAACACATTTTGCGCATTATTGTGCACTGTGTGAGTTGTGCCAAAAATCGGAAAGTGGTCGAAGATAGTGGACCTAATGGACTGTCATGTGTCATACTCATTTTATTCGGAATAGTTTTTGGTCCATACAATCCATTCAAAAGAAGAGTACTAAGGTATTTCACTTAAACACATTTTGCCCATTATAGCCCACTGTGTGAGTTGTGACAAAAATCGGAAAGTGGTACAAGATAGTGGACCTAATGGACTGTCACGTGTCATACTCATTTTATTCGGAATAGTTTTTGGTCCATACAATCCATTCAAAAGAAGAGTACTAAGGTATTTCACTCAAACACATTTTGCCCATTATAGCCCACTGTGTGAGTTGTGACTAAAATCGGAAAGTGGCACAAGATAGTGGACCTAATTTACTGTCACGTGTCATACTCATTTTATTCGGAATAGTTTTTGGTCCATACAATCCATTCAAAAGAAGAGTACTAAGGTATTTCACTCAAACACATTTTGCCCATTATAGCCCACTGTGTGAGTTGTGACAAAAATCGGAAAGTGGTCGAAGATAGTGGACCTAATGGACTGTCATGTGTCATACTCAGTTGATTCGGAGATAGTTTTTGGTCCACACAATCCATTCAAAGGAGATTACTAAGGCATTTCACTCAAACACATTTTGCCCATTATAGCCCACTGTGTGAGTTGCGCCAAAAATCGGAAAGCGGGCGAAGATAGTGGACCTAATGGACTGTCACGTGTCATAATCAGTTGATTCGGAGATAGTTTTTGGTCCACACAATCCATTCAAAGGAGATTACTAAGGCATTTCACTCAAACACATTTTGCCCATTATAGCCCACTGTGTGAGTTGCGCCAAAAATCGGAAAGCGGGCGAAGATAGTGGACCTAATGGACTGTCACGTGTCATAATCAGTTGATTCGGAGATAGTTTTTGGTCCATACAATTCATTCAAAAGTATATTACTAAGGCATTTCACTCAAACACATTTTGCGCATTATAGTGCACTGTGTGAGTTGCGCCAAAAATCGGAAACTGGACCTAATGGACTGTAACGTGTCATACTCAGTTGATTCGAAAATAGTTTTTGGTCCATACAATCCATTCAAAAGAAGATTACTAAGGCATTTCACTCAAACACATTTTGCCGATTATAGCCCACTGTGTGAGTTGTGCCAAAAATCGGAAAGTGGTACAAGATAGTGGACCTAATGGACTGTCACGTGTCATACTCATTTTATTCGGAATAGTTTTTGGTCCATACAATCCATTCAAAAGAAGAGTACTAAGGTATTTCACTCAAACACATTTTGCCCATTATAGTGCACTGTGTGAGTTGCGCCAAAAATCGGAAACTGGTCGAAGATAGTGGACCTAATGGACTGTCACGTGTCATACTCAGTTGATTCGGAGATAGTTTTTGGTCCATACAATCCATTCAAAAGAAGATTACTAAGGCATTTCACTCAAACACATTTTGCGCATTATTGTGCACTGTGTGAGTTGTGCCAAAAATCGGAAAGTGGTCGAAGATAGTGGACCTAATGGACTGTCACGCGTCATACTCAGTTGATTCGGAGATAGTTTTTGGCCCATACAATCCATTGAAAAGAAGATTACTAAGGCATTTCACTCAAACACATTTTGCCCATTATTGTGCACTGTGTGAGTTGTGCCAAAAATCGAAAAGTGGTCGAAGATAGTGGACCTAATGGACTGTCACGTGTCATACTTATTTTATTCGGAATAGTTTTTGGTCCATACAATCCATTCAAAAGAAGAGTACTAAGGTATTTCACTCAAACACATTTTGCCCATTATAGCCCACTGTGTGAGTTGTGACAAAAATCGGAAAGTGGTACAAGATAGTGGACCTAATGGACTGTCACGTGTCATACTCATTTTATTCGGAATAGTTTTTGGTCCATACAATCCATTCAAAAGAATAGTACTAAGGCATTTCACTCAAACACATTTTGCGCATTATAGTGCACTGTATGAGTTGCGCCAAAAATCGGAAACTGGCCGAAGATAGTGGACCTAATGGACTGTCACGTGTCATACTCATTTTATTCGGAATAGTTTTTGGTCCATACAATCCATTCAAAAGAATAGTACTAAGGCATTTCACTCAAACACATTTTGCGCATTATTGTGCACTGTGTGAGTTGTGCCAAAAATCGGAAAGTGGTCGAAGATAGTGGACCTAATGGACTGTCACGTGTCATACTCATTTTATTCGGAATAGTTTTTGGTCCATACAATCCATTCAAAAGAAGAGTACTAAGGTATTTCACTCAAACACATTTTGCCCATTATAGCCCACTGTGTGAGTTGTGACAAAAATCGGAAAGTGGTACAAGATAGTGGACCTAATGGACTGTCACGTGTCATACTCATTTTATTCGGAATAGTTTTTGGTCCATACAATCCATTCAAAAGAATAGTACTAAGGCATTTCACTCAAACACATTTTGCGCATTATAGTGCACTGTGTGAGTTGCGCCAAAAATCGGAAACTAGTCGAAGATAGTGGACCTAATGGACTGTCACTTGTCATACTCAGTTGATTCGGAGATAGTTTTTGGTCCATACAATCCATTCAAAAGAAGATTACTAAGGCATTTCACTCAAACACATTTTGCCCATTATAGCCCACTGTGTGAGTTGTGCCAAAAATCGGAAAGTGGTACAAGATAGTGGACCTAATGGACTGTCACGTGTCATACTCATTTTATTCGGAATAGTTTTTGGTCCATACAATCCATTCAAAAGAAGAGTACTAAGGTATTTCACTCAAACACATTTTGCCCATTATAGCCCACTGTGTGAGTTGTGACAAAAATCGGAAAGTGGTCGAAGATAGTGGACCTAATGGACTGTCACGTGTCAAACTCAGTTGATTCGGAGATAGTTTTTGGCCCATACAATCCATTGAAAAGAAGATTACTAAGGATTTCACTCAAACACATTTTGCCCATTATAGCCCACTGTGTGAGTTGTGCCAAAAATCGGAAAGTGGCCGAAGATAGTGGACCTGATGGACTATCACGTGTCATACTCAGTTTATTCGGAAATAGTTTTTGGTCCATACAATTCATTCAAAAGTAAATTACTAAGGCATTTCACTCAAACACATTATGCCCATTATAGCCCACTGTGTGAGTTGTGCCAAAAATCGGAAAGTGGTACAAGATAGTGGACCTAATGGACTGTCACGTGTCATACTCATTTTATTCGGAATAGTTTTTGGTCCATACAATCCATTCAAAAGAAGAGTACTAAGGTATTTCACTCAAACACATTTTGCCCATTATAGCCCACTGTGTGAGTTGTGACAAAAATCGAAAAGTGGTCCAAGATAGTGGACCTAATAGACTGTCACATGTCATACTCAGTTGATTCGGAGATAGTTTTTGGTCCATACAATCCATTCAAAAGAATAGTACTAAGGCATTTCACTCAAACACATTTTGCGCATTATTGTGCACTGTGTGAGTTGTGCCAAAAATCGGAAAGTGGTCGAAAATAGTGGACCTAATGGACTGTCATGTGTCATACTCAGTTGATTCGGAGATAGTTTTTGGTCCACACAATCCATTCAAAGGAGATTACTAAGGCATTTCACTCAAACACATTTTGCCCATTATAGCCCACTGTGTGAGTTGCGCCAAAAATCGGAAAGCGGGCGAAGATAGCGGACCTAATGGACTGTCACGTGTCATACTCAGTTGATTCGGAGATAGTTTTTGGTCCATACAATCCATTCAAAAGAAGAGTACTAAGGCATTTCACTCAAACACATTTTGCGCATTATAGTGCACTGTGTGAGTTGCGCCAAAAATCGGAAACTGGACCTAATGGACTGTCACGTGTCATACTCAGTTGATTCGGAGATAGTTTTTGGTCCATACAATCCATTCAAAAGAAGATTACTAAGGCATTTCACTCAAACACATTTTGCCGATTATAGCCCACTGTGTGAGTTGTGCCAAAAATCGGAAAGTGGTACAAGATAGTGGACCTAATAGACTGTCACGTGTCATACTCATTTTATTCGGAATAGTTTTTGGTCCATACAATCCATTCAAAAGAAGAGTACTAAGGTATTTCACTCAAACACATTTTGCCCATTATAGCCCACTGTGTGAGTTGTGCCAAAAATCGGAAAGTAGCCGAAGATAGTGGACCTGATGGACTATCACGTGTCATACTCAGTTTATTCGGAAATAGTTTTTGGTCCATACAATTCATTCAAAAGTAAATTAATAAGGCATTTCACTCAAACACATTATGCCCATTATAGCCCACTGTGTGAGGTGTGGCAAAAATCGGAAAGTCGTCGAAGATAGTAGACCTGATGAACTACAATGCGACATACTCAGTTTATTCGGAGATTGTTTTTGGTCCATACAATCCATTCAAAAGAGGATTACTAAGCCATTTCACTCAAACACATTTTGCCCATTATAGCCCACCGTGTGAGTTGTGACAAAAATCGAAAAGTGGTCCAAGATAGTGGACCTAATAGACTGTCACATGTCATACTCAGTTGATTCGGAGATAGTTTTTGGTCCATACAATCCATTCAAAAGAAGATTACTAAGGCATTTCACTCAAACACATTTTGCCCATTATAGCCCACTGTGTGAGTTGCGCCAAAAATCGGAAAGTGGTCGAAGATAGCGGACCTAATGGACTGTCACGTGTCATACTCATTTTATTCGGAATAGTTTTTAGTCCATACAATCCATTCAAAAGAATAGTACTAAGGCATTTCACTCAAACACATTTTGCGCATTATTGTGCACTGTGTGAGTTGTGCCCAAAATCGGAAAGTGGTCGAAAATAGTGGACCGAATGGACTGTCACGTGTCATACTCAGTTGATTCGGAGATAGTTTTTGGTCCATACAATCCATTCAAAAGGAGAGTACTAAGGCATTTCACTCAAACACATTTTGCGCATTATAGTGCACTGTGTAAGTTCTCCAAAAATCGGAAACTGGTCGAAGATAGTAGACCTAATGGACTGTCACGTGTCATACTCAGTTGATTCGGAGATAGTTTTTGGTCCATACAATCCATTCAAAAGAAGATTACTAAGGCATTTCACTCAAACACATTTTGCCCATTATAGCCCACTGTGTGAGTTGTGCCAAAAATCGGAAAGTGGTACAAGATAGTGGACCTAATGGACTGTCACGTGTCATACTCATTTTATTCGGAATAGTTTTTGGTCCATACAATCCATTCAAAAGAAGAGTACTAAGGTATTTCACTCAAACACATTTTGCCCATTATAGCCCACTGTGTGAGTTGTGACAAAAATCGGAAAGTGGTACAAGATAGTGGACCTAATGGACTGTCACGTGTCATACTCATTTTATTCGGAATAGTTTATGGTCCATACAATCCATTCAAAAGAATAGTACTAAGGCATTTCACTCAAACACATTTTGCGCATTATTGTGCACTGTGTGAGTTGTGCCAAAAATCGGAAAGTGGTCGAAAATAGTGGACCTAATGGACTGTCATGTGTCATACTCAGTTGATTCGGAGATAGTTTTTGGTCCATACAATCCATTCAAAGGAGATTACTAAGGCATTTCACTCAAACACATTTTGCCCATTATAGCCCACTGTGTGAGTTGCGCCAAAAATCGGAAAGTGGGCGAAGATAGCGGACCTAATGGACTGTCACGTGTCATACTCAGTTGATTCGGAGATAGTTTTTGGTCCATACAATCCATTCAAAAGAAGATTACTAAGGCATTTCACTCAAACACATTTTGCGCATTATTGTGCACTGTGTGAGTTGTGCCAAAAATCGGAAAGTGGTCGAAGATAGTGGACCTAATGGACTGTCACGCGTCATACTCAGTTGATTCGGAGATAGTTTTTGGCCCATACAATCCATTGAAAAGAAGATTACTAAGGCATTTCACTCAAACACATTTTGCGCATTATTGTGCACTGTGTGAGTTGTGCCAAAAATCGGAAAATGGTCGAAGATAGTGGACCTAATGGACTGTCACGTGTCATACTCATTTTATTCGGAATAGTTTTTGGTCCATACAATCCATTCAAAAGAAGAGTACTAAGGTATTTCACTCAAACACATTTTGCCCATTATAGCCCACTGTGTGAGTTGTGACAAAAATCGGAAAGTGGTACAAGATAGTGGACGTAATGGACTGTCACGTGTCATACTCATTTTATTCGGAATAGTTTTTGGTCCATACAATCCATTCAAAAGAATAGTACTAAGGCATTTCACTCAAACACATTTTGCGCATTATTGTGCACTGTGTGAGTTGTGCCAAAAATCGTTAAGTGGTCGAAAATAGTGGACCTAATGGACTGTCATGTGTCATACTCAGTTGATTCGGAGATAGTTTTTGGTCCATACAATCCATTCAAAGGAGATTACTAAGGCATTTCACTCAAACACATTTTGCCCATTATAGCCCACTGTGTGAGTTGCGCCACAAATCGGAAAGTGGGCGAAGATAGCGGACCTAATGGACTGTCACGTGTCATACTCAGTTGATTCGGAGATAGTTTTTGGTCCATACAATCCATTCAAAAGAAGAGTACTAAGGCATTTTACTCAAACACATTTTGCGCATTATAGTGCACTGTGTGAGTTGCGCCAAAAATCGGAAACTGGTCGAAGATAGTGGACCTAATGGACTGTCACGTGTCATACTCAGTTGATTCGGAGATAGTTTTTGGTCCATACAATCCATTTAAAAGAAGATTACTAAGGCATTTCACTCAAACACATTTTGCCGATTATAGCCCACTGTGTGAGTTGTGCCAAAAATCGGAAAGTGGTACAAGATAGTGGACCTAATGGACTGTCACGTGTCATACTCATTTTATTCGGAATAGTTTTTGGTCCATACAATCCATTCAAAAGAAGAGTACTAAGGTATTTCACTCAAACACATTTTGCCCATTATAGTGCACTGTGTGAGTTGCGCCAAAAATCGGAAACTGGTCGAAGATAGTGGACCTAATGGACTGTCACGTGTCATACTCAGTTGATTCGGAGATAGTTTTTGGTCCATACAATCCATTCAAAAGAAGATTACTAAGGCATTTCACTCAAACACATTTTGCGCATTATTGTGCACTGTGTGAGTTGTGCCAAAAATCGGAAAGTGGTCGAAGATAGTGGACCTAATGGACTGTCACGCGTCATACTCAGTTGATTCGGAGATAGTTTTTGGCCCATACAATCCATTGAAAAGAAGATTACTAAGGCATTTCACTCAAACACATTTTGCGCATTATTGTGCACTGTGTGAGTTGTGCCAAAAATCGGAAAGTGGTCGAAGATAGTGGACCTAATGGACTGTCATGTGTCATACTCATTTTATTCGGAATAGTTTTTGGTCCATACAATCCATTCAAAAGAAGAGTACTAAGGTATTTCACTTAAACACATTTTGCCCATTATAGCCCACTGTGTGAGTTGTGACAAAAATCGGAAAGTGGTACAAGATAGTGGACCTAATGGACTGTCACGTGTCATACTCATTTTATTCGGAATAGTTTTTGGTCCATACAATCCATTCAAAAGAAGAGTACTAAGGTATTTCACTCAAACACATTTTGCCCATTATAGCCCACTGTGTGAGTTGTGACTAAAATCGGAAAGTGGCACAAGATAGTGGACCTAATTTACTGTCACGTGTCATACTCATTTTATTCGGAATAGTTTTTGGTCCATACAATCCATTCAAAAGAATAGTACTAAGGCATTTCACTCAAACACATTTTGCGCATTATAGTGCACTGTGTGAGTTGCGCCAAAAATCGGAAACTGGCCGAAGATAGTGGACCTAATGGACTGTCACGTGTCATACTCATTTTATTCGGAATAGTTTTTGGTCCATACAATCCATTCAAAAGAATAGTACTAAGGCATTTCACTTAAACACATTTTGCGCATTATTGTGCACTGTGTGAGTTGTGCCAAAAATCGGAAAGTGGTCGAAGATAGTGGGCCTAATGGACTGTCACGTGTCATACTCATTTTATTCGGAATAGTTTTTGGTCCATACAATCCATTCAAAAGAAGAGTACTAAGGTATTTCACTCTAACACATTTTGCCCATTATAGCCCACTGTGTGAGTTGTGACAAAAATCGGAAAGTGGTACAAGATAGTGGACCTAATTTACTGTCACGTGTCATACTCATTTTATTCGGAATAGTTTTTGGTCCATACAATCCATTCAAAAGAATAGTACTAAGGCATTTCACTCAAACACATTTTGCGCATTATAGTGCACTGTGTGAGTTGCGCCAAAAATCGGAAACTGGTCGAAGATAGTGGACCTAATGGACTGTCACGTGTCATACTCAGTTGATTCGGAGATAGTTTTTGGTCCATACAATCCATTCAAAAGAAAATTACTAAGGCATTTCACTCAAACACATTTTGCCCATTATAGCCCACTGTGTGAGTTGTGCCAAAAATCGGAAAGTGGTACAAGATAGTGGACCTAATGGACTGTCACGTGTCATACTCATTTTATTCGGAATAGTTTTTGGTCCATACAATCCATTCAAAAGAAGAGTACTAAGGTATTTCACTCAAACACATTTTGCCCATTATAGCCCACTGTGTGAGTTGTGACAAAAATCGGAAAGTGGTACAAGATAGTGGACCTAATGGACTGTCACGTGTCATACTCATTTTATTCGGAGATAGTTTTTGGTCCATACAATCCATTCAAAAGAAGATTACTAAGGCATTTCACTCAAACACATTTTGCGCATTATTGTGCACTGTGTGAGTTGTGCCAAAAATCGGAAAGTGGTCGAAGATAGTGGACCTAATGGACTGTCACGCGTCATACTCAGTTGATTCGGAGATAGTTTTTGGCCCATACAATCCATTGAAAAGAAGATTACTAAGGCATTTCACTCAAACACATTTTGCGCATTATTGTGCACTGTGTGAGTTGTGCCAAAAATCGGAAAGTGGTCGAAGATAGTGGACCTAATGGACTGTCACGTGTCATACTCATTTTATTCGGAATAGTTTTTGGTCCATACAATCCATTCAAAAGAAGAGTACTAAGGTATTTCACTCAAACACATTTTGCCCATTATAGCCCACTGTGTGAGTTGTGACAAAAATCGGAAAGTGGTACAAGATAGTGGACGTAATGGACTGTCACGTGTCATACTCATTTTATTCGGAATAGTTTTTGGTCCATACAATCCATTCAAAAGAATAGTACTAAGGCATTTCACTCAAACACATTTTGCGCATTATTGTGCACTGTGTGAGTTGTGCCAAAAATCGTTAAGTGGTCGAAAATAGTGGACCTAATGGACTGTCATGTGTCATACTCAGTTGATTCGGAGATAGTTTTTGGTCCATACAATCCATTCAAAGGAGATTACTAAGGCATTTCACTCAAACACATTTTGCCCATTATAGCCCACTGTGTGAGTTGCGCCAAAAATCGGAAAGTGGGCGAAGATAGCGGACCTAATGGACTGTCACGTGTCATACTCAGTTGATTCGGAGATAGTTTTTGGTCCATACAATCCATTCAAAAGAAGAGTACTAAGGCATTTTACTCAAACACATTTTGCGCATTATAGTGCACTGTGTGAGTTGTGCCAAAAATCGGAAACTGGTCGAAGATAGTGGACCTAATGGACTGACACGTGTCATACTCAGTTGATTCGGAGATAGTTTTTGGTCCATACAATCCATTTAAAAGAAGATTACTAAGGCATTTCACTCAAACACATTTTGCCGATTATAGCCCACTGTGTGAGTTGTGCCAAAAATCGGAAAGTGGTACAAGATAGTGGACCTAATGGACTGTCACGTGTCATACTCATTTTATTCGGAATAGTTTTTGGTCCATACAATCCATTCAAAAGAAGAGTACTAAGGTATTTCACTCAAACACATTTTGCCCATTATAGTGCACTGTGTGAGTTGCGCCAAAAATCGGAAACTGGTCGAAGATAGTGGACCTAATGGACTGTCACGTGTCATACTCAGTTGATTCGGAGATAGTTTTTGGTCCATACAATCCATTCAAAAGAAGATTACTAAGGCATTTCACTCAAACACATTTTGCGCATTATTGTGCACTGTGTGAGTTGTGCCAAAAATCGGAAAGTGGTCGAAGATAGTGGACCTAATGGACTGTCACGCGTCATACTCAGTTGATTCGGAGATAGTTTTTGGCCCATACAATCCATTGAAAAGAAGATTACTAAGGCATTTCACTCAAACACATTTTGCGCATTATTGTGCACTGTGTGAGTTGTGCCAAAAATCGGAAAGTGGTCGAAGATAGTGGACCTAATGGACTGTCATGTGTCATACTCATTTTATTCGGAATAGTTTTTGGTCCATACAATCCATTCAAAAGAAGAGTACTAAGGTATTTCACTTAAACACATTTTGCCCATTATAGCCCACTGTGTGAGTTGTGACAAAAATCGGAAAGTGGTACAAGATAGTGGACCTAATGGACTGTCACGTGTCATACTCATTTTATTCGGAATAGTTTTTGGTCCATACAATCCATTCAAAAGAAGAGTACTAAGGTATTTCACTCAAACACATTTTGCCCATTATAGCCCACTGTGTGAGTTGTGACTAAAATCGGAAAGTGGCACAAGATAGTGGACCTAATTTACTGTCACGTGTCATACTCATTTTATTCGGAATAGTTTTTGGTCCATACAATCCATTCAAAAGAATAGTACTAAGGCATTTCACTCAAACACATTTTGCGCATTATAGTGCACTGTGTGAGTTGCGCCAAAAATCGGAAACTGGCCGAAGATAGTGGACCTAATGGACTGTCACGTGTCATACTCATTTTATTCGGAATAGTTTTTGGTCCATACAATCCATTCAAAAGAATAGTACTAAGGCATTTCACTTAAACACATTTTGCGCATTATTGTGCACTGTGTGAGTTGTGCCAAAAATCGGAAAGTGGTCGAAGATAGTGGGCCTAATGGACTGTCACGTGTCATACTCATTTTATTCGGAATAGTTTTTGGTCCATACAATCCATTCAAAAGAAGAGTACTAAGGTATTTCACTCTAACACATTTTGCCCATTATAGCCCACTGTGTGAGTTGTGACAAAAATCGGAAAGTGGTACAAGATAGTGGACCTAATTTACTGTCACGTGTCATACTCATTTTATTCGGAATAGTTTTTGGTCCATACAATCCATTCAAAAGAATAGTACTAAGGCATTTCACTCAAACACATTTTGCGCATTATAGTGCACTGTGTGAGTTGCGCCAAAAATCGGAAACTGGTCGAAGATAGTGGACCTAATGGACTGTCACGTGTCATACTCAGTTGATTCGGAGATAGTTTTTGGTCCATACAATCCATTCAAAAGAAAATTACTAAGGCATTTCACTCAAACACATTTTGCCCATTATAGCCCACTGTGTGAGTTGTGCCAAAAATCGGAAAGTGGTACAAGATAGTGGACCTAATGGACTGTCACGTGTCATACTCATTTTATTCGGAATAGTTTTTGGTCCATACAATCCATTCAAAAGAAGAGTACTAAGGTATTTCACTCAAACACATTTTGCCCATTATAGCCCACTGTGTGAGTTGTGACAAAAATCGGAAAGTGGTACAAGATAGTGGACCTAATGGACTGTCACGTGTCATACTCATTTTATTCGGAGATAGTTTTTGGTCCATACAATCCATTCAAAAGAAAATTACTAAGGCATTTCACTCAAACACATTTTGCCCATTATAGCCCACTGTGTGAGTTGTGCCAAAAATCGGAAAGTGGTACAAGATAGTGGACGTAATGGACTGTCACGTGTCATACTCAGTTGATTCGGAGATAGTTTTTGGTCCATACAATCCATTCAAAAGAAGAGTACTAAGGCATTTTACTCAAACACATTTTGCGCATTATAGTGCACTGTGTGAGTTGCGCCAAAAATCGGAAACTGGTCGAAGATAGTGGACCTAATGGACTGTCACGTGTCATACTCAGTTGATTCGGAGATAGTTTTTGGTCCATACAATCCATTTAAAAGAAGATTACTAAGGCATTTCACTCAAACACATTTTGCCCATTATAGCCCACTGTGTGAGTTGTGCCAAAAATCGGAAAGTGGTACAAGATAGTGGACCTAATGGACTGTCACGTGTCATACTCATTTTATTCGGAATAGTTTTTGGTCCATACAATCCATTCAAAAGAAGAGTACTAAGGTATTTCACTCAAACACATTTTGCCCATTATAGTGCACTGTGTGAGTTGCGCCAAAAATCGGAAACTGGTCGAAGATAGTGGACCTAATGGACTGTCACGTGTCATACTCATTTTATTCGGAATAGTTTTTGGTCCATACAATCCATTCAAAAGAAGAGTACTAAGGTATTTCACTCTAACACATTTTGCCCATTATAGCCCACTGTGTGAGTTGTGGCAAAAATCGGAAAGTGGTACAAGATAGTGGACCTAATTTACTGTCACGTGTCATACTCATTTTATTCGGAATAGTTTTTGGTCCATACAATCCATTCAAAAGAATAGTACTAAGGCATTTCACTCAAACACATTTTGCGCATTATAGTGCACTGTGTGAGTTGCGCCAAAAATCGGAAACTGGTCGAAGATAGTGGACCTAATGGACTGTCACGTGTCATACTCAGTTGATTCGGAGATAGTTTTTGGTCCATACAATCCATTCAAAAGAAAATTACTAAGGCATTTCACTCAAACACATTTTGCCCATTATAGCCCACTGTGTGAGTTGTGCCAAAAATCGGAAAGTGGTACAAGATAGTGGACCTAATGGACTGTCACGTGTCATACTCATTTTATTCGGAATAGTTTTTGGTCCATACAATCCATTCAAAAGAAGAGTACTAAGGCATTTCACTCAAACACATTTTGCGCATTATTGTGCACTGTGTGAGTTGCGCCAAAAATCGGAAACTGGTCGAAGATAGTGGACCTAATGGACTGTCACGTGTCATACTCATTTTATTCGGAATAGTTTTTGGTCCATACAATCCATTCAAAAGAAGAGTACTAAGGTATTTCACTCAAACACATTTTGCCCATTATAGCCCACTGTGTGAGTTGTGACAAAAATCGGAAAGTGGTACAAGATAGTGGACGTAATGGACTGTCACGTGTCATACTCATTTTATTCGGAATAGTTTTTGGTCCATACAATCCATTCAAAAGAATAGTACTAAGGCATTTCACTCAAACACATTTTGCGCATTATTGTGCACTGTGTGAGTTGTGCCAAAAATCGGAAAGTGGTCGAAAATAGTGGACCTAATGGACTGTCATGTGTCATACTCAGTTGATTCGGAGATAGTTTTTGGTCCATACAATCCATTCAAAGGAGATTACTAAGGCATTTCACTCAAACACATTTTGCCCATTATAGCCCACTGTGTGAGTTGCGCCAAAAATCGGAAAGTGGGCGAAGATAGCGGACCTAATGGACTGTCACGTGTCATACTCAGTTGATTCGGAGATAGTTTTTGGTCCATACAATCCATTCAAAAGAAGAGTACTAAGGCATTTTACTCAAACACATTTTGCGCATTATAGTGCACTGTGTGAGTTGCGCCAAAAATCGGAAACTGGTCGAAGATAGTGGACCTAATGGACTGTCACGTGTCATACTCAGTTGATTCGGAGATAGTTTTTGGTCCATACAATCCATTTAAAAGAAGATTACTAAGGCATTTCACTCAAACACATTTTGCCGATTATAGCCCACTGTGTGAGTTGTGCCAAAAATCGGAAAGTGGTACAAGATAGTGGACCTAATGGACTGTCACGTGTCATACTCATTTTATTCGGAATAGTTTTTGGTCCATACAATCCATTCAAAAGAAGAGTACTAAGGTATTTCACTCAAACACATTTTGCGCATTATAGTGCACTGTGTGAGTTGCGCCAAAAATCGGAAACTGGTCGAAGATAGTGGACCTAATGGACTGTCACGTGTCATACTCAGTTGATTCGGAATAGTTTTTGGTCCATACAATCCATTCAAAAGAAGAGTACTAAGGTATTTCACTCAAACACATTTTGCCCATTATAGCCCAGTGTGTGAGTTGTGACAAAAATCGGAAAGTGGCACAAGATAGTGGACCTAATTTACTGTCACGTGTCATACTCATTTTATTCGGAATAGTTTTTGGTCCATACAATCCATTCAAAAGAATAGTACTAAGGCATTTCACTCAAACACATTTTGCGCATTATAGTGCACTGTGTGAGTTGCGCCAAAAATCGGAAACTGGTCG
Organism: Metopia argyrocephala; assembly: GCA_963576795.1. Classification (NCBI taxonomy): domain Eukaryota; kingdom Metazoa; phylum Arthropoda; class Insecta; order Diptera; family Sarcophagidae; genus Metopia; species Metopia argyrocephala. Next base: position 84,946,346 of record OY756209.1, on the reverse strand, counting down.
AAGATAGTGGACCTAATGGACTGTCACGTGTCATACTCAGTTGATTCGGAATAGTTTTTGGTCCATACAATCCATTTAAAAGAAAATTACTAAGGCATTTCACTCAAACACATTTTGCCGATTATAGCCCACTGTGTGAGTTGTGCCAAAAATCGGAAAGTGGTACAAGATAGTGGACCTAATTTACTGTCACGTGTCATACTCATTTTATTCGGAATAGTTTTTGGTCCATACAATCCATTCAAAAGAATAGTACTAAGGCATTTCACTCAAACACATTTTGCGCATTATAGTGCACTGTGTGAGTTGCGCCAAAAATCGGAAACTGGTCGAAGATAGTGGACCTAATGGACTGTCACGTGTCATACTCAGTTGATTCGGAGATAGTTTTTGGTCCATACAATCCATTCAAAAGAAAATTACTAAGGCATTTCACTCAAACACATTTTGCCGATTATAGCCCACTGTGTGAGTTGTGCCAAAAATCGGAAAGTGGTACAAGATAGTGGACCTAATGGACTGTCACGTGTCATACTCATTTTATTCGGAATAGTTTTTGGTCCATACAATCCATTCAAAAGAAAAGTACTAAGGTATTTCACTCAAACACATTTTGCGCATTATAGTGCACTGTGTGAGTTGCGCCAAAAATCGGAAACTGGTCGAAGATAGTGGACCTAATGGACTGTCACGTGTCATACTCAGTTGATTCGGAATAGTTTTTGGTCCATACAATCCATTCAAAAGAAGAGTACTAAGGTATTTCACTCAAACACATTTTGCCCATTATAGCCCAGTGTGTGAGTTGTGACAAAAATCGGAAAGTGGCACAAGATAGTGGACCTAATTTACTGTCACGTGTCATACTCATTTTATTCGGAATAGTTTTTGGTCCATACAATCCATTCAAAAGAATAGTACTAAGGCATTTCACTCAAACACATTTTGCGCATTATAGTGCACTGTGTGAGTTGCGCCAAAAATCGGAAACTGGCCGAAGATAGTGGACCTAATGGACTGTCACGTGTCATACTCATTTTATTCGGAATAGTTTTTGGTCCATACAATCCATTCAAAAGAATAGTACTAAGGCATTTCACTTAAACACATTTTGCGCATTATTGTGCACTGTGTGAGTTGTGCCAAAAATCGGAAAGTGGTCGAAGATAGTGGGCCTAATGGACTGTCACGTGTCATACTCATTTTATTCGGAATAGTTTTTGGTCCATACAATCCATTCAAAAGAAGAGTACTAAGGTATTTCACTCTAACACATTTTGCCCATTATAGCCCACTGTGTGAGTTGTGACAAAAATCGGAAAGTGGTACAAGATAGTGGACCTAATTTACTGTCACGTGTCATACTCATTTTATTCGGAATAGTTTTTGGTCCATACAATCCATTCAAAAGAATAGTACTAAGGCATTTCACTCAAACACATTTTGCGCATTATAGTGCACTGTGTGAGTTGCGCCAAAAATCGGAAACTGGTCGAAGATAGTGGACCTAATGGACTGTCACGTGTCATACTCAGTTGATTCGGAGATAGTTTTTGGTCCATACAATCCATTCAAAAGAAAATTACTAAGGCATTTCACTCAAACACATTTTGCCCATTATAGCCCACTGTGTGAGTTGTGCCAAAAATCGGAAAGTGGTACAAGATAGTGGACCTAATGGACTGTCACGTGTCATACTCATTTTATTCGGAATAGTTTTTGGTCCATACAATCCATTCAAAAGAAGAGTACTAAGGTAATTCACTCAAACACATTTTGCCCATTATAGCCCACTGTGTGAGTTGTGACAAAAATCGGAAAGTGGTACAAGATAGTGGACCTAATGGACTGTCACGTGTCATACTCATTTTATTCGGAGATAGTTTTTGGTCCATACAATCCATTCAAAAGAAAATTACTAAGGCATTTCACTCAAACACATTTTGCCCATTATAGCCCACTGTGTGAGTTGTGACAAAAATCGGAAAGTGGTCGAAGATAGTGGACCTAATGGACTGTCACGTGTCAAACTCAGTTGATTCGGAGATAGTTTTTGGCCCATACAATCCATTGAAAAGTAGATTACTAAGGATTTCACTCAAACACATTTTGCCCATTATAGCCCACTGTGTGAGATGTGCCAAAAATCGGAAAGTAGTCGAAGATAGTGGACCTGATGGACTGTCACGTGTCATACTCAGTTTATTCGGAAATGGTTTTTGGTCCATACAATTCATTCAAAAGTAAATTACTAAGGCATTTCACTCAAACACATTATGCCCATTATAGCCCACTGTGTGAGGTGTGGCAAAAATCGGAAAGTCGTCGAAGATAGTAGACCTGATGAACTACAATGCGACATACTCAGTTTATTCGGAGATTGTTTTTGGTCCATACAATCCATTCAAAAGGAGATTACTAAGCCATTTCACTCAAACACATTTTGCCCATTATAGCCCACTGTGTGAGTTGTGACAAAAATCGAAAAGTGGTCCAAGATAGTGGACCTAATAGACTGTCACATGTCATACTCAGTTGATTCGGAGATAGTTTTTGGTCCATACAATCCATTCAAAAGAAGATTACTAAGGCATTTCACTCAAACACATTTTGCCCATTATAGCCCACTGTGTGAGTTGCGCCAAAAATCGGAAAGTGGTCGAAGATAGCGGACCTAATGGACTGTCACGTGTCATACTCAGTTGATTCGGAGATAGTTTTTGGTCCATACAATCCATTCAAAAGAAGATTACTAAGGCATTTCACTCAAACACATTTTGCCCATTATAGTGCACTGTGTGAGTTGCGCCAAAAATCGGAAAGTGGTCGAAGATAGTGGACCTAATGGACTGTCACGTGTCATACTCAGTTGATTCGGAGATAGTTTTTGGTCCATACAATCCATTTAAAAGGAGAGTACTAAGGTATTTCACTCAAACACATTTTGCCCATTATAGCCCACTGTGTGAGTTGTGGCAAAAATCGGAAAGTCGTCGAAGATAGTAGACCTGTTGAACTACAATGCGACATACTCAGTTTATTCAGACATTGTTTTTGGTCCATACAATCCATTCAAAAGAAGATTACTAAGGCATTTCACTCAAACACATTTTGCCCATTATAGCCCACTGTGTGAGTTGCGCCAAAAATCGGAAAGTGGTCGAAGATAGTGGACCTAATGGACTGTCACGCGTCATACTCAGTTGATTCGGAGATAGTTTTTGGTCCATACAATCCATTCAAAAGGAGATTACTAAGGCATTTCACTCAAACACATTTTGCCCATTATAGCCCACTGTGTGAGTTGTGACAAAAATCGGAAAGTGGTCGAAGGTAGTGGACCTAATGGACTGTCACGTGTCATACTCAGTTGATTCGGAGACAGTTTTTGGTCCATACAATCCATTCAAAAGAAGAGTACTAAGGCATTTCACTCAAACACATTTTGCGCATTATAGTGCACTGTGTGAGTTGCGCCAAAAATCGGAAACTGGTCGAAGATAGTGGACCTAATGGACTGTCACGTGTCATACTCAGTTGATTCGGAGATAGTTTTTGGTCCATACAATCCATTCAAAAGAAAATTACTAAGGCATTTCACTCAAACACATTTTGCCCATTATAGCCCACTGTGTGAGTTGTGCCAAAAATCGAAAAGTGGTACAAGATAGTGGACCTAATGGACTGTCACGTGTCATACTCATTTTATTCGGAATAGTTTTTGGTCCATACAATCCATTCAAAAGAAGAGTACTAAGGTATTTCACTCAAACACATTTTGCCCATTATAGCCCACTGTGTGAGTTGTGACAAAAATCGGAAAGTGGTACAAGATAGTGGACCTAATGGACTGTCACGTGTCATACTCATTTTATTCGGAATAGTTTTTGGTCCATACAATCCATTCAAAAGAAGAGTACTAAGGCATTCACTCAAACACATTTTGCCCATTATAGTGCACTGTGTGAGTTGTGACAAAAATCGGAAAGTGGTCGAAGATAGTGGACCTAATGGACTGTCACGCGTCATACTCAGTTAATTCGGAGATAGTTTTTGGTCCATACAATCCATTCAAAAGAAGATTACTAAGGCATTTCACTCAAACACATTTTGCTCATTATAGCCCACTGTGTGAGTTGTGACAAAAATCGGAAAGTGGTCGAAGATAGTGGACCTAATGGACTGTCACGCGTCATACTCAGTTAATTCGGAGATAGTTTTTGGTCCATACAATCCATTCAAAAGAAGATTACTAAGGCATTTCACTCAAACACATTTTGCCCATTATAGCCCACTGTGTGAGTTGTGACAAAAATCGGAAAGTGGTCAAAGATAGTGGACCTAATGGACTAGCACGTGTCAAACTCATTTGATTCGGAGATAGTTTTTGGCCCATACAATCCATTGAAAAGAAGATTACTAAGGATTTCACTCAAACACATTTTGCCCATTATAGCCCACTGTGTGAGTTGTGCCAAAAATCGGAAAGTGGTCGAAGATAGTGGCACTAATGGACTGTCACTCAGTCACTAATGGGCAATCAGTTTATTCGGAAATAGTTTTTGGTCCATACAATTCATTCAAAAGTAAATTACTAAGGCATTTCACTCAAACACATTATGCCCATTATAGCCCACTGTGTGAGGTGTGACAAAAATCGGAAAGTCGTCGAAGATAGTAGACCTGATGAACTACAATGCGACATACTCAGTTTATTCGGAGATTGTTTTTGGTCCATACAATCTATTCAAAAGAAGATTACTAAGGCATTTTACTCAAACACATTTTGCCCATTATAGCCCACTGTGTGAGTTGTGACAAAAATCGAAAAGTGGTCCAAGATAGTGGACCTAATAGACTGCCACATGTCATACTCAGTTGATTCGGAGATAGTTTTGGTCCATACAATCCATTCAAAAGAAGATTACTAAGGCATTTCACTCAAACACATTTTGCCCATTATAGCCCACTGTGTGAGTTGTGGCAAAAATCGGAAAGTCGTCGAAGATAGTAGACCTGATGAACTACAATGCGACATACTCAGTTTATTCGGAGATTGTTTTTGGTCCATACAATCCATTCAAAAGGAGATTATTAAGGCATTTCACTCAAACACATTTTGCCCATTATAGCCCACTGTGTGAGTTGTGGCAAAAATCGGAAAGTCGTCGAAGATAGTAGACCTGATGAACTACAATGCGACATACTCAGTTTATTCGGAGATTGTTTTTGGTCCATACAATCCATTCAAAAGAAGATTACTAAGGCATTTCACTCAAACACATTTTGCCCATTATAGTGCACTGTGTGAGTTGCGCCAAAAATCGGAAAGTGGTCGAAGATAGTGGACCTAATGGACTGTCACGTGTCATACTCAGTTGATTCGGAGATAGTTTTTGGTCCATACAATCCATTTAAAAGAAGAGTACTAAGGTATTTCACTCAAACACATTTTGCCCATTATAGCCTACTGTGTGAGTTGTGGCATAAATCGGAAAGTCGTCGAAGATAGTAGACCTGTTGAACTACAATGCGACATACTCAGTTTATTCAGACATTGTTTTTGGTCCATACAATCCATTCAAAAGAAGATTACTAAGGCATTTCACTCAAACACATTTTGCCCATTATAGCCCACTGTGTGAGTTGTGCCAAAAATCGGAAAGTGGTACAAGATAGTGGACCTAATGGACTGTCACGTGTCATACTCATTTTATTCGGAATAGTTTTTGGTCCATACAATCCATTCAAAAGAATAGTACTAAGGCATTTCACTCAAACACATTTTGCCCATTATAGCCCACTGTGTGAGTTGTGACAAAAATCGGAAAGTGGTCGAAGATAGTGGACCTAATGGACTGTCACGCGTCATACTCAGTTGATTCGGAGATAGTTTTTGGTCCATACAATCCATTCAAAAGAAAATTACTAAGGCATTTCACTCAAACACATTTTGCCCATTATAGCCCACTGTGTGAGTTGTGACAAAAATCGGAAAGTGGTCGAAGATAGTGGACCTAATGGACTGTCACGTGTCAAACTCAGTTGATTCGGAGATAGTTTTTGGCCCATACAATCCATTGAAAAGTAGATTACTAAGGATTTCACTCAAACACATTTTGCCCATTATAGCCCACTGTGTGAGTTGTGCCAAAAATCGGAAAGTGGTCGAAGATAGTGGCACTAATGGACTGTCACTCAGTCACTAATGGGCAATCAGTTTATTCGGAAATAGTTTTTGGTCCATACAATTCATTCAAAAGTAAATTACTAAGGCATTTCACTCAAACACATTATGCCCATTATAGCCCACTGTGTGAGGTGTGGCAAAAATCGGAAAGTCGTCGAAGATAGTAGACCTGATGAACTACAATTCGACATACTCAGTTTATTCGGAGATTGTTTTTGGTCCATACAATCTATTCAAAAGAAGATTACTAAGGCATTTCACTCAAACACATTTTGCCCATTATAGCCCACTGTGTGAGTTGTGACAAAAATCGAAAAGTGGTCCAAGATAGTGGACCTAATAGACTGTCACATGTCATACTCATTTGATTCGGAGATAGTTTTGGTCCATACAATCCATTCAAAAGAAGATTACTAAGGCATTTCACTCAAACACATTTTGCCCATTATAGCCCACTGTGTGAGTTGTGGCAAAAATCGGAAAGTCGTCGAAGATAGTAGACCTGATGAACTACAATGCGACATACTCAGTTTATTCGGAGATTGTTTTTGGTCCATACAATCCATTCAAAAGAAGATTACTAAGGCATTTCACTCAAACACATTTTGCCCATTATAGTGCACTGTGTGAGTTGCGCCAAAAATCGGAAAGTGGTCGAAGATAGTGGACCTAATGGACTGTCACGTGTCATACTCAGTTGATTCGGAGATAGTTTTTGGTCCATACAATCCATTTAAAAGAAGAGTACTAAGGTATTTCACTCAAACACATTTTGCCCATTATAGCCCACTGTGTGAGTTGTGGCAAAAATCGGAAAGTCGTCGAAGATAGTAGACCTGTTGAACTACAATGCGACATACTCAGTTTATTCAGACATTGTTTTTGGTCCATACAATCCATTCAAAAGAAGATTACTAAGGCATTTCACTCAAACACATTTTGCCCATTATAGCCCACTGTGTGAGTTGCGCCAAAAATCGGAAAGTGGTCGAAGATAGCGGACCTAATCGACTGTCACGTGTCGTACTCATTTGATTCGGAGATAGTTTTTGGTCCATACAATCCATTCAAAAGAAGAGTACTAAGGCATTTCACTCAAACACATTTTGCGCATTATAGTGCACTGTGTGAGTTGCGCCAAAAATCGGAAACTGGTCGAAGATAGTGGACCTAATGGACTGTCACGTGTCATACTCAGTTGATTCGGAGATAGTTTTTGGTCCATACAATCCATTCAAAAGAAGATTACTAAGGCATTTCACTCAAACACATTTTGCCCATTATAGCCCACTGTGTGAGTTGTGCCAAAAATCGGAAAGTGCTACAAGATAGTGGACCTAATGGACTGTCACGTGTCATACTCATTTTATTCGGAATAGTTTTTGGTCCATACAATCCATTCAAAAGAAAAGTACTAAGGTATTTCACTCAAACACATTTTGCCCATTATAGCCCACTGTGTGAGTTGTGACAAAAATAGGAAAGTGGTACAAGATAGTGGACCTAATGGACTGTCACGTGTCATACTCATTTTATTCGGAATAGTTTTTGGTCCATACAATCCATTCAAAAGAATAGTACTAAGGCATTTCACTCAAACACATTTTGCGCATTATTGTGCACTGTGTGAGTTGTGCCAAAAATCGGAAAGTGGTCGAAAATAGTGGACCTAATGGACTGTCACGTGTCATACTCAGTTGATTCGGAGATAGTTTTTGGTCCATACAATCCATTCAAAGGAGATTACTAAGGATTTCACTCAAACACATTTTGCCCATTATAGCCCACTGTGTGAGATGTGCCAAAAATCGGAAAGTAGTCGAAGATAGTGGACCTGATGGACTGTCACGTGTCATACTCAGTTTATTCGGAAATGGTTTTTGGTCCATACAATTCATTCAAAAGTAAATTACTAAGGCATTTCACTCAAACACATTTTGCCCATTATAGCCCACTGTGTGAGTTGTGCCAAAAATCGGAAAGTGCTACAAGATAGTGGACCTAATGGACTGTCACGTGTCATACTCATTTTATTCGGAATAGTTTTTGGTCCATACAATCCATTCAAAAGAAAAGTACTAAGGTATTTCACTCAAACACATTTTGCCCATTATAGCCCACTGTGTGAGTTGTGACAAAAATAGGAAAGTGGTACAAGATAGTGGACCTAATGGACTGTCACGTGTCATACTCATTTTATTCGGAATAGTTTTTGGTCCATACAATCCATTCAAAAGAATAGTACTAAGGCATTTCACTCAAACACATTTTGCGCATTATTGTGCACTGTGTGAGTTGTGCCAAAAATCGGAAAGTGGTCGAAAATAGTGGACCTAATGGACTGTCACGTGTCATACTCAGTTGATTCGGAGATAGTTTTTGGTCCATACAATCCATTTAAAAGAAGAGTACTAAGGTATTTCACTCAAACACATTTTGCCCATTATAGCCCACTGTGTGAGTTGTGCCAAAAATCGGAAAGTGCTACAAGATAGTGGACCTAATGGACTGTCACGTGTCATACTCATTTTATTCGGAATAGTTTTTGGTCCATACAATCCATTCAAAAGAAAAGTACTAAGGTATTTCACTCAAACACATTTTGCCCATTATAGCCCACTGTGTGAGTTGTGACAAAAATAGGAAAGTGGTACAAGATAGTGGACCTAATGGACTGTCACGTGTCATACTCATTTTATTCGGAATAGTTTTTGGTCCATACAATCCATTCAAAAGAATAGTACTAAGGCATTTCACTCAAACACATTTTGCGCATTATTGTGCACTGTGTGAGTTGTGCCAAAAATCGGAAAGTGGTCGAAAATAGTGGACCTAATGGACTGTCACGTGTCATACTCAGTTGATTCGGAGATAGTTTTTGGCCCATACAATCCATTGAAAAGTAGATTACTAAGGATTTCACTCAAACACATTTTGCCCATTATAGCCCACTGTGTGAGATGTGCCAAAAATCGGAAAGTAGTCGAAGATAGTGGACCTGATGGACTGTCACGTGTCATACTCAGTTTATTCGGAAATGGTTTTTGGTCCATACAATTCATTCAAAAGTAAATTACTAAGGCATTTCACTCAAACACATTATGCCCATTATAGCCCACTGTGTGAGGTGTGGCAAAAATCGGAAAGTCGTCGAAGATAGTAGACCTGATGAACTACAATGCGACATACTCAGTTTATTCGGAGATTGTTTTTGGTCCATACAATCCATTCAAAAGGAGATTACTAAGCCATTTCACTCAAACACATTTTGCCCATTATAGCCCACTGTGTGAGTTGTGACAAAAATCGAAAAGTGGTCCAAGATAGTGGACCTAATAGACTGTCACATGTCATACTCAGTTGATTCGGAGATAGTTTTTGGTCCATACAATCCATTCAAAAGAAGATTACTAAGGCATTTCACTCAAACACATTTTGCCCATTATAGCCCACTGTGTGAGTTGCGCCAAAAATCGGAAAGTGGTCGAAGATAGCGGACCTAATGGACTGTCACGTGTCATACTCAGTTGATTCGGAGATAGTTTTTGGTCCATACAATCCATTCAAAAGAAGATTACTAAGGCATTTCACTCAAACACATTTTGCCCATTATAGTGCACTGTGTGAGTTGCGCCAAAAATCGGAAAGTGGTCGAAGATAGTGGACCTAATGGACTGTCACGTGTCATACTCAGTTGATTCGGAGATAGTTTTTGGTCCATACAATCCATTTAAAAGGAGAGTACTAAGGTATTTCACTCAAACACATTTTGCCCATTATAGCCCACTGTGTGAGTTGTGGCAAAAATCGGAAAGTCGTCGAAGATAGTAGACCTGTTGAACTACAATGCGACATACTCAGTTTATTCAGACATTGTTTTTGGTCCATACAATCCATTCAAAAGAAGATTACTAAGGCATTTCACTCAAACACATTTTGCCCATTATAGCCCACTGTGTGAGTTGCGCCAAAAATCGGAAAGTGGTCGAAGATAGTGGACCTAATGGACTGTCACGCGTCATACTCAGTTGATTCGGAGATAGTTTTTGGTCCATACAATCCATTCAAAAGGAGATTACTAAGGCATTTCACTCAAACACATTTTGCCCATTATAGCCCACTGTGTGAGTTGTGACAAAAATCGGAAAGTGGTCGAAGGTAGTGGACCTAATGGACTGTCACGTGTCATACTCAGTTGATTCGGAGACAGTTTTTGGTCCATACAATCCATTCAAAAGAAGAGTACTAAGGCATTTCACTCAAACACATTTTGCGCATTATAGTGCACTGTGTGAGTTGCGCCAAAAATCGGAAACTGGTCGAAGATAGTGGACCTAATGGACTGTCACGTGTCATACTCAGTTGATTCGGAGATAGTTTTTGGTCCATACAATCCATTCAAAAGAAAATTACTAAGGCATTTCACTCAAACACATTTTGCCCATTATAGCCCACTGTGTGAGTTGTGCCAAAAATCGAAAAGTGGTACAAGATAGTGGACCTAATGGACTGTCACGTGTCATACTCATTTTATTCGGAATAGTTTTTGGTCCATACAATCCATTCAAAAGAAGAGTACTAAGGTATTTCACTCAAACACATTTTGCCCATTATAGCCCACTGTGTGAGTTGTGACAAAAATCGGAAAGTGGTACAAGATAGTGGACCTAATGGACTGTCACGTGTCATACTCATTTTATTCGGAATAGTTTTTGGTCCATACAATCCATTCAAAAGAAGAGTACTAAGGCATTTCACTCAAACACATTTTGCCCATTATAGTGCACTGTGTGAGTTGTGACAAAAATCGGAAAGTGGTCGAAGATAGTGGACCTAATGGACTGTCACGCGTCATACTCAGTTAATTCGGAGATAGTTTTTGGTCCATACAATCCATTCAAAAGAAGATTACTAAGGCATTTCACTCAAACACATTTTGCTCATTATAGCCCACTGTGTGAGTTGTGACAAAAATCGGAAAGTGGTCGAAGATAGTGGACCTAATGGACTGTCACGCGTCATACTCAGTTAATTCGGAGATAGTTTTTGGTCCATACAATCCATTCAAAAGAAGATTACTAAGGCATTTCACTCAAACACATTTTGCCCATTATAGCCCACTGTGTGAGTTGTGACAAAAATCGGAAAGTGGTCAAAGATAGTGGACCTAATGGACTAGCACGTGTCAAACTCATTTGATTCGGAGATAGTTTTTGGCCCATACAATCCATTGAAAAGAAGATTACTAAGGATTTCACTCAAACACATTTTGCCCATTATAGCCCACTGTGTGAGTTGTGCCAAAAATCGGAAAGTGGTCGAAGATAGTGGCACTAATGGACTGTCACTCAGTCACTAATGGGCAATCAGTTTATTCGGAAATAGTTTTTGGTCCATACAATTCATTCAAAAGTAAATTACTAAGGCATTTCACTCAAACACATTATGCCCATTATAGCCCACTGTGTGAGGTGTGACAAAAATCGGAAAGTCGTCGAAGATAGTAGACCTGATGAACTACAATGCGACATACTCAGTTTATTCGGAGATTGTTTTTGGTCCATACAATCTATTCAAAAGAAGATTACTAAGGCATTTTACTCAAACACATTTTGCCCATTATAGCCCACTGTGTGAGTTGTGACAAAAATCGAAAAGTGGTCCAAGATAGTGGACCTAATAGACTGCCACATGTCATACTCAGTTGATTCGGAGATAGTTTTGGTCCATACAATCCATTCAAAAGAAGATTACTAAGGCATTTCACTCAAACACATTTTGCCCATTATAGCCCACTGTGTGAGTTGTGGCAAAAATCGGAAAGTCGTCGAAGATAGTAGACCTGATGAACTACAATGCGACATACTCAGTTTATTCGGAGATTGTTTTTGGTCCATACAATCCATTCAAAAGGAGATTATTAAGGCATTTCACTCAAACACATTTTGCCCATTATAGCCCACTGTGTGAGTTGTGGCAAAAATCGGAAAGTCGTCGAAGATAGTAGACCTGATGAACTACAATGCGACATACTCAGTTTATTCGGAGATTGTTTTTGGTCCATACAATCCATTCAAAAGAAGATTACTAAGGCATTTCACTCAAACACATTTTGCCCATTATAGTGCACTGTGTGAGTTGCGCCAAAAATCGGAAAGTGGTCGAAGATAGTGGACCTAATGGACTGTCACGTGTCATACTCAGTTGATTCGGAGATAGTTTTTGGTCCATACAATCCATTTAAAAGAAGAGTACTAAGGTATTTCACTCAAACACATTTTGCCCATTATAGCCTACTGTGTGAGTTGTGGCATAAATCGGAAAGTCGTCGAAGATAGTAGACCTGTTGAACTACAATGCGACATACTCAGTTTATTCAGACATTGTTTTTGGTCCATACAATCCATTCAAAAGAAGATTACTAAGGCATTTCACTCAAACACATTTTGCCCATTATAGCCCACTGTGTGAGTTGTGCCAAAAATCGGAAAGTGGTACAAGATAGTGGACCTAATGGACTGTCACGTGTCATACTCATTTTATTCGGAATAGTTTTTGGTCCATACAATCCATTCAAAAGAATAGTACTAAGGCATTTCACTCAAACACATTTTGCCCATTATAGCCCACTGTGTGAGTTGTGACAAAAATCGGAAAGTGGTCGAAGATAGTGGACCTAATGGACTGTCACGCGTCATACTCAGTTGATTCGGAGATAGTTTTTGGTCCATACAATCCATTCAAAAGAAAATTACTAAGGCATTTCACTCAAACACATTTTGCCCATTATAGCCCACTGTGTGAGTTGTGACAAAAATCGGAAAGTGGTCGAAGATAGTGGACCTAATGGACTGTCACGTGTCAAACTCAGTTGATTCGGAGATAGTTTTTGGCCCATACAATCCATTGAAAAGTAGATTACTAAGGATTTCACTCAAACACATTTTGCCCATTATAGCCCACTGTGTGAGTTGTGCCAAAAATCGGAAAGTGGTCGAAGATAGTGGCACTAATGGACTGTCACTCAGTCACTAATGGGCAATCAGTTTATTCGGAAATAGTTTTTGGTCCATACAATTCATTCAAAAGTAAATTACTAAGGCATTTCACTCAAACACATTATGCCCATTATAGCCCACTGTGTGAGGTGTGGCAAAAATCGGAAAGTCGTCGAAGATAGTAGACCTGATGAACTACAATTCGACATACTCAGTTTATTCGGAGATTGTTTTTGGTCCATACAATCTATTCAAAAGAAGATTACTAAGGCATTTCACTCAAACACATTTTGCCCATTATAGCCCACTGTGTGAGTTGTGACAAAAATCGAAAAGTGGTCCAAGATAGTGGACCTAATAGACTGTCACATGTCATACTCATTTGATTCGGAGATAGTTTTGGTCCATACAATCCATTCAAAAGAAGATTACTAAGGCATTTCACTCAAACACATTTTGCCCATTATAGCCCACTGTGTGAGTTGTGGCAAAAATCGGAAAGTCGTCGAAGATAGTAGACCTGATGAACTACAATGCGACATACTCAGTTTATTCGGAGATTGTTTTTGGTCCATACAATCCATTCAAAAGAAGATTACTAAGGCATTTCACTCAAACACATTTTGCCCATTATAGTGCACTGTGTGAGTTGCGCCAAAAATCGGAAAGTGGTCGAAGATAGTGGACCTAATGGACTGTCACGTGTCATACTCAGTTGATTCGGAGATAGTTTTTGGTCCATACAATCCATTTAAAAGAAGAGTACTAAGGTATTTCACTCAAACACATTTTGCCCATTATAGCCCACTGTGTGAGTTGTGGCAAAAATCGGAAAGTCGTCGAAGATAGTAGACCTGTTGAACTACAATGCGACATACTCAGTTTATTCAGACATTGTTTTTGGTCCATACAATCCATTCAAAAGAAGATTACTAAGGCATTTCACTCAAACACATTTTGCCCATTATAGCCCACTGTGTGAGTTGCGCCAAAAATCGGAAAGTGGTCGAAGATAGCGGACCTAATCGACTGTCACGTGTCGTACTCATTTGATTCGGAGATAGTTTTTGGTCCATACAATCCATTCAAAAGAAGAGTACTAAGGCATTTCACTCAAACACATTTTGCGCATTATAGTGCACTGTGTGAGTTGCGCCAAAAATCGGAAACTGGTCGAAGATAGTGGACCTAATGGACTGTCACGTGTCATACTCAGTTGATTCGGAGATAGTTTTTGGTCCATACAATCCATTCAAAAGAAGATTACTAAGGCATTTCACTCAAACACATTTTGCCCATTATAGCCCACTGTGTGAGTTGTGCCAAAAATCGGAAAGTGCTACAAGATAGTGGACCTAATGGACTGTCACGTGTCATACTCATTTTATTCGGAATAGTTTTTGGTCCATACAATCCATTCAAAAGAAAAGTACTAAGGTATTTCACTCAAACACATTTTGCCCATTATAGCCCACTGTGTGAGTTGTGACAAAAATAGGAAAGTGGTACAAGATAGTGGACCTAATGGACTGTCACGTGTCATACTCATTTTATTCGGAATAGTTTTTGGTCCATACAATCCATTCAAAAGAATAGTACTAAGGCATTTCACTCAAACACATTTTGCGCATTATTGTGCACTGTGTGAGTTGTGCCAAAAATCGGAAAGTGGTCGAAAATAGTGGACCTAATGGACTGTCACGTGTCATACTCAGTTGATTCGGAGATAGTTTTTGGTCCATACAATCCATTCAAAGGAGATTACTAAGGCATTTCACTCAAACACATTTTGCCCTTTTTAGCCCACTGTGTGAGTTGTGACAAAAATCGGAAAGTGGTCGAAGATAGTGGACCTAATGGACTGTCACGCGTCATACTCAGTTGATTCGGAGATAGTTTTTGGTCCATACAATCCATTCAAAAGAAGAGTACTAAGGTATTTCACTCAAACACATTTTGCCCATTATAGCCCACTGTGTGAGTTGTGACAAAAATCGGAAAGTGGTACAAGATAGTGGACCTAATGGACTGTCACGTGTCATACTCATTTTATTCGGAATAGTTTTTGGTCCATACAATCCATTCAAAAGAATAGTACTAAGGCATTTCACTCAAACACATTTTGCCCATTATAGCCCACTGTGTGAGTTGTGACAAAAATCGGAAAGTGGTCGTAGATAGTGGACCTAATGGACTTTCACGCGTCATACTCAGTTGATTCGGAGATAGTTTTTGGCCCATACAATCCATTGAAAAGAAGATTACTAAGGATTTCACTCAAACACATTTTGCCCATTATAGCCCACTGTGTGAGTTGTGCCAAAAATCGGAAAGTGGTCGAAGATAGTGGCACTAATGGACTGTCACTCAGTCACTAATGGGCAATCAGTTTATTCGGAAATTGTTTTTGGTCCATACAATTCATTCAAAAGTAAATTACTAAGGCATTTCACTCAAACACATTATGCCCATTATAGCCCACTGTGTGAGGTGTGGCAAAAATCGGAAAGTGGTCGAAGATAGCGGACCTAATCGACTGTCACGTGTCGTACTCATTTGATTCGGAGATAGTTTTTGGTCCATACAATCTATTCAAAAGAAGATTACTAAGGCATTTCACTCAAACACATTTTGCCCATTATAGCCCACTGTGTGAGTTGTGACAAAAATCGAAAAGTGGTCCAAGATAGTGGACCTAATAGACTGTCACATGTCATACTCATTTGATTCGGAGATAGTTTTGGTCCATACAATCCATTCAAAAGAAGATTACTAAGGCATTTCACTCAAACACATTTTGCCCATTATAGCCCACTGTGTGAGTTGTGGCAAAAATCGGAAAGTCGTCGAAGATAGTAGACCTGATGAACTACAATGCGTCATACTCAGTTTATTCGGAGATTGTTTTTGGTCCATACAATCCATTCAAAAGGAGATTACTAAGGCATTTCACTCAAACACATTTTGCCCATTATAGCCCACTGTGTGAGTTGTGGCAAAAATCGGAAAGTGGTCGGAGATAGCGGACCTAATGGACTGTCACGTGTTATACTCAGTTGATTCGGAGATAGTTTTGGGTCCATACAATCCATTCAAAAGAAGAGTACTAAGGTATTTCACTCAAACACATTTTGCCCATTATAGCCCACTGTGTGAGTTGTGGCAAAAATCGGAAAGTCGTCGAAGATAGTAGACCTGATGAACTACAATGCGACATACTCAGTTTATTCGGAGATTGTTTTTGGTCCATACAATCCATTCAAAAGAAGAGTACTAAGGCATTTCACTCAAACACATTTTGCGCATTATAGTGCACTGTGTGAGTTGCGCCAAAAATCGGAAAGTGGTCGAAGATAGTGGACCTAATGGACTGTCACGTGTCATACTCAGTTGATTCGGAGATAGTTTTGGGTCCATACAATCCATTCAAAAGAAGAGTACTAAGGTATTTCACTCAAACATATTTTGCCCATTATAGCCCACTGTGTGAGTTGTGCCAAAAATCGGAAAGTGGTCGAAGATAGTGGACCTAATGGACTGTCACGCGTCATACTCAGTTGATTCGGAGATAGTTTTTGGTCCATACAATCCATTCAAAAGGAGATTACTAAGGCATTTCACTCAAACACATTTTGCCCATTATAGCCCACTGTGTGAGTTGTGACAAAAATCGGAAAGTGGTCGAAGATAGTGGACCTAATCGACTGTCACGTGTCAAACTCAGTTGATTCGGAGATAGTTTTTGGTCCATACAATCCATTCAAAAGAAGAGTACTAAGGTATTTCACTCAAACATATTTTGCCCATTATAGCCCACTGTGTGAGTTGTGCCAAAAATCGGAAAGTGGTCGAAGATAGTGGCACTAATGGACTGTCACTCAGTCACTAATAGGCACTCAGTTTATGCGGAAATAGTTTTTGGTCCATACAATCCATTCAAAAGAAGATTACTAAGGCATTTCACTCAAACACATTTTGCCCATTATAGCCCACTGTGTGAGTTGTGACAAAAATCGAAAAGTGGTCCAAGATAGTGGACCTAATAGACTGTCACATGTCATACTCAGTTGATTCGGAGATAGTTTTTGGTCCATACAATCCATTCAAAAGAAGATTACTAAGGCATTTCACTCAAACACATTTTGCCCATTATAGCCCACTGTGTGAGTTGTGGCAAAAATCGGAAAGTCGTCGAAAATAGTAGACCTGATGAACTACAATGCGACATACTCAGTTTATTCGGAGATTGTTTTTGGTCCATACAATCCATTCAAAAGGAGATTACTAAGGCATTTCACTCAAACACATTTTGCCCATTATAGCCCACTGTGTGAGTTGTGGCAAAAATCGGAAAATGGTCGGAGATAGCGGACCTAATGGACTGTCAAGTGTCATACTCAGTTGATTCGGAGATAGTTTTGGGTCCATACAATCCATTCAAAAGAAGAGTACTAAGGTATTTCACTCAAACACATTTTGCCCATTATAGCCCACTGTGTGAGTTGTGGCAAAAATCGGAAAGTCGTCGAAGATAGTAGACCTGATGAACTACAATGCAACATACTCAGTTTATTCGGAGATTGTTTTTGGTCCATACAATCCATTCAAAAGAAGAGTACTAAGGCATTTCACTCAAACACATTTTGCGCATTATAATGCACTGTGTGAGTTGCGCCAAAAATCGGAAAGTGGTACAAGATAGTGGACCTAATGGACTGTCACGTGTCATACTCAGTTGATTCGGAGATAGTTTTGGGTCCATACAATCCATTCAAAAGAAGAGTACTAAGGTATTTCACTCAAACACATTTTGCCCATTATAGCCCACTGTGTGATTTGTGGCAAAAATCGGAAAGTCGTCGAAGATAGTAGACCTGATGAACTACAATGCGACATACTCAGTTTATTCGGAGATTGTTTTTGGTCCATACAATCCATTCAAAAGAAGATTACTAAGGCATTTCACTCAAACACATTTTGCCCATTATAGCCCACTGTGTGAGTTGCGCCAAAAATCGGAAAGTGGTCGAAGATAGCGGACCTAATGGACTGTCACGTGTCATACTCAGTTGATTCGGAGATAGTTTTTGGTCCATACAATCCATTCAAAAGAAGAGTACTAAGGCATTTCACTCAAACACATTTTGCGCATTATAGTGCACTGTGTGAGTTGCGCCAAAAATCGGAAACTGGTCGAAGATAGTGGACCTAATGGACTGTCACTTGTCATACTCAGTTGATTCGGAGATAGTTTTTGGTCCATACAATCCATTCAAAAGAAGATTACTAAGGCATTTCACTCAAACACATTTTGCCCATTATAGCCCACTGTGTGAGTTGTGACAAAAATCGGAAAGTGGTCGAAGATAGTGGACCTAATGGACTGTCACGCGTCATACTCAGTTGATTCGGAGATAGTTTTTGGCCCATACAATCCATTCAAAAGAAGAGTACTAAGGTATTTCACTCAAACACATTTTGCGCATTATAGCCCACTGTGTGAGTTGCGCCAAAAATCGGAAAGTGGTCGAAGATAACGGACCTAATGGACTGTCATGTGTCATACTCAGTTGATTCGGAGATAGTTTTTGGTCCATACAATCCATTCAAAAGAAGATTACTAAGGCATTTCACTCAAACACATTTTGCGCATTATAGCCCACTGTGTGAGTTGCGCCAAAAATCGGAAAGTGGTCGAAGATAACGGACCTAATGGACTGTCATGTGTCATACTCAGTTGATTCGGAGATAGTTTTTGGTCCATACAATCCATTCAAAAGAAGAGTACTAAGGCATTTCACTCAAACACATTTTGCGCATTATAGTGCAGTGTGTGAGTTGCGCCAAAAATCGGAAAGTGGTCGAAGATAACGGACCTAATGGACTGTCACGTGTCATACTCAGTTGATTCGGAGATAGTTTTTGGTCCATACAATCCATTCAAAAGAAGAGTACTAAGGCATTTCACTCAAACACATTTTGCCCATTATAGCCCACTGTGTGAGTTGTGACAAAAATCGGAAAGTGGTCGAAGATAGTGGACCTAATGGACTGTCACGCGTCATACTCAGTTGATTCGGAGATAGTTTTTGGTCCATACAATCCATTCAAAAGAAGATTACTAAGGCATTTCACTCAAACACATTTTGCCCATTATAGCCCACTGTGTGAGTTGTGACAAAAATCGGAAAGTGGTCGAAGATAGTGGACCTAATGGACTGTCACGTGTCAAACTCAGTTGATTCGGAGATAGTTTTTGGCCCATACAATCCATTGAAAAGGAGATTACTAAGGATTTCACTCAAACATATTTTGCCCATTATAGCCCACTGTGTGAGTTGTGCCAAAAATCGGAAAGTGGTCGAAGATAGTGGCACTAATGGACTGTCACTCAGTCACTAATAGGCACTCAGTTTATGCGGAAATAGTTTTTGGTCCATACAATCCATTCAAAAGAAGATTACTAAGGCATTTCACTCAAACACATTTTGCCCATTATAGCCCACTGTGTGAGTTGTGACAAAAATCGAAAAGTGGTCCAAGATAGTGGACCTAATAGACTGTCACATGTCATACTCAGTTGATTCGGAGATAGTTTTTGGTCCATACAATCCATTCAAAAGAAGATTACTAAGGCATTTCACTCAAACACATTTTGCGCATTATAGCCCACTGTGTGAGTTGCGCCAAAAATCGGAAAGTGGTCGAAGATAACGGACCTAATGGACTGTCATGTGTCATTCTCAGTTGATTCGGAGATAGTTTTTGGTCCATACAATCCATTCAAAAGAAGAGTACTAAGGCATTTCACTCAAACACATTTTGCGCATTATAGTGCAGTGTGTGAGTTGCGCCAAAAATCGGAAAGTGGTCGAAGATAACGGACCTAATGGACTGCCACGTGTCATACTCAGTTGATTCGGAGATAGTTTTTGGTCCATACAATCCATTCAAAAGAAGAGTACTAAGGCATTTCACTCAAACACATTTTGCGCATTATAGTGCAGTGTGTGAGTTGCGCCAAAAATCGGAAAGTGGTCGAAGATAGTGGACCTAATGGACTGTCACGTGTCATACTCAGTTGATTCGGAGATAGTTTTTGGTCCATACAATCCATTCAAAAGAAGATTACTAAGGCATTTCACTCAAACACATTTTGCCCATTATAGCCCACTGTGTGAGTTGTGACAAAAATCGAAAAGTGGTCCAAGATAGTGGACCTAATGGACTGTCACGTGTCATACTCATTTTATTCGGAATAGTTTTTGGTCCATACAATCCATTCAAAAGAATAGTACTAAGGCATTTCACTCAAACACATTTTGCCCATTATAGCCCACTGTGTGAGTTGTGACAAAAATCGGAAAGTGGTCGAAGATAGTGGACCTAATGGACTGTCACGCGTCATACTCAGTTGATTCGGAGATAGTTTTTGGTCCATACAATCCATTCAAAAGAAAATTACTAAGGCATTTCACTCAAACACATTTTGCCCATTATAGCCCACTGTGTGAGTTGTGACAAAAATCGGAAAGTGGTCGAAGATAGTGGACCTAATGGACTGTCACGTGTCAAACTCAGTTGATTCGGAGATAGTTTTTGGCCCATACAATCCATTGAAAAGAAGATTACTAAGGATTTCACTCAAACACATTTTGCCCATTATAGCCCACTGTGTGAGTTGTGCCAAAAATCGGAAAGTGGTCGAAGATAGTGGCACTAATGGACTGTCACTCAGTCACTAATGGGCAATCAGTTTATTCGGAAATAGTTTTTGGTCCATACAATTCATTCAAAAGTAAATTACTAAGGCATTTCACTCAAACACATTATGCCCATTATAGCCCACTGTGTGAGGTGTGGCAAAAATCGGAAAGTCGTCGAAGATAGTAGACCTGATGAACTACAATGCGCCATACTCAGTTTATTCGGAGATTGTTTTTGGTCCATACAATCTATTCAAAAGAAGATTACTAAGGCATTTCACTCAAACACATTTTGCCAATTATAGCCCACTGTGTGAGTTGTGACAAAAATCGAAAAGTGGTCCAAGATAGTGGACCTAATAGACTGTCACATGTCATACTCATTTGATTCGGAGATAGTTTTGGTCCATACAATCCATTCAAAAGAAGATTACTAAGGCATTTCACTCAAACACATTTTGCCCATTATAGCCCACTGTGTGAGTTGTGGCAAAAATCGGAAAGTCGTCGAAGATAGTAGACCTGATGAACTACAATACGACATACTCAGTTTATTCGGAGATTGTTTTTGGTCCATACAATCCATTCAAAAGGAGATTACTAAGGCATTTCACTCCAACACATTTTGCCCATTATAGCTCACTGTGTGAGTTGTGGCAAAAATCGGAAAGTGGTCGGAGATAGCGGACCTAATGGACTGTCACGTGTCATACTCAGTTGATTCGGAGATAGTTTTGGGTCCATACAATCCATTCAAAAGAAGAGTACTAAGGTATTTCACTCAAACACATTTTGCCCATTATAGCCCACTGTGTGAGTTGTGGCAAAAATCGGAAAGTCGTCGAAGATAGTAGACCTGATGAACTACAATGCGACATACTCAGTTTATTCGGAGATTGTTTTTGGTCCATACAATCCATTCAAAAGAAGAGTACTAAGGCATTTCACTCAAACACATTTTGCGCATTATAGTGCACTGTGTGAGTTGCGCCAAAAATCGGAAAGTGGTCGAAGATAGTGGACCTAATGGACTGTCACGTGTCATACTCAGTTGATTCGGAGATAGTTTTTGGTCCATACAATCCATTCAAAAGAAGAGTACTAAGGCATTTCTCTCAAACACATTTTGCGCATTATAGTGCACTGTGTGAGTTGCGCCAAAAATCGGAAACTGGTCGAAGATAGTGGACCTAATGGACTGTCACTTGTCATACTCAGTTGATTCGGAGATAGTTTTTGGTCCATACAATCCATTCAAAAGAAGATTACTAAGGCATTTCACTCAAACACATTTTGCCCATTATAGCCCACTGTGTGAGTTGTGACAAAAATCGGAAAGTGGTCGAAGATAGTGGACCTAATGGACTGTCACGCGTCATACTCAGTTGATTCGGAGATAGTTTTTGGTCCATACAATCCATTCAAAAGAAGATTACTAAGGCATTTCACTCAAATACATTTTGCCCATTATAGCCCACTGTGTGAGTTGTGACAAAAATCGGAAAGTGGTCGAAGATAGTGGACCTAATGGACTGTCACGTGTCAAACTCAGTTGATTCGGAGATAGTTTTTGGCCCATACAATCCATTCAAAAGAAGATTACTAAGGCATTTCACTCAAACACATTTTGCCCATTATAGCCCACTGTGTGAGTTGTGGCAAAAATCGGAAAGTCGTCGAAGATAGTAGACCTGATGAACTACAATGCGACATACTCAGTTTATTCGGAGATTGTTTTTGGTCCATACAATCCATTCAAAAGGAGATTACTAAGGCATTTCACTCAAACACATTTTGCGCATTATAGTGCACTGTGTGAGTTGCGCCAAAAATCGGAAAGTGGTCGAAGATAGTGGACCTAATGGACTGTCACGTGTCATACTCAGTTGATTCGGAGATAGTTTTGGGTCCATACAATCCATTCAAAAGAAGAGTACTAAGGTATTTCACTCAAACATATTTTGCCCATTATAGCCCACTGTGTGAGTTGTGCCAAAAATCGGAAAGTGGTCGAAGATAGTGGACCTAATGGACTGTCACGCGTCATACTCAGTTGATTCGGAGATAGTTTTTGGTCCATACAATCCATTCAAAAGAAGATTACTAAGGCATTTCACTCAAACACATTTTGCCCATTATAGCCCACTGTGTGAGTTGTGACAAAAATCGGAAAGTGGTCGAAGATAGTGGACCTAATCGACTGTCACGTGTCAAACTCAGTTGATTCGGAGATAGTTTTTGGTCCATACAATCCATTCAAAAGAAGAGTACTAAGGTATTTCACTCAAACATATTTTGCCCATTATAGCCCACTGTGTGAGTTGTGCCAAAAATCGGAAAGTGGTCGAAGATAGTGGCACTAATGGACTGTCACTCAGTCACTAATAGGCATTCAGTTTATGCGGAAATAGTTTTTGGTCCATACAATCCATTCAAAAGAAGATTACTAAGGCATTTCACTCAAACACATTTTGCCCATTATAGCCCACTGTGTGAGTTGTGACAAAAATCGAAAAGTGGTCCAAGATAGTGGACCTAATAGACTGTCACATGTCATACTCAGTTGATTCGGAGATAGTTTTTGGTCCATACAATCCATTCAAAAGAAGATTACTAAGGCATTTCACTCAAACACATTTTGCCCATTATAGCCCACTGTGTGAGTTGTGGCAAAAATCGGAAAGTCGTCGAAGATAGTAGACCTGATGAACTACAATGCGACATACTCAGTTTATTCGGAGATTGTTTTTGGTCCATACAATCCATTCAAAAGGAGATTACTAAGGCATTTCACTCAAACACATTTTGCCCATTATAGCCCACTGTGTGAGTTGTGGCAAAAATCGGAAAATGGTCGGAGATAGCGGACCTAATGGACTGTCAAGTGTCATACTCAGTTGATTCGGAGATAGTTTTGGGTCCATACAATCCATTCAAAAGAAGAGTACTAAGGTATTTCACTCAAACACATTTTGCCCATTATAGCCCACTGTGTGAGTTGTGGCAAAAATCGGAAAGTCGTCGAAGATAGTAGACCTGATGAACTACAATGCAACATACTCAGTTTATTCGGAGATTGTTTTTGGTCCATACAATCCATTCAAAAGAAGAGTACTAAGGCATTTCACTCAAACACATTTTGCGCATTATAGTGCACTGTGTGAGTTGCGCCAAAAATCGGAAAGTGGTACAAGATAGTGGACCTAATGGACTGTCACGTGTCATACTCAGTTGATTCGGAGATAGTTTTGGGTCCATACAATCCATTCAAAAGAAGAGTACTAAGGTATTTCACTCAAACACATTTTGCCCATTATAGCCCACTGTGTGAGTTGTGGCAAAAATCGGAAAGTCGTCGAAGATAGTAGACCTGATGAACTACAATGCGACATACTCAGTTTATTCGGAGATTGTTTTTGGTCCATACAATCCATTCAAAAGAAGATTACTAAGGCATTTCACTCAAACACATTTTGCCCATTATAGCCCACTGTGTGAGTTGCGCCAAAAATCGGAAAGTGGTCGAAGATAGCGGACCTAATGGACTGTCACGTGTCATACTCAGTTGATTCGGAGATAGTTTTTGGTCCATACAATCCATTCAAAAGAAGAGTACTAAGGCATTTCACTCAAACACATTTTGCGCATTATAGTGCACTGTGTGAGTTGCGCCAAAAATCGGAAACTGGTCGAAGATAGTGGACCTAATGGACTGTCACTTGTCATACTCAGTTGATTCGGAGATAGTTTTTGGTCCATACAATCCATTCAAAAGAAGATTACTAAGGCATTTCACTCAAACACATTTTGCCCATTATAGCCCACTGTGTGAGTTGTGACAAAAATCGGAAAGTGGTCGAAGATAGTGGACCTAATGGACTGTCACGCGTCATACTCAGTTGATTCGGAGATAGTTTTTGGTCCATACAATCCATTCAAAAGAAGATTACTAAGGCATTTCACTCAAACACATTTTGCCCATTATAGCCCACTGTGTGAGTTGTGACAAAAATCGGAAAGTGGTCGAAGATAGTGGACCTAATGGACTGTCACGTGTCAAACTCAGTTGATTCGGAGATAGTTTTTGGCCCATACAATCCATTGAAAAGGAGATTACTAAGGATTTCACTCAAACATATTTTGCCCATTATAGCCCACTGTGTGAGTTGTGCCAAAAATCGGAAAGTGGTCGAAGATAGTCGCACTAATGGACTGTCACTCAGTCACTAATAGGCACTCAGTTTATGCGGAAATAGTTTTTGGTCCATACAATCCATTCAAAAGAAGATTACTAAGGCATTTCACTCAAACACATTTTGCCCATTATAGCCCACTGTGTGAGTTGTGACAAAAATCGAAAAGTGGTCCAAGATAGTGGACCTAATAGACTGTCACATGTCATACTCAGTTGATTCGGAGATAGTTTTTGGTCCATACAATCCATTCAAAAGAAGATTACTAAGGCATTTCACTCAAACACATTTTGCGCATTATAGCCCACTGTGTGAGTTGCGCCAAAAATCGGAAAGTGGTCGAAGATAACGGACCTAATGGACTGTCATGTGTCATACTCAGTTGATTCGGAGATAGTTTTTGGTCCATACAATCCATTCAAAAGAAGAGTACTAAGGCATTTCACTCAAACACATTTTGCGCATTATAGTGCAGTGTGTGAGTTGCGCCAAAAATCGGAAAGTGGTCGAAGATAACGGACCTAATGGACTGTCACGTGTCATACTCAGTTGATTCGGAGATAGTTTTTGGTCCATACAATCCATTCAAAAGAAGAGTACTAAGGCATTTCACTCAAACACATTTTGCGCATTATAGTGCAGTGTGTGAGTTGCGCCAAAAATCGGAAAGTGGTCGAAGATAGTGGACCTAATGGACTGTCACGTGTCATACTCAGTTGATTCGGAGATAGTTTTTGGTCCATACAATCCATTCAAAAGAAGATTACTAAGGCATTTCACTCAAACACATTTTGCCCATTATAGCCCACTGTGTGAGTTGTGACAAAAATCGAAAAGTGGTCCAAGATAGTGGACCTAATGGACTGTCACGTGTCATACTCATTTTATTCGGAATAGTTTTTGGTCCATACAATCCATTCAAAAGAATAGTACTAAGGCATTTCACTCAAACACATTTTGCCCATTATAGCCCACTGTGTGAGTTGTGACAAAAATCGGAAAGTGGTCGAAGATAGTGGACCTAATGGACTGTCACGCGTCATACTCAGTTGATTCGGAGATAGTTTTTGGTCCATACAATCCATTCAAAAGAAAATTACTAAGGCATTTCACTCAAACACATTTTGCCCATTATAGCCCACTGTGTGAGTTGTGACAAAAATCGGAAAGTGGTCGAAGATAGTGGACCTAATGGACTGTCACGTGTCAAACTCAGTTGATTCGGAGATAGTTTTTGGCCCATACAATCCATTGAAAAGAAGATTACTAAGGATTTCACTCAAACACATTTTGCCCATTATAGCCCACTGTGTGAGTTGTGCCAAAAATCGGAAAGTGGTCGAAGATAGTGGCACTAATGGACTGTCACTCAGTCACTAATGGGCAATCAGTTTATTCGGAAATAGTTTTTGGTCCATACAATTCATTCAAAAGTAAATTACTAAGGCATTTCACTCAAACACATTATGCCCATTATAGCCCACTGTGTGAGGTGTGGCAAAAATCGGAAAGTCGTCGAAGATAGTAGACCTGATGAACTACAATGCGCCATACTCAGTTTATTCGGAGATTGTTTTTGGTCCATACAATCTATTCAAAAGAAGATTACTAAGGCATTTCACTCAAACACATTTTGCCAATTATAGCCCACTGTGTGAGTTGTGACAAAAATCGAAAAGTGGTCCAAGATAGTGGACCTAATAGACTGTCACATGTCATACTCATTTGATTCGGAGATAGTTTTGGTCCATACAATCCATTCAAAAGAAGATTACTAAGGCATTTCACTCAAACACATTTTGCCCATTATAGCCCACTGTGTGAGTTGTGGCAAAAATCGGAAAGTCGTCGAAGATAGTAGACCTGATGAACTACAATACGACATACTCAGTTTATTCGGAGATTGTTTTTGGTCCATACAATCCATTCAAAAGGAGATTACTAAGGCATTTCACTCCAACACATTTTGCCCATTATAGCTCACTGTGTGAGTTGTGGCAAAAATCGGAAAGTGGTCGGAGATAGCGGACCTAATGGACTGTCACGTGTCATACTCAGTTGATTCGGAGATAGTTTTGGGTCCATACAATCCATTCAAAAGTAGAGTACTAAGGTATTTCACTCAAACACATTTTGCGCATTATAGCCCACTGTGTGAGTTGCGCCAAAAATCGGAAAGTGGTCGAAGATAACGGACCTAATGGACTGTCATGTGTCATACTCAGTTGATTCGGAGATAGTTTTTGGTCCATACAATCCATTCAAAAGAAGATTACTAAGGCATTTCACTCAAACACATTTTGCGCATTATAGCCCACTGTGTGAGTTGCGCCAAAAATCGGAAAGTGGTCGAAGATAACGGACCTAATGGACTGTCATGTGTCATACTCAGTTGATTCGGAGATAGTTTTTGGTCCATACAATCCATTCAAAAGAAGAGTACTAAGGCATTTCACTCAAACACATTTTGCGCATTATAGTGCAGTGTGTGAGTTGCGCCAAAAATCGGAAAGTGGTCGAAGATAACGGACCTAATGGACTGTCACGTGTCATACTCAGTTGATTCGGAGATAGTTTTTGGTCCATACAATCCATTCAAAAGAAGAGTACTAAGGCATTTCACTCAAACACATTTTGCCCATTATAGCCCACTGTGTGAGTTGTGACAAAAATCGGAAAGTGGTCGAAGATAGTGGACCTAATGGACTGTCACGCGTCATACTCAGTTGATTCGGAGATAGTTTTTGGTCCATACAATCCATTCAAAAGAAGATTACTAAGGCATTTCACTCAAACACATTTTGCCCATTATAGCCCACTGTGTGAGTTGTGACAAAAATCGGAAAGTGGTCGAAGATAGTGGACCTAATGGACTGTCACGTGTCAAACTCAGTTGATTCGGAGATAGTTTTTGGCCCATACAATCCATTGAAAAGGAGATTACTAAGGATTTCACTCAAACATATTTTGCCCATTATAGCCCACTGTGTGAGTTGTGCCAAAAATCGGAAAGTGGTCGAAGATAGTGGCACTAATGGACTGTCACTCAGTCACTAATAGGCACTCAGTTTATGCGGAAATAGTTTTTGGTCCATACAATCCATTCAAAAGAAGATTACTAAGGCATTTCACTCAAACACATTTTGCCCATTATAGCCCACTGTGTGAGTTGTGACAAAAATCGAAAAGTGGTCCAAGATAGTGGACCTAATAGACTGTCACATGTCATACTCAGTTGATTCGGAGATAGTTTTTGGTCCATACAATCCATTCAAAAGAAGATTACTAAGGCATTTCACTCAAACACATTTTGCGCATTATAGCCCACTGTGTGAGTTGCGCCAAAAATCGGAAAGTGGTCGAAGATAACAGACCTAATGGACTGTCATGTGTCATACTCAGTTGATTCGGAGATAGTTTTTGGTCCATACAATCCATTCAAAAGAAGAGTACTAAGGCATTTCACTCAAACACATTTTGCGCATTATAGTGCAGTGTGTGAGTTGCGCCAAAAATCGGAAAGTGGTCGAAGATAACGGACCTAATGGACTGTCACGTGTCATACTCAGTTGATTCGGAGATAGTTTTTGGTCCATACAATCCATTCAAAAGAAGAGTACTAAGGCATTTCACTCAAACACATTTTGCGCATTATAGTGCAGTGTGTGAGTTGCGCCAAAAATCGGAATGTGGTCGAAGATAGTGGACCTAATGGACTGTCACGTGTCATACTCAGTTGATTCGGAGATAGTTTTTGGTCCATACAATCCATTCAAAAGAAGATTACTAAGGCATTTCACTCAAACACATTTTGCCCATTATAGCCCACTGTGTGAGTTGTGACAAAAATCGAAAAGTGGTCCAAGATAGTGGACCTAATGGACTGTCACGTGTCATACTCATTTTATTCGGAATAGTTTTTGGTCCATACAATCCATTCAAAAGAATAGTACTAAGGCATTTCACTCAAACACATTTTGCCCATTATAGCCCACTGTGTGAGTTGTGACAAAAATCGGAAAGTGGTCGAAGATAGTGGACCTAATGGACTGTCACGCGTCATACTCAGTTGATTCGGAGATAGTTTTTGGTCCATACAATCCATTCAAAAGAAAATTACTAAGGCATTTCACTCAAACACATTTTGCCCATTATAGCCCACTGTGTGAGTTGTGACAAAAATCGGAAAGTGGTCGAAGATAGTGGACCTAATGGACTGTCACGTGTCAAACTCAGTTGATTCGGAGATAGTTTTTGGCCCATACAATCCATTGAAAAGAAGATTACTAAGGATTTCACTCAAACACATTTTGCCCATTATAGCCCACTGTGTGAGTTGTGCCAAAAATCGGAAAGTGGTCGAAGATAGTGGCACTAATGGACTGTCACTCAGTCACTAATGGGCAATCAGTTTATTCGGAAATAGTTTTTGGTCCATACAATTCATTCAAAAGTAAATTACTAAGGCATTTCACTCAAACACATTATGCCCATTATAGCCCACTGTGTGAGGTGTGGCAAAAATCGGAAAGTCGTCGAAGATAGTAGACCTGATGAACTACAATGCGCCATACTCAGTTTATTCGGAGATTGTTTTTGGTCCATACAATCTATTCAAAAGAAGATTACTAAGGCATTTCACTCAAACACATTTTGCCAATTATAGCCCACTGTGTGAGTTGTGACAAAAATCGAAAAGTGGTCCAAGATAGTGGACCTAATAGACTGTCACATGTCATACTCATTTGATTCGGAGATAGTTTTGGTCCATACAATCCATTCAAAAGAAGATTACTAAGGCATTTCACTCAAACACATTTTGCCCATTATAGCCCACTGTGTGAGTTGTGGCAAAAATCGGAAAGTCGTCGAAGATAGTAGACCTGATGAACTACAATACGACATACTCAGTTTATTCGGAGATTGTTTTTGGTCCATACAATCCATTCAAAAGGAGATTACTAAGGCATTTCACTCCAACACATTTTGCCCATTATAGCTCACTGTGTGAGTTGTGGCAAAAATCGGAAAGTGGTCGGAGATAGCGGACCTAATGGACTGTCACGTGTCATACTCAGTTGATTCGGAGATAGTTTTGGGTCCATACAATCCATTCAAAAGAAGAGTACTAAGGTATTTCACTCAAACACATTTTGCCCATTATAGCCCACTGTGTGAGTTGTGGCAAAAATCGGAAAGTCGTCGAAGATAGTAGACCTGATGAACTACAATGCGACATACTCAGTTTATTCGGAGATTGTTTTTGGTCCATACAATCCATTCAAAAGAAGAGTACTAAGGCATTTCACTCAAACACATTTTGCGCATTATAGTGCACTGTGTGAGTTGCGCCAAAAATCGGAAAGTGGTCGAAGATAGTGGACCTAATGGACTGTCACGTGTCATACTCAGTTGATTCGGAGATAGTTTTTGGTCCATACAATCCATTCAAAAGAAGAGTACTAAGGCATTTCACTCAAACACATTTTGCGCATTATAGTGCACTGTGTGAGTTGCGCCAAAAATCGGAAACTGGTCGAAGATAGTGGACCTAATGGACTGTCACTTGTCATACTCAGTTGATTCGGAGATAGTTTTTGGTCCATACAATCCATTCAAAAGTAGATTACTAAGGCATTTCACTCAAACACATTTTGCCCATTATAGCCCACTGTGTGAGTTGTGACAAAAATCGGAAAGTGGTCGAAGATAGTGGACCTAATGGACTGACACGCGTCATACTCAGTTGATTCGGAGATAGTTTTTGGTCCATACAATCCATTCAAAAGAAGATTACTAAGGCATTTCACTCAAATACATTTTGCCCATTATAGCCCACTGTGTGAGTTATGACAAAAATCGGAAAGTGGTCGAAGATAGTGGACCTAATGGACTGTCACGTGTCAAACTCAGTTGATTCGGAGATAGTTTTTGGCCCATACAATCCATTCAAAAGAAGATTACTAAGGCATTTCACTCAAACACATTTTGCCCATTATAGCCCACTGTGTGAGTTGTGGCAAAAATCGGAAAGTCGTCGAAGATAGTAGACCTGATGAACTACAATGCGACATACTCAGTTTATTCGGAGATTGTTTTTGGTCCATACAATCCATTCAAAAGGAGATTACTAAGGCATTTCACTCAAACACATTTTGCCCATTATAGCCCACTGTGTGAGTTGTGGCAAAAATCGGAAAGTGGTCGGAGATAGCGGACCTAATGGACTGTCAAGCGTCATACTCAGTTGATTCGGAGATAGTTTTGGGTCCATACAATCCATTCAAAAGAAGAGTACTAAGGTATTTCACTCAAACACATTTTGCCCATTATAGCCCACTGTGTGAGTTGTGGCAAAAATCGGAAAGTCGTCGAAGATAGTAGACCTGATGAACTACAATGCGACATACTCAGTTTATTCGGAGATTGTTTTTGGTCCATACAATCCATTCAAAAGAAGAGTACTAAGGCATTTCACTCAAACACATTTTGCGCATTATAGTGCACTGTGTGAGTTGCGCCAAAAATCGGAAAGTGGTCGAAGATAGTGGACCTAATGGACTGTCACGTGTCATACTCAGTTGATTCGGAGATAGTTTTGGGTCCATACAATCCATTCAAAAGAAGAGTACTAAGGTATTTCACTCAAACACATTTTGCCCATTATAGCCCACTGTGTGAGTTGTGGCAAAAATCGGAAAGTCGTCGAAGATAGTAGACCTGATGAACTACAATGCGACATACTCAGTTTATTCGGAGATTGTTTTTGGTCCATACAATCCATTCAAAAGAAGATTACTAAGGCATTTCACTCAAACACATTTTGCCCATTATAGCCCACTGTGTGAGTTGCGCCAAAAATCGGAAAGTGGTCGAAGATAGCGGACCTAATGGACTGTCACGTGTCATACTCAGTTGATTCGGAGATAGTTTTTGGTCCATACAATCCATTCAAAAGTAGAGTACTAAGGCATTTCACTCAAACACATTTTGCGCATTATAGTGCACTGTGTGAGTTGCGCCAAAAATCGGAAACTGGTCGAAGATAGTGGACCTAATGGACTGTCACTTGTCATACTCAGTTGATTCGGAGATAGTTTTTGGTCCATACAATCCATTCAAAAGAAGATTACTAAGGCATTTCACTCAAACACATTTTGCCCATTATAGCCCACTGTGTGAGTTGTGACAAAAATCGGAAAGTGGTCGAAGATAGCGGACCTAATGGACTGTCACGCGTCATACTCAGTTGATTCGGAGATAGTTTTTGGTCCATACAATCCATTCAAAAGAAGATTACTAAGACATTTCACTCAAACACATTTTGCCCATTATAGCCCACTGTGTGAGTTGTGACAAAAATCGGAAAGTGGTCGAAGATAGTGGACCTAATGGACTGTCACGTGTCAAACTCAGTTGATTCGGAGATAGTTTTTGGCCCATACAATCCATTGAAAAGGAGATTACTAAGGATTTCACTCAAACATATTTTGCCCATTATAGCCCACTGTGTGAGTTGTGCCAAAAATCGGAAAGTGGTCGAAGATAGTGGCACTAATGGACTGTCACTCAGTCACTAATAGGCACTCAGTTTATGCGGAAATAGTTTTTGGTCCATACAATCCATTCAAAAGAAGATTACTAAGGCATTTCACTCAAACACATTTTGCCCATTATAGCCCACTGTGTGAGTTGTGACAAAAATCGAAAAGTGGTCCAAGATAGTGGACCTAATAGACTGTCACATGTCATACTCAGTTGATTCGGAGATAGTTTTTGGTCCATACAATCCATTCAAAAGAAGATTACTAAGGCATTTCACTCAAACACATTTTGCGCATTATAGCCCACTGTGTGAGTTGCGCCAAAAATCGGAAAGTGGTCGAAGATAACGGACCTAATGGACTGTCACGTGTCATACTCAGTTGATTCGGAGATAGTTTTTGGTCCATACAATCCATTCAAAAGAAGAGTACTAAGGCATTTCACTCAAACACATTTTGCGCATTATAGTGCAGTGTGTGAGTTGCGCCAAAAATCGGAAAGTGGTCGAAGATAGTGGACCTAATGGACTGTCACGTGTCATACTCAGTTGATTCGGAGATAGTTTTTGGTCCATACAATCCATTCAAAAGAAGAGTACTAAGGCATTTCACTCAAACACATTTTGCGCATTATAGTGCAGTGTGTGAGTTGTGACAAAAGTCGGAAAGTTGTCGAAGATAGTAGACCTGATGAACTACAATGCGACATACTCAGTTTATTCGGAGATTGTTTTTGGTCCATACAATCTATTCAAAAGAAGATTACTAAGGCATTTCACTCAAACACATTTTGCCCATTATAGCCCACTGTGTGAGTTGTGACAAAAATCGAAAAGTGGTCCAAGATAGTGGACCTAATGGACTGTCACGTGTCATACTCATTTTATTCGGAATAGTTTTTGGTCCATACAATCCAGTCAAAAGAATAGTACTAAGGCATTTCACTCAAACACATTTTGCCCATTATAGCCCACTGTGTGAGTTGTGACAAAAATCGGAAAGTGGTCGAAGATAGTGGACCTAATGGACTGTCACGCGTCATACTCAGTTGATTCGGAGATAGTTTTTGGTCCATACAATCCATTCAAAAGAAAATTACTAAGGCATTTCACTCAAACACATTTTGCCCATTATAGCCCACTGTGTGAGTTGTGACAAAAATCGGAAAGTGGTCGAAGATAGTGGACCTAATGGACTGTCACGTGTCAAACTCAGTTGATTCGGAGATAGTTTTTGGCCCATACAATCCATTGAAAAGAAGATTACTAAGGATTTCACTCAAACACATTTTGCCCATTATAGCCCACTGTGTGAGTTGTGCCAAAAATCGGAAAGTGGTCGAAGATAGTGGCACTAATGGACTGTCACTCAGTCACTAATGGGCAATCAGTTTATTCGGAAATAGTTTTTGGTCCATACAATTCATTCAAAAGTAAATTACTAAGGCATTTCACTCAAACACATTATGCCCATTATAGCCCACTGTGTGAGGTGTGGCAAAAATCGGAAAGTCGTCGAAGATAGTAGACCTGATGAACTACAATGCGACATACTCAGTTTATTCGGAGATTGTTTTTGGTCCATACAATCTATTCAAAAGAAGATTACTAAGGCATTTCACTCAAACACATTTTGCCAATTATAGCCCACTGTGTGAGTTGTGACAAAAATCGAAAAGTGGTCCAAGATAGTGGACCTAATAGACTGTCACATGTCATACTCATTTGATTCGGAGATAGTTTTGGTCCATACAATCCATTCAAAAGAAGATTACTAAGGCATTTCACTCAAACACATTTTGCCCATTATAGCCCACTGTGTGAGTTGTGGCAAAAATCGGAAAGTCGTCGAAGATAGTAGACCTGATGAACTACAATACGACATACTCAGTTTATTCGGAGATTGTTTTTGGTCCATACAATCCATTCAAAAGGAGATTACTAAGGCATTTCACTCAAACACATTTTGCCCATTATATCCCACTGTGTGAGTTGTGGCAAAAATCGGAAAGTGGTCGGAGACAGCGGACCTAATGGACTGTCACGTGTCATACTCAGTTGATTCGGAGATAGTTTTGGGTCCATACAATCCATTCAAAAGAAGAGTACTAAGGTATTTCACTCAAACACATTTTGCCCATTATAGCCCACTGTGTGAGTTGTGGCAAAAATCGGAAAGTCGTCGAAGATAGTAGACCTGATGAACTACAATGCGACATACTCAGTTTATTCGGAGATTGTTTTTGGTCCATACAATCCATTCAAAAGAAGAGTACTAAGGCATTTCACTCAAACACATTTTGCGCATTATAGTGCACTGTGTGAGTTGCGCCAAAAATCGGAAAGTGGTCGAAGATAGTGGACCTAATGGACTGTCACGTGTCATACTCAGTTGATTCGGAGATAGTTTTTGGTCCATACAATCCATTCAAAAGAAGAGTACTAAGGCATTTCACTCAAACACATTTTGCGCATTATAGTGCACTGTGTGAGTTGCGCCAAAAATCGGAAACTGGTCGAAGATAGTGGACCTAATGGACTGTCACTTGTCATACTCAGTTGATTCGGAGATAGTTTTTGGTCCATACAATCCATTCAAAAAAAGATTACTAAGGCATTTCACTCAAACACATTTTGCCCATTATAGCCCACTGTGTGAGTTGTGACAAAAATCGGAAAGTGGTCGAAGATAGTGGACCTAATGGACTGTCACGCGTCATACTCAGTTGATTCGGAGATAGTTTTTGGTCCATACAATCCATTCAAAAGAAGATTACTAAGGCATTTCACTCAAACACATTTTGCCCATTATAGCCCACTGTGTGAGTTGTGACAAAAATCGGAAAGTGGTCGAAGATAGTGGACCTAATGGACTGTCACGTGTCAAACTCAGTTGATTCGGAGATAGTTTTTGGCCCATACAATCCATTGAAAAGGAGATTACTAAGGATTTCACTCAAACATATTTTGCCCATTATAGCCCACTGTGTGCGTTGTGCCAAAAATCGGAAAGTGGTCGAAGATAGTGGCACTAATGGACTGTCACTCGGTCACTAATAGGCACTCAGTTTATGCGGAAATAGTTTTTGGTCCATACAATCCATTCAAAAGAAGATTACTAAGGCATTTCACTCAAACACATTTTGCCCATTATAGCCCACTGTGTGAGTTGTGACAAAAATCGAAAAGTGGTCCAAGATAGTGGACCTAATAGACTGTCACATGTCATACTCAGTTGATTCGGAGATAGTTTTTGGTCCATACAATCCATTCAAAAGAAGATTACTAAGGCATTTCACTCAAACACATTTTGCCCATTATAGCCCACTGTGTGAGTTGCGCCAAAAATCGGAAAGTGGTCGAAGATAGCGGACCTAATGGACTGTCACGTGTCATACTCAGTTGATTCGGAGATAGTTTTTGGTCCATACAATCCATTCAAAAGAAGAGTACTAAGGCATTTCACTCAAACACATTTTGCGCATTATAGTGCAGTGTGTGAGTTGCGCCAAAAATCGGAAAGTGGTCGAAGATAGTGGACCTAATGGACTGTCACGTGTCATACTCAGTTGATTCGGAGATAGTTTTTGGTCCATACAATCCATTCAAAAGAAGAGTACTAAGGCATTTCACTCAAACACATTTTGCGCATTATAGTGCAGTGAGTGAGTTGTGACAAAAATCGGAAAGTCGTCGAAGATAGTAGACCTGATGAACTACAATGCGACATACTCAGTTTATTCGGAGATTGTTTTTGGTCCATACAATCTATTCAAAAGAAGATTACTAAGGCATTTCACTCAAACACATTTTGCCCATTATAGCCCACTGTGTGAGTTGTGACAAAAATCGAAAAGTGGTCCAAGATAGTGGACCTAATGGACTGTCACGCGTCATACTCAGTTGATTCGGAGATAGTTTTTGGTCCATACAATCCATTCAAAAGAAGAGTACTAAGG
Organism: Metopia argyrocephala; assembly: GCA_963576795.1. Taxonomy (NCBI): domain Eukaryota; kingdom Metazoa; phylum Arthropoda; class Insecta; order Diptera; family Sarcophagidae; genus Metopia; species Metopia argyrocephala. The sequence continues at coordinate 84,909,757 of OY756209.1, read as the reverse complement.
TATTTCACTCAAACACATTTTGCCCATTATAGCCCACTGTGTGAGTTGTGACAAAAATCGGAAAGTGGTACAAGATAGTGGACCTAATGGACTGTCACGTGTCATACTCATTTTATTCGGAATAGTTTTTGGTCCATACAATCCATTCAAAAGAATAGTACTAAGGCATTTCACTCAAACACATTTTGCCCATTATAGCCCACTGTGTGAGTTGTGACAAAAATCGGAAAGTGTTCGAAGATAGTGGACCTAATGGACTGTCACGCGTCATACTCAGTTGATTCGGAGATAGTTTTTGGTCCATACAATCCATTCAAAAGAAAATTACTAAGGCATTTCACTCAAACACATTTTGCCCATTATAGCCCACTGTGTGAGTTGTGACAAAAATCGGAAAGTGGTCGAAGATAGTGGACCTAATGGACTGTCACGTGTCAAACTCAGTTGATTCGGAGATAGTTTTTGGCCCATACAATCCATTGAAAAGAAGATTACTAAGGATTTCACTCAAACACATTTTGCCCATTATAGCCCACTGTGTGAGTTGTGCCAAAAATCGGAAAGTGGTCGAAGATAGTGGCGCTAATGGACTGTCACTCAGTCACTAATGGGCAATCAGTTTATTCGGAAATAGTTTTTGGTCCATACAATTCATTCAAAAGTAAATTACTAAGGCATTTCACTCAAACACATTATGCCCATTATAGCCCACTGTGTGAGGTGTGGCAAAAATCGGAAAGTCGTCGAAGATAGTAGACCTGATGAACTACAATGCGACATACTCAGTTTATTCGGAGATTGTTTTTGGTCCATACAATCTATTCAAAAGAAGATTACTAAGGCATTTCACTCAAACACATTTTGCCAATTATAGCCCACTGTGTGAGTTGTGACAAAAATCGAAAAGTGGTCCAAGATAGTGGACCTAATAGACTGTCACATGTCATACTCATTTGATTCGGAGATAGTTTTGGTCCATACAATCCATTCAAAAGAAGATTACTAAGACATTTCACTCAAACACATTTTGCCCATTATAGCCCACTGTGTGAGTTGTGGCAAAAATCGGAAAGTCGTCGAAGATAGTAGACCTGATGAACTACAATGCGACATACTCAGTTTATTCGGAGATTGTTTTTGGTCCATACAATCCATTCAAAAGAAGATTACTAAGGCATTTCACTCAAACACATTTTGCCCATTATAGCCCACTGTGTGAGTTGTGGCAAAAATCGGAAAGTCGTCGAAGATAGTAGACCTGATGAACTACAATACGACATACTCAGTTTATTCGGAGATTGTTTTTGGTCCATACAATCCATTCAAAAGGAGATTACTAAGGCATTTCACTCAAACACATTTTGCCCATTATAGCCCACTGTGTGAGTTGTGGCAAAAATCGGAAAGTGGTCGGAGACAGCGGACCTAATGGACTGTCACGTGTCATACTCAGTTGATTCGGAGATAGTTTTGGGTCCATACAATCCATTCAAAAGAAGAGTACTAAGGTATTTCACTCAAACACATTTTGCCCATTATAGCCCACTGTGTGAGTTGTGGCAAAAATCGGAAAGTCGTCGAAGATAGTAGACCTGATGAACTACAATGCGACATACTCAGTTTATTCGGAGATTGTTTTTGGTCCATACAATCCATTCAAAAGAAGATTACTAAGACATTTCACTCAAACACATTTTGCCCATTATAGCCCACTGTGTGAGTTGTGACAAAAATCGGAAAGTGGTCGAAGATAGTGGACCTAATGGACTGTCACGTGTCAAACTCAGTTGATTCGGAGATAGTTTTTGGCCCATACAATCCATTGAAAAGGAGATTACTAAGGATTTCACTCAAACATATTTTGCCCATTATAGCCCACTGTGTGAGTTGTGCCAAAAATCGGAAAGTGGTCGAAGATAGTGGCACTAATGGACTGTCACTCAGTCACTAATAGGCACTCAGTTTATGCGGAAATAGTTTTTGGTCCATACAATCCATTCAAAAGAAGATTACTAAGGCATTTCACTCAAACACATTTTGCCCATTATAGCCCACTGTGTGAGTTGTGACAAAAATCGAAAAGTGGTCCAAGATAGTGGACCTAATAGACTGTCACATGTCATACTCAGTTGATTCGGAGATAGTTTTTGGTCCATACAATCCATTCAAAAGAAGATTACTAAGGCATTTCACTCAAACACATTTTGCGCATTATAGCCCACTGTGTGAGTTGCGCCAAAAATCGGAAAGTGGTCGAAGATAACGGACCTAATGGACTGTCACGTGTCATACTCAGTTGATTCGGAGATAGTTTTTGGTCCATACAATCCATTCAAAAGAAGAGTACTAAGGCATTTCACTCAAACACATTTTGCGCATTATAGTGCAGTGTGTGAGTTGCGCCAAAAATCGGAAAGTGGTCGAAGATAGTGGACCTAATGGACTGTCACGTGTCATACTCAGTTGATTCGGAGATAGTTTTTGGTCCATACAATCCATTCAAAAGAAGAGTACTAAGGCATTTCACTCAAACACATTTTGCGCATTATAGTGCAGTGTGTGAGTTGTGACAAAAGTCGGAAAGTCGTCGAAGATAGTAGACCTGATGAACTACAATGCGACATACTCAGTTTATTCGGAGATTGTTTTTGGTCCATACAATCTATTCAAAAGAAGATTACTAAGGCATTTCACTCAAACACATTTTGCCCATTATAGCCCACTGTGTGAGTTGTGACAAAAATCGAAAAGTGGTCCAAGATAGTGGACCTAATGGACTGTCACGCGTCATACTCAGTTGATTCGGAGATAGTTTTTGGTCCATACAATCCATTCAAAAGAAGAGTACTAAGGTATTTCACTCAAACATATTTTGCCCATTATAGCCCACTGTGTGAGTTGTGACAAAAATCGGAAAGTGGTACAAGATAGTGGACCTAATGGACTGTCACGTGTCATACTCATTTTATTCGGAATAGTTTTTGGTCCATACAATCCATTCAAAAGAATAGTACTAAGGCATTTCACTCAAACACATTTTGCCCATTATAGCCCACTGTGTGAGTTGTGACAAAAATCGGAAAGTGGTCGAAGATAGTGGACCTAATGGACTGTCACGCGTCATACTCAGTTGATTCGGAGATAGTTTTTGGTCCATACAATCCATTCAAAAGAAAATTACTAAGGCATTTCACTCAAACACATTTTGCCCATTATAGCCCACTGTGTGAGTTGTGACAAAAATCGGAAAGTGGTCGAAGATAGTGGACCTAATGGACTGTCACGTGTCAAACTCAGTTGATTCGGAGATAGTTTTTGGCCCATACAATCCATTGAAAAGAAGATTACTAAGGATTTCACTCAAACACATTTTGCCCATTATAGCCCACTGTGTGAGTTGTGCCAAAAATCGGAAAGTGGTCGAAGATAGTGGCACTAATGGACTGTCACTCAGTCACTAATGGGCAATCAGTTTATTCGGAAATAGTTTTTGGTCCATACAATTCATTCAAAAGTAAATTACTAAGGCATTTCACTCATACACATTATGCCCATTATAGCCAACTGTGTGAGGTGTGGCAAAAATCGGAAAGTCGTTGAAGATAGTAGACCTGATGAACTACAATGCGACATACTCAGTTTATTCGGAGATTGTTTTTGGTCCATACAATCTATTCAAAAGAAGATTACTAAGGCATTTCACTCAAACACATTTTGCCAATTATAGCCCACTGTGTGAGTTGTGACAAAAATCGAAAAGTGGTCCAAGATAGTGGACCTAATAGACTGTCACATGTCATACTCATTTGATTCGGAGATAGTTTTGGTCCATACAATCCATTCAAAAGAAGATTACTAAGACATTTCACTCAAACACATTTTGCCCATTATAGCCCACTGTGTGAGTTGTGGCAAAAATCGGAAAGTCGTCGAAGATAGTAGACCTGATGAACTACAATGCGACATACTCAGTTTATTCGGAGATTGTTTTTGGTCCATACAATCCATTCAAAAGAAGATTACTAAGGCATTTCACTCAAACACATTTTGCCCATTATAGCCCACTGTGTGAGTTGCGCCAAAAATCGGAAAGTGGTCGAAGATAGCGGACCTAATGGACTGTCACGTGTCATACTCAGTTGATTCGGAGATAGTTTTTGGTCCATACAATCCATTCAAAAGTAGAGTACTAAGGCATTTCACTCAAACACATTTTGCGCATTATAGTGCACTGTGTGAGTTGCGCCAAAAATCGGAAACTGGTCGAAGATAGTGGACCTAATGGACTGTCACTTGTCATACTCAGTTGATTCGGAGATAGTTTTTGGTCCATACAATCCATTCAAAAGAAGATTACTAAGGCATTTCACTCAAACACATTTTGCCCATTATAGCCCACTGTGTGAGTTGTGACAAAAATCGGAAAGTGGTCGAAGATAGCGGACCTAATGGACTGTCACGCGTCATACTCAGTTGATTCGGAGATAGTTTTTGGTCCATACAATCCATTCAAAAGAAGATTACTAAGACATTTCACTCAAACACATTTTGCCCATTATAGCCCACTGTGTGAGTTGTGACAAAAATCGGAAACTGGTCGAAGATAGTGGACCTAATGGACTGTCACGTGTCAAACTCAGTTGATTCGGAGATAGTTTTTGGCCCATACAATCCATTGAAAAGGAGATTACTAAGGATTTCACTCAAACATATTTTGCCCATTATAGCCCACTGTGTGAGTTGTGCCAAAAATCGGAAAGTGGTCGAAGATAGTGGCACTAATGGACTGTCACTCAGTCACTAATAGGCACTCAGTTTATGCGGAAATAGTTTTTGGTCCATACAATCCATTCAAAAGAAGATTACTAAGGCATTTCACTCAAACACATTTTGCCCATTATAGCCCACTGTGTGAGTTGTGACAAAAATCGAAAAGTGGTCCAAGATAGTGGACCTAATAGACTGTCACATGTCATACTCAGTTGATTCGGAGATAGTTTTTGGTCCATACAATCCATTCAAAAGAAGATTACTAAGGCATTTCACTCAAACACATTTTGCGCATTATAGCCCACTGTGTGAGTTGCGCCAAAAATCGGAAAGTGGTCGAAGATAACGGACCTAATGGACTGTCACGTGTCATACTCAGTTGATTCGGAGATAGTTTTTGGTCCATACAATCCATTCAAAAGAAGAGTACTAAGGCATTTCACTCAAACACATTTTGCGCATTATAGTGCAGTGTGTGAGTTGCGCCAAAAATCGGAAACTGGTACAAGATAGTGGACCTAATGGACTGTCACGTGTCATACTCAGTTGATTCGGAGATGGTTTTTGGTCCATACAATCCATTCAAAAGAAGAGTACTAAGGCATTTCACTCAAACACATTTTGCGCATTATAGTGCAGTGTGTGAGTTGTGACAAAAGTCGGAAAGTCGTCGAAGATAGTAGACCTGATGAACTACAATGCGACATACTCAGTTTATTCGGAGATTGTTTTTGGTCCATACAATCTATTCAAAAGAAGATTACTAAGGCATTTCACTCAAACACATTTTGCCCATTATAGCCCACTGTGTGAGTTGTGACAAAAATCGAAAAGTGGTCCAAGATAGTGGACCTAATGGACTGTCACGCGTCATACTCAGTTGATTCGGAGATAGTTTTTGGTCCATACAATCCATTCAAAAGAAGAGTACTAAGGTATTTCACTCAAACATATTTTGCCCATTATAGCCCACTGTGTGAGTTGTGACAAAAATCGGAAAGTGGTACAAGATAGTGGACCTAATGGACTGTCACGTGTCATACTCATTTTATTCGGAATAGTTTTTGGTCCATACAATCCATTCAAAAGAATAGTACTAAGGCATTTCACTCAAACACATTTTGCCCATTATAGCCCACTGTGTGAGTTGTGACAAAAATCGAAAAGTGGTCGGAGACAGCGGACCTAATGGACTGTCACGTGTCATACTCAGTTGATTCGGAGATAGTTCTGGGTCCATACAATCCATTCAAAAGAAGAGTACTAAGGTATTTCACTCAAACACATTTTGCCCATTATAGCCCACTGTGTGAGTTGTGGCAAAAAACGGAAAGTCGTCGAAGATAGTAGACCTGATGAACTACAATGCGACATACTCAGTTTATTCGGAGATTGTTTTTGGTCCATACAATCCATTCAAAAGAAGATTACTAAGACATTTCACTCAAACACATTTTGCCCATTATAGCCCACTGTGTGAGTTGTGCCAAAAATCGGAAAGTGGTCGAAGATAGTGGCACTAATGGACTGTCACTCAGTCACTAATAGGCACTCAGTTTATGCGGAAATAGTTTTTGGTCCATACAATCCATTCAAAAGAAGATTACTAAGGCATTTCACTCAAACACATTTTGCCCATTATAGCCCACTGTGTGAGTTGTGACAAAAATCGAAAAGTGGTCCAAGATAGTGGACCTAATAGACTGTCACATGTCATACTCAGTTGATTCGGAGATAGTTTTTGGTCCATACAATCCATTCAAAAGAGGATTACTAAGGCATTTCACTCAAACACATTTTGCGCATTATAGCCCACTGTGTGAGTTGCGCCAAAAATCGGAAAGTGGTCGAAGATAACGGACCTAATGGACTGTCACGTGTCATACTCAGTTGATTCGGAGATAGTTTTTGGTCCATACAATCCATTCAAAAGAAGAGTACTAAGGCATTTCACTCAAACACATTTTGCGCATTATAGTGCAGTGTGTGAGTTGCGCCAAAAATCGGAAACTGGTACAAGATAGTGGACCTAATGGACTGTCACGTGTCATACTCAGTTGATTCGGAGATGGTTTTTGGTCCATACAATCCATTCAAAAGAAGAGTACTAAGGCATTTCACTCAAACACATTTTGCGCATTATAGTGCAGTGTGTGAGTTGTGACAAAAGTCGGAAAGTCGTCGAAGATAGTAGACCTGATGAACTACAATGCGACATACTCAGTTTATTCGGAGATTGTTTTTGGTCCATACAATCTATTCAAAAGAAGATTACTAAGGCATTTCACTCAAACACATTTTGCCCATTATAGCCCACTGTGTGAGTTGTGACAAAAATCGAAAAGTGGTCCAAGATAGTGGACCTAATGGACTGTCACGCGTCATACTCAGTTGATTCGGAGATAGTTTTTGGTCCATACAATCCATTCAAAAGAAGAGTACTAAGGTATTTCACTCAAACATATTTTGCCCATTATAGCCCACTGTGTGAGTTGTGACAAAAATCGGAAAGTGGTACAAGATAGTGGACCTAATGGACTGTCACGTGTCATACTCATTTTATTCGGAATAGTTTTTGGTCCATACAATCCATTCAAAAGAATAGTACTAAGGCATTTCACTCAAACACATTTTGCCCATTATAGCCCACTGTGTGAGTTGTGACAAAAATCGGAAAGTGGTCGAAGATAGTGGACCTAATGGACTGTCACGCGTCATACTCAGTTGATTCGGAGATAGTTTTTGGTCCATACAATCCATTCAAAAGAAAATTACTAAGGCATTTCACTCAAACACATTTTGCCCATTATAGCCCACTGTGTGAGTTGTGACAAAAATCGGAAAGTGGTCGAAGATAGTGGACCTAATGGACTGTCACGTGTCAAACTCAGTTGATTCGGAGATAGTTTTTGGCCCATACAATCCATTGAAAAGAAGATTACTAAGGATTTCACACAAACACATTTTGCCCATTATAGCCCACTGTGTGAGTTGTGCCAAAAATCGGAAAGTGGTCGAAGATAGTGGCACTAATGGACTGTCACTCAGTCACTAATGGGCAATCAGTTTATTCGGAAATAGTTTTTGGTCCATACAATTCATTCAAAAGTAAATTACTAAGGCATTTCACTCAAACACATTATGCCCATTATAGCCCACTGTGTGAGGTGTGGCAAAAATCGGAAAGTCGTCGAAGATAGTAGACCTGATGAACTACAATGCGACATACTCAGTTTATTCGGAGATTGTTTTTGGTCCATACAATCTATTCAAAAGAAGATTACTAAGGCATTTCACTCAAACACATTTTGCCAATTATAGCCCACTGTGTGAGTTGTGACAAAAATCGAAAAGTGGTCCAAGATAGTGGACCTAATAGACTGTCACATGTCATACTCATTTGATTCGGAGATAGTTTTGGTCCATACAATCCATTCAAAAGAAGATTACTAAGGCATTTCACTCAAACACATTTTGCCCATTATAGCCCACTGTGTGAGTTGTGGCAAAAATCGGAAAGTCGTCGAAGATAGTAGACCTGATGAACTACAATACGACATACTCAGTTTATTCGGAGATTGTTTTTGGTCCATACAATCCATTCAAAAGGAGATTACTAAGGCATTTCACTCAAACACATTTTGCCCATTATAGCCCACTGTGTGAGTTGTGGCAAAAATCGGAAAGTGGTCGGAGACAGCGGACCTAATGGACTGTCACGTGTCATACTCAGTTGATTCGGAGATAGTTTTGGGTTCATACAATCCATTCAAAAGAAGATTACTAAGGCATTTCACTCAAACACATTTTGCCCATTATAGCCCACTGTGTGAGTTGTGGCAAAAATCGGAAAGTCGTCGAAGATAGTAGACCTGATGAACTACAATGCGACATACTCAGTTTATTCGGAGATTGTTTTTGGTCCATACAATCTATTCAAAAGAAGATTACTAAGGCATTTCACTCAAACACATTTTGCGCATTATAGCCCACTGTGTGAGGTGTGGCAAAAATCGGAAAGTCGTCGAAGATAGTAGACCTGATGAACTACAATGCGACATACTCAGTTTATTCGGAGATTGTTTTTGGTCCATACAATCTATTCAAAAGAAGATTACTAAGGCATTTCACTCAAACACATTTTGCCAATTATAGCCCACTGTGTGAGTTGTGACAAAAATCGAAAAGTGGTCCAAGATAGTGGACCTAATAGACTGTCACATGTCATACTCATTTGATTCGGAGATAGTTTTGGTCCATACAATCCATTCAAAAGAAGATTACTAAGGCATTTCACTCAAACACATTTTGCCCATTATAGCCCACTGTGTGAGTTGTGGCAAAAATCGGAAAGTCGTCGAAGATAGTAGACCTGATGAACTACAATGCGACATACTCAGTTTATTCGGAGATTGTTTTTGGTCCATACAATCTATTCAAAAGAAGATTACTAAGGCATTTCACTCAAACACATTTTGCGCATTATAGTGCACTGTGTGAGTTGCGCCAAAAATCGGAAAGTGGTCGAAGATAGTGGACCTAATGGACTGTCACGTGTCATACTCAGTTGATTCGGAGATAGTTTTTGGTCCATACAATCCATTCAAAAGAAGAGTACTAAGGCATTTCACTCAAACACATTTTGCGCATTATAGTGCACTGTGTGAGTTGCGCCAAAAATCGGAAACTGGTCGAAGATAGTGGACCTAATGGACTGTCACTTGTCATACTCAGTTGATTCGGAGATAGTTTTTGGTCCATACAATCCATTCAAAAAAAGATTACTAAGGCATTTCACTCAAACACATTTTGCCCATTATAGCCCACTGTGTGAGTTGTGACAAAAATCGGAAAGTGGTCGAAGATAGTGGACCTAATGGACTGTCACGCGTCATACTCAGTTGATTCGGAGATAGTTTTTGGTCCATACAATCCATTCAAAAGAAGATTACTAAGGCATTTCACTCAAACACATTTTGCCCATTATAGCCCACTGTGTGAGTTGTGACAAAAATCGGAAAGTGGTCGAAGATAGTGGACCTAATGGACTGTCACGTGTCAAACTCAGTTGATTCGGAGATAGTTTTTGGCCCATACAATCCATTGAAAAGGAGATTACTAAGGATTTCACTCAAACATATTTTGCCCATTATAGCCCACTGTGTGCGTTGTGCCAAAAATCGGAAAGTGGTCGAAGATAGTGGCACTAATGGACTGTCACTCAGTCACTAATAGGCACTCAGTTTATGCGGAAATAGTTTTTGGTCCATACAATCCATTCAAAAGAAGATTACTAAGGCATTTCACTCAAACACATTTTGCCCATTATAGCCCACTGTGTGAGTTGTGACAAAAATCGAAAAGTGGTCCAAGATAGTGGACCTAATAGACTGTCACATGTCATACTCAGTTGATTCGGAGATAGTTTTTGGTCCATACAATCCATTCAAAAGAAGATTACTAAGGCATTTCACTCAAACACATTTTGCCCATTATAGCCCACTGTGTGAGTTGCGCCAAAAATCGGAAAGTGGTCGAAGATAGCGGACCTAATGGACTGTCACGTGTCATACTCAGTTGATTCGGAGATAGTTTTTGGTCCATACAATCCATTCAAAAGAAGAGTACTAAGGCATTTCACTCAAACACATTTTGCGCATTATAGTGCAGTGTGTGAGTTGCGCCAAAAATCGGAAAGTGGTCGAAGATAGTGGACCTAATGGACTGTCACGTGTCATACTCAGTTGATTCGGAGATAGTTTTTGGTCCATACAATCCATTCAAAAGAAGAGTACTAAGGCATTTCACTCAAACACATTTTGCGCATTATAGTGCAGTGAGTGAGTTGTGACAAAAATCGGAAAGTCGTCGAAGATAGTAGACCTGATGAACTACAATGCGACATACTCAGTTTATTCGGAGATTGTTTTTGGTCCATACAATCTATTCAAAAGAAGATTACTAAGGCATTTCACTCAAACACATTTTGCCCATTATAGCCCACTGTGTGAGTTGTGACAAAAATCGAAAAGTGGTCCAAGATAGTGGACCTAATGGACTGTCACGCGTCATACTCAGTTGATTCGGAGATAGTTTTTGGTCCATACAATCCATTCAAAAGAAGAGTACTAAGGTATTTCACTCAAACACATTTTGCCCATTATAGCCCACTGTGTGAGTTGTGACAAAAATCGGAAAGTGGTACAAGATAGTGGACCTAATGGACTGTCACGTGTCATACTCATTTTATTCGGAATAGTTTTTGGTCCATACAATCCATTCAAAAGAATAGTACTAAGGCATTTCACTCAAACACATTTTGCCCATTATAGCCCACTGTGTGAGTTGTGACAAAAATCGGAAAGTGGTCGAAGATAGTGGACCTAATGGACTGTCACGCGTCATACTCAGTTGATTCGGAGATAGTTTTTGGTCCATACAATCCATTCAAAAGAAAATTACTAAGGCATTTCACTCAAACACATTTTGCCCATTATAGCCCACTGTGTGAGTTGTGACAAAAATCGGAAAGTGGTCGAAGATAGTGGACCTAATGGACTGTCACGTGTCAAACTCAGTTGATTCGGAGATAGTTTTTGGCCCATACAATCCATTGAAAAGAATATTACTAAGGATTTCACTCAAACACATTTTGCCCATTATAGCCCACTGTGTGAGTTGTGCCAAAAATCGGAAAGTGGTCGAAGATAGTGGCGCTAATGGACTGTCACTCAGTCACTAATGGGCAATCAGTTTATTCGGAAATAGTTTTTGGTCCATACAATTCATTCAAAAGTAAATTACTAAGGCATTTCACTCAAACACATTATGCCCATTATAGCCCACTGTGTGAGGTGTGGCAAAAATCGGAAAGTCGTCGAAGATAGTAGACCTGATGAACTACAATGCGACATACTCAGTTTATTCGGAGATTGTTTTTGGTCCATACAATCTATTCAAAAGAAGATTACTAAGGCATTTCACTCAAACACATTTTGCCAATTATAGCCCACTGTGTGAGTTGTGACAAAAATCGAAAAGTGGTCCAAGATAGTGGACCTAATAGACTGTCACATGTCATACTCATTTGATTCGGAGATAGTTTTGGTCCATACAATCCATTCAAAAGAAGATTACTAAGACATTTCACTCAAACACATTTTGCCCATTATAGCCCACTGTGTGAGTTGTGGCAAAAATCGGAAAGTCGTCGAAGATAGTAGACCTGATGAACTACAATGCGACATACTCAGTTTATTCGGAGATTGTTTTTGGTCCATACAATCCATTCAAAAGAAGATTACTAAGGCATTTCACTCAAACACATTTTGCCCATTATAGCCCACTGTGTGAGTTGTGGCAAAAATCGGAAAGTCGTCGAAGATAGTAGACCTGATGAACTACAATACGACATACTCAGTTTATTCGGAGATTGTTTTTGGTCCATACAATCCATTCAAAAGGAGATTACTAAGGCATTTCACTCAAACACATTTTGCCCATTATAGCCCACTGTGTGAGTTGTGGCAAAAATCGGAAAGTGGTCGGAGACAGCGGACCTAATGGACTGTCACGTGTCATACTCAGTTGATTCGGAGATAGTTTTGGGTTCATACAATCCATTCAAAAGAAGAGTACTAAGGTATTTCACTCAAACACATTTTGCCCATTATAGCCCACTGTGTGAGTTGTGGCAAAAATCGGAAAGTCGTCGAAGATAGTAGACCTGATGAACTACAATGCGACATACTCAGTTTATTCGGAGATTGTTTTTGGTCCATACAATCCATTCAAAAGAAGATTACTAAGACATTTCACTCAAACACATTTTGCCCATTATAGCCCACTGTGTGAGTTGTGACAAAAATCGGAAAGTGGTCGAAGATAGTGGACCTAATGGACTGTCACGTGTCAAACTCAGTTGATTCGGAGATAGTTTTTGGCCCATACAATCCATTGAAAAGGAGATTACTAAGGATTTCACTCAAACATATTTTGCCCATTATAGCCCACTGTGTGAGTTGTGCCAAAAATCGGAAAGTGGTCGAAGATAGTGGCACTAATGGACTGTCACTCAGTCACTAATAGGCACTCAGTTTATGCGGAAATAGTTTTTGGTCCATACAATCCATTCAAAAGAAGATTACTAAGGCATTTCACTCAAACACATTTTGCCCATTATAGCCCACTGTGTGAGTTGTGACAAAAATCGAAAAGTGGTCCAAGATAGTGGACCTAATAGACTGTCACATGTCATACTCAGTTGATTCGGAGATAGTTTTTGGTCCATACAATCCATTCAAAAGAAGATTACTAAGGCATTTCACTCAAACACATTTTGCGCATTATAGCCCACTGTGTGAGTTGCGCCAAAAATCGGAAAGTGGTCGAAGATAACGGACCTAATGGACTGTCACGTGTCATACTCAGTTGATTCGGAGATAGTTTTTGGTCCATACAATCCATTCAAAAGAAGAGTACTAAGGCATTTCACTCAAACACATTTTGCGCATTATAGTGCAGTGTGTGAGTTGCGCCAAAAATCGGAAAGTGGTCGAAGATAGTGGACCTAATGGACTGTCACGTGTCATACTCAGTTGATTCGGAGATAGTTTTTGGTCCATACAATCCATTCAAAAGAAGAGTACTAAGGCATTTCACTCAAACACATTTTGCGCATTATAGTGCAGTGTGTGAGTTGTGACAAAAGTCGGAAAGTCGTCGAAGATAGTAGACCTGATGAACTACAATGCGACATACTCAGTTTATTCGGAGATTGTTTTTGGTCCATACAATCTATTCAAAAGAAGATTACTAAGGCATTTCACTCAAACACATTTTGCCCATTATAGCCCACTGTGTGAGTTGTGACAAAAATCGAAAAGTGGTCCAAGATAGTGGACCTAATGGACTGTCACGCGTCATACTCAGTTGATTCGGAGATAGTTTTTGGTCCATACAATCCATTCAAAAGAAGAGTACTAAGGTATTTCACTCAAACATATTTTGCCCATTATAGCCCACTGTGTGAGTTGTGACAAAAATCGGAAAGTGGTACAAGATAGTGGACCTAATGGACTGTCACGTGTCATACTCATTTTATTCGGAATAGTTTTTGGTCCATACAATCCATTCAAAAGAATAGTACTAAGGCATTTCACTCAAACACATTTTGCCCATTATAGCCCACTGTGTGAGTTGTGACAAAAATCGGAAAGTGGTCGAAGATAGTGGACCTAATGGACTGTCACGCGTCATACTCAGTTGATTCGGAGATAGTTTTTGGTCCATACAATCCATTCAAAAGAAAATTACTAAGGCATTTCACTCAAACACATTTTGCCCATTATAGCCCACTGTGTGAGTTGTGACAAAAATCGGAAAGTGGTCGAAGATAGTGGACCTAATGGACTGTCACGTGTCAAACTCAGTTGATTCGGAGATAGTTTTTGGCCCATACAATCCATTGAAAAGAAGATTACTAAGGATTTCACTCAAACACATTTTGCCCATTATAGCCCACTGTGTGAGTTGTGCCAAAAATCGGAAAGTGGTCGAAGATAGTGGCACTAATGGACTGTCACTCAGTCACTAATGGGCAATCAGTTTATTCGGAAATAGTTTTTGGTCCATACAATTCATTCAAAAGTAAATTACTAAGGCATTTCACTCATACACATTATGCCCATTATAGCCAACTGTGTGAGGTGTGGCAAAAATCGGAAAGTCGTCGAAGATAGTAGACCTGATGAACTACAATGCGACATACTCAGTTTATTCGGAGATTGTTTTTGGTCCATACAATCTATTCAAAAGAAGATTACTAAGGCATTTCACTCAAACACATTTTGCCAATTATAGCCCACTGTGTGAGTTGTGACAAAAATCGAAAAGTGGTCCAAGATAGTGGACCTAATAGACTGTCACATGTCATACTCATTTGATTCGGAGATAGTTTTGGTCCATACAATCCATTCAAAAGAAGATTACTAAGGCATTTCACTCAAACACATTTTGCCCATTATAGCCCACTGTGTGAGTTGTGGCAAAAATCGGAAAGTCGTCGAAGATAGTAGACCTGATGAACTACAATACGACATACTCAGTTTATTCGGAGATTGTTTTTGGTCCATACAATCCATTCAAAAGGAGATTACTAAGGCATTTCACTCAAACACATTATGCCCATTATAGCCCACTGTGTGAGGTGTGGCAAAAATCGGAAAGTCGTCGAAGATAGTAGACCTGATGAACTACAATGCGACATACTCAGTTTATTCGGAGATTGTTTTTGGTCCATACAATCTATTCAAAAGAAGATTACTAAGGCATTTCACTCAAACACATTTTGCCAATTATAGCCCACTGTGTGAGTTGTGACAAAAATCGAAAAGTGGTCCAAGATAGTGGACCTAATAGACTGTCACATGTCATACTCATTTGATTCGGAGATAGTTTTGGTCCATACAATCCATTCAAAAGAAGATTACTAAGGCATTTCACTCAAACACATTTTGCCCATTATAGCCCACTGTGTGAGTTGTGGCAAAAATCGGAAAGTCGTCGAAGATAGTAGACCTGATGAACTACAATACGACATACTCAGTTTATTCGGAGATTGTTTTTGGTCCATACAATCCATTCAAAAGGAGATTACTAAGGCATTTCACTCAAACACATTTTGCCCATTATAGCCCACTGTGTGAGTTGTGACAAAAATCGGAAAGTGGTCGAAGATAGTGGACCTAATGGACTGTCACGCGTCATACTCAGTTGATTCGGAGTTAGTTTTTGGTCCATACAATCCATTCAAAAGAAGAGTACTAAGGTATTTCACTCAAACACATTTTGCCCATTATAGCCCACTGTGTGAGTTGTGACAAAAATCGGAAAGTGGTACAAGATAGTGGACCTAATGGACTGTCACGTGTCATACTCATTTTATTCGGAATAGTTTTTGGTCCATACAATCCATTCAAAAGAATAGTACTAAGGCATTTCACTCAAACACATTTTGCCCATTATAGCCCACTGTGTGAGTTGTGACAAAAATCGGAAAGTGGTCGAAGATAGTGGACCTAATGGACTGTCACGCGTCATACTCAGTTGATTCGGAGATAGTTTTTGGTCCATACAATCCATTCAAAAGAAAATTACTAAGGCATTTCACTCAAACACATTTTGCCCATTATAGCCCACTGTGTGAGTTGTGACAAAAATCGGAAAGTGGTCGAAGATAGTGGACCTAATGGACTGTCACGTGTCAAACTCAGTAGATTCGGAGATAGTTTTTGGCCCATACAATCCATTGAAAAGAAGATTACTAAGGATTTCACTCAAACACATTTTGCCCATTATAGCCCACTGTGTGAGTTGTGCCAAAAATCGGAAAGTGGTCGAAGATAGTGGCGCTAATGGACTGTCACTCAGTCACTAATGGGCAATCAGTTTATTCGGAAATAGTTTTTGGTCCATACAATTCATTCAAAAGTAAATTACTAAGGCATTTCACTCAAACACATTATGCCCATTATAGCCCACTGTGTGAGGTGTGGCAAAAATCGGAAAGTCGTCGAAGATAGTAGACCTGATGAACTACAATGCGACATACTCAGTTTATTCGGAGATTGTTTTTGGTCCATACAATCTATTCAAAAGAAGATTACTAAGGCATTTCACTCAAACACATTTTGCCAATTATAGCCCACTGTGTGAGTTGTGACAAAAATCGAAAAGTGGTCCAAGATAGTGGACCTAATAGACTGTCACATGTCATACTCATTTGATTCGGAGATAGTTTTGGTCCATACAATCCATTCAAAAGAAGATTACTAAGGCATTTCACTCAAACACATTTTGCCCATTATAGCCCACTGTGTGAGTTGTGGCAAAAATCGGAAAGTCGTCGAAGATAGTAGACCTGATGAACTACAATACGACATACTCAGTTTATTCGTAGATTGTTTTTGGTCCATACAATCCATTCAAAAGGAGATTACTAAGGCATTTCACTCAAACACATTTTGCCCATTATAGCCCACTGTGTGAGTTGTGGCAAAAATCGGAAAGTGGTCGGAGACAGCGGACCTAATGGACTGTCACGTGTCATACTCAGTTGATTCGGAGATAGTTTTGGGTCCATACAATCCATTCAAAAGAAGAGTACTAAGGTATTTCACTCAAACACATTTTGCCCATTATAGCCCACTGTGTGAGTTGTGGCAAAAATCGGAAAGTCGTCGAAGATAGTAGACCTGATGAACTACAATGCGACATACTCAGTTTATTCGGAGATTGTTTTTGGTCCATACAATCCATTCAAAAGAAGAGTACTAAGGCATTTCACTCAAACACATTTTGCGCATTATAGTGCACTGTGTGAGTTGCGCCAAAAATCGGAAAGTGGTCGAAGATAGTGGACCTAATGGACTGTCACGTGTCATACTCAGTTGATTCGGAGATAGTTTTTGGTCCATACAATCCATTCAAAAGAAGATTACTAAGGCATTTCACTCAAACACATTTTGCCCATTATAGCCCACTGTGTGAGTTGTGACAAAAATCGGAAAGTGGTCGAAGATAGTGGACCTAATGGACTGTCACGCGTCATACTCAGTTGATTCGGAGATAGTTTTTGGTCCATACAATCCATTCAAAAGAAGATTACTAAGGCATTTCACTCAAACACATTTTGCCCATTATAGCCCACTGTGTGAGTTGTGACAAAAATCGGAAAGTGGTCGAAGATAGTGGACCTAATGGACTGTCACGTGTCAAACTCAGTTGATTCGGAGATAGTTTTTGGCCCATACAATCCATTGAAAAGGAGATTACTAAGGATTTCACTCAAACATATTTTGCCCATTATAGCCCACTGTGTGAGTTGTGCCAAAAATCGGAAAGTGGTCGAAGATAGTGGCACTAATGGACTGTCACTCAGTCACTAATAGGCACTCAGTTTATGCGGAAATAGTTTTTGGTCCATACAATCCATTCAAAAAAAGATTACTAAGGCATTTCACTCAAACACATTTTGCCCATTATAGCCCACTGTGTGAGTTGTGACAAAAATCGAAAAGTGGTCCAAGATAGTGGACCTAATAGACTGTCACATGTCATACTCAGTTGATTCGGAGATAGTTTTTGGTCCATACAATCCATTCAAAAGAAGATTACTAAGGCATTTCACTCAAACACATTTTGCCCATTATAGCCCACTGTGTGAGTTGCGCCAAAAATCGGAAAGTGGTCGAAGATAGCGGACCTAATGGACTGTCACGTGTCATACTCAGTTGATTCGGAGATAGTTTTTGGTCCATACAATCCATTCAAAAGAAGAGTACTAAGGCATTTCACTCAAACACATTTTGCGCATTATAGTGCAGTGTGTGAGTTGCGCCAAAAATCGGAAAGTGGTCGAAGATAGTGGACCTAATGGACTGTCACGTGTCATACTCAGTTGATTCGGAGATAGTTTTTGGTCCATACAATCCATTCAAAAGAAGAGTACTAAGGCATTTCACTCAAACACATTTTGCGCATTATAGTGCAGTGTGTGAGTTGTGACAAAAATCGGAAAGTCGTCGAAGATAGTAGACCTGATGAACTACAATGCGACATACTCAGTTTATTCGGAGATTGTTTTTGGTCCATACAATCTATTCAAAAGAAGATTACGAAGGCATTTCACTCAAACACATTTTGCCCATTATAGCCCACTGTGTGAGTTGTGACAAAAATCGAAAAGTGGTCCAAGATAGTGGACCTAATGGACTGTCACGCGTCATACTCAGTTGATTCGGAGATAGTTTTTGGTCCATACAATCCATTCAAAAGAAGAGTACTAAGGTATTTCACTCAAACACATTTTGCCCATTATAGCCCACTGTGTGAGTTGTGACAAAAATCGGAAAGTGGTACAAGATAGTGGACCTAATGGACTGTCACGTGTCATACTCATTTTATTCGGAATAGTTTTTGGTTCATACAATCCATTCAAAAGAATAGTACTAAGGCATTTCACTCAAACACATTTTGCCCATTATAGCCCACTGTGTGAGTTGTGACAAAAATCGGAAAGTGGTCGAAGATAGTGGACCTAATGGACTGTCACGCGTCATACTCAGTTGATTCGGAGATAGTTTTTGGTCCATACAATCCATTCAAAAGAAAATTACTAAGGCATTTCACTCAAACACATTTTGCCCATTATAGCCCACTGTGTGAGTTGTGACAAAAATCGGAAAGTGGTCGAAGATAGTGGACCTAATGGACTGTCACGTGTCAAACTCAGTTGATTCGGAGATAGTTTTTGGCCCATACAATCCATTGAAAAGAAGATTACTAAGGATTTCACTCAAACACATTTTGCCCATTATAGCCCACTGTGTGAGTTGTGCCAAAAATCGGAAAGTGGTCGAAGATAGTGGCGCTAATGGACTGTCACTCAGTCACTAATGGGCAATCAGTTTATTCGGAAATAGTTTTTGGTCCATACAATTCATTCAAAAGTAAATTACTAAGGCATTTCACTCAAACATATTATGCCCATTATAGCCCACTGTGTGAGGTGTGGCAAAAATCGGAAAGTCGTCGAAGATAGTAGACCTGATGAACTACAATGCGACATACTCAGTTTATTCGGAGATTGTTTTTGGTCCATACAATCCATTCAAAAGGAGATTACTAAGGCATTTCACTCAAACACATTTTGCCCATTATAGCCCACTGTGTGAGTTGTGGCAAAAATCGGAAATAGGTCGGAGATAGCGGACCTAATGGACTGTCACGTGTCATACTCAGTTGATTCGGAGATAGTTTTGGGTCCATACAATCCATTCAAAAGAAGAGTACTAAGGTATTTCACTCAAACACATTTTGCCCATTATAGCTCACTGTGTGAGTTGTGGCAAAAATCGGAAAGTCGTCGAAGATAGTAGACCTAATGAACTACAATGCGACATACTCAGTTTATTCGGAGATTGTTTTTGGTCCATACAATCCATTTAAAAGAAGAGTACTAAGGCATTTCAATCAAACACATTTTGCGCATTATAGTGCACTGTGTGAGTTGCGCCAAAAATCGGAAAGTGGTCGAAGATAGTGGACCTAATGGACTGTCACGTGTCATACTCAGTTGATTCGGAGATAGTTTTGGGTCCATACAATCCATTCAAAAGAAGAGTACTAAGGTATTTCACTCAAACACATTTTGCCCATTATAGCCCACTGTGTGAGTTGTGGCAAAAATCGGAAAGTCGTCGAAGATAGTAGACCTGATGAACTACAATGCGACATACTCAGTTTATTCGGAGATTGTTTTTGGTCCATACAATCCATTCAAAAGAAGATTACTAAGGCATTTCACTCAAACACATTTTGCCCATTATAGCCCACTGTGTGAGTTGCGCCAAAAATCGGAAAGTGGTCGAAGATAGCGGACCTAATGGACTGTCACGTGTCATACTCAGTTGATTCGGAGATAGTTTTTGGTCCATACAATCCATTCAAAAGAAGAGTACTAAGGCATTTCACTCAAACACATTTTGCGCATTATAGTGCACTGTGTGAGTTGCGCCAAAAATCGGAAACTGGTACAAGATAGTGGACCTAATGGACTGTCACGTGTCATACTCAGTTGATTCGGAGATAGTTTTTGGTCCATACAATCCATTCAAAAGAAGATTACTAAGGCATTTCACTCAAACACATTTTGCCCATTATAGCCCACTGTGTGAGTTGTGACAATAATCGGAAAGTGGTCGAAGATAGTGGACCTAATGGACTGTCACGCGTCATACTCAGTTGATTCGGAGATAGTTTTTGGTCCATACAATCCATTCAAAAGAAGATTACTAAGGCATTTCACTCAAACACATTTTGCCCATTATAGCCCACTGTGTGAGTTGTGACAAAAATCGGAAAGTGGTCGAAGATAGTGGACCTAATGGACTGTCACGTGTCAAACTCAGTTGATTCGGAGATAGTTTTTGGCCCATACAATCCATTGAAAAGGAGATTACTAAGGATTTCACTCAAACATATTTTGCCCATTATAGCCCACTGTGTGAGTTGTGCCAAAAATCGGAAAGTGGTCGAAGATAGTGGAACTAATGGACTGTCACTCAGTCACTAATAGGCACTCAGTTTATGCGGAAATAGTTTTTGGTCCATACAATCCATTCAAAAGAAGATTACTAAGGCATTTCACTCAAACACATTTTGCCCATTATAGCCCACTGTGTGAGTTGTGACAAAAATCGAAAAGTGGTCCAAGATAGTGGACCTAATAGACTGTCACATGTCATACTCAGTTGATTCGGAGATAGTTTTTGGTCCATACAATCCATTCAAAAGAAGATTACTAAGGCATTTCACTCAAACACATTTTGCCCATTATAGCCCACTGTGTGAGTTGCGCCAAAAATCGGAAAGTGGTCGAAGATAGCGGACCTAATGGACTGTCACGTGTCATACTTAGTTGATTCGGAGATAGTTTTTGGTCCATACAATCCATTCAAAAGAAGAGTACTAAGGCATTTCACTCAAACACATTTTGCGCATTATAGTGCAGTGTGTGAGTTGCGCCAAAAATCGGAAAGTGGTCGAAGATAGTGGACCTAATGGACTGTCACGTGTCATACTCAGTTGATTCGGAGATAGTTTTTGGTCCATACAATCCATTCAAAAGAAGAGTACTAAGGCATTTCACTCAAACACATTTTGCGCATTATAGTGCAGTGTGTGAGTTGTGACAAAAATCGGAAAGTCGTCGAAGATAGTAGACCTGATGAACTACAATGCGACATACTCAGTTTATTCGAAGATTGTTTTTGGTCCATACAATCCATTCAAAAGAAGATTACTAAGGCATTTCACTCAAACACATTTTGCCCATTATAGCCCACTGTGTCAGTTGTGCCAAAAATCGAAAAAATGTCGAAGATAGTGGACCTAATGGACTGTCACGTGTCATACTCAGTTGATTCGGAGATAGTATTTGGTCCATACAATCCATTCAAAAGAAGAGTACTAAGGTATTTCACTCAAACACATTTTGCGCATTATAGTGCACTGTGTGAGTTGCGCCAAAAATCGGAAAGTGGTCGAAGATAGTGGCACTAATGGACTGTCACGTGTCATACTCAGTTTATTACGAAATAGTTTTTGGTCCATACAATTCATTCAAAAGTAGATTACTAAGGCATTTCACTCAAACATATTTTGCCCATTATAACCCACTGTGTGAGTTGTGACAAAAATCGGAAAGTGGTCGAAGATAGTAGACCTAATGGACTGTCAGTTGTCATACTCACTTTATTCGAAGATAGTTTCTGGTCCACACAATACATTCAAAAGAAGATTACTAAGGCATTTCACTCAAACACATTATGCCCATTATAGCCCACTGTGTGAGTTGTGCCAAAAATCGGAAAAATGTCGAAGATAGCCGCACTAATGGACTGTCACGTGTCATACTCAGTTTATTCCGAAATAGTTTTTGGTCCATACAATCCATTCAAAAGTAGAGTACTAAGGCATTTCACTCAAACACATTTTGCGCATTATAGTGCACTGTGTGAGTTGTGCCAAAAATCGGAAAGTGGTCGAAGATAGTGGACCTAATGGACTGTCACGCGTCATACTCAGTTGATTCGGAGATAGTTTTTGGTCCCTACAATCCATTCAAAAGAAGAGTACTAAGGTATTTCACTCAAACACATTTTGCCCATTATAGTGCACTGCGTGAATTGTGCCAAAATTCGGAAAGTGGTCAAAGATAGTGGCACTAATGGACTGTCAGTTGTCATACTCACTTTATTCGAAGATAGTTTCTGGTCCACACAATCCATTCAAAAGGAGATTACTAAGGCATTTCACTCAAACACATTATGCCCATTATAGCCCACTGTGTGAGTTGCGCCAAAAATCGGAGAGTGGTCGAAGATAGTGGCACTAATGGACTGTCACGTGTCATACTCAGTTTATTCCGAAATAGTTTTTGGTCCATACAATTCATTCAAAAGTAGATTACTAAGGCATTTCACTCAAACACATTTTGCCCATTATAGCCCACTGTGTGAGTTGTGACAAAAATCGGAAAGTGGTCGAAGATAGTGGACCTAATGGACTGTCACGCGTCATACTCAGTTGATTCGGAGATAGTTTTGGGTCCATACAATCCATTCAAAAGAAGAGTACTAAGGTATTTCACTCAAACACATTATGCCCATTATAGCCCACTGTGTGAGTTGTGACAAAAATCGGAAAGTGGTCGAAGATAGTGGACCTAATGGACTGTCACGTGTCATACTCAGTTGATTCGGAGATAGTTTTTGGCCTATACAATCCATTGAAAAGGAGATTACTAAGGCATTTCACTCAAACACATTTTGCCCATTATAGCCCACTGTGTGAGTTGTGCCAAAAATCGGAATGTGGTCGAAGATAGTGGCACTAATGGACTGTCACGTGTCATACTCAGTTTATTCGGAAATAGTTTTTGGTCCATACAATCCATTCAAAAGGAGATTACTAAGGCATTTCACTCAAACACATTTTGCCCATTATAGCCCACTGTGTGAGTTGTGGCAAAAATCGGAAAGTGGTCGAAAATAGCGGACCTAATGGACTGTCACGTGTCAGACTCAGTTGATTCGGAGATAGTTTTGGGTCCATACAATCCATTCAAAAGAAGAGTACTAAGGTATTTCACTCAAACACATTTTGCCCATTATAGCCCACTGTGTGAGTTGTGGCAAAAATCGGAAAGTCGTCGAAGATAGTAGACCTGATGAACTACAATGCGACATACTCAGTTTATTCGGAGATTGTTTTTGGTCCATACAATCCATTCAAAAGAAGATTACTAAGGCATTTCACTCAAAAACATTTTGCCCATTATAGCCCACTGTGTGAGTTGTGACAAAAATCGGAAAGTGGTCGAAGATAGTGGACCTAATGGACTGTCACGTGTCATACTCAGTTGATTCGGAGATAGTTTTTGGCCCATACAATCCATTGAAAAGGAGATTACTAAGGCATTTCACTCAAACACATTTTGCCCATTATAGCCCACTGTGTGAGTTGTGCCAAAAATCGGAAAGTGGTCGAAGATAGTGGCACTAATGGACTGTCACGTGTCATACTCAGTTTATTCGGAAATAGTTTTTGGTCCATACAATTCATTCAAAAGTAGATTACTAAGGCATTTCACTCAAACACATTTTGCCAATTATAGCCCACTGTGTGAGTTGTGGCAAAAATCGGAAAGTGGTCGAAGATAGTAGACCTGATGAACTACAATGCGACATACTCAGTTTATTCGGAGATTGTTTTTGGTCCATACAATCCATTCAAAAGGAGATTACTAAGGCATTTCACTCAAACACATTTTGCCCATTATAGCCCACTGTGTGAGTTGTGACAAAAATCGAAAAGTGGTCCAAGATAGTGGACCTAATAGACTGTCACATGTCATACTCAGTTGATTCGGAGATAGTTTTTGGTCCATACAATCCATTCAAAAGAAGATTACTAAGGCATTTCACTCAAACACATTTTGCCCATTACAGCCCACTATGTGAGTTATGACAAAAATCGGAAAGTGGTCGAAGATAGCGGACCTAATGAACTGTCACGTGTCATACTCAGTTGATTCCGAGATAGTTTTTGGTCCATACAATTCATTCAAAAGAAGAGTACTAAGGCATTTCACTCAAACACATTTTGCGCATTATAGTGCACTGTGTGAGTTGTGCCAAAAATCGGAAAAAGGTCGAAGATAGTGGACCTAATGGACTGTCACGTGTCATACTCAGTTGATTCGGAGATAGTTTTTGGTCCCTACAATCCATTCAAAAGAAGAGTACTAAGGTATTTCACTCAAACACATTTTGCCCATTATAGTGCACTGCGTGAATTGTGCCAAAATTCGGAAAGTGGTCAAAGATAGCGGCACTAATGGACTGTCAGTTGTCATACTCACTTTATTCGAAGATAGTTTCTGGTCCACACAATCCATTCAAAAGAAGATTACTAAGGCATTTCACTCAAACACATTATGCCCATTATAGCCCACTGTGTGAGTTGCGCCAAAAATCGGAGAGTGGTCGAAGATAGTGGCACTAATGGACTGTCACGTGTCATACTCAGTTGATTCGGAGATAGTTTTTGGTCCATACAATCCATTCAAAAGAAGAGTACTAAGGCATTTCACTCAAACACATTTTGCGCATTATAGTGCACTGTGTGAGTTGTGCCAAAAATCGGAAAGTGGTCGAAGATAGTGGACCTAATGGACTGTCACGCGTCATACTCAGTTGATTCGGAGATAGTTTTTGGCCCATACAATCCATTGAAAAGAAGATTACTAAGGATTTCACTCAAACACATTATGCCCATTATAGCCCACTGTGTGAGTTGCGCCAAAAATCGGAGAGTGGTCGAAGATAGTGGCACTAATGGACTGTCACGTGTCATACTCAGTTTATTCCGAAATAGTTTTTGGTCCATACAATTCATTCAAAAGTAGATTACTAAGGCATTTCACTCAAACACATTTTGCCCATTATAGCCCACTGTGTGAGTTGTGCCAAAAATCGGAAAGTGGTCGAAAATAGTGGACCTAATGGACTGTCACGTGTCATACTCAGTTGATTCGGAGATAGTTTTTGGTCCATACAATCCATTCAAAAAAGATTACTAAGGCATTTCACTCAAACACATTTTGCCCATTATAGCCCACTGTGTGAGTTGTGACAAAAATCGGAAAGTGGTCGAAGATAGTGGACCTAATGGACTGTCACGCGTCATACTCAGTTGATTCGGAGATAGTTTTTGGTCCATACAATCCAATCAAAAGAAAATTACTAAGGCATTTCACTCAAACACATTTTGCCCATTATAGCCCACTGTGTGAGTTGTGACAAAAATCGGAAAGTGGTCGAAGATAGAGGACCTAATGGACTGTCACGTGTCAAACTCAGTTGATTCGGAGATAGTTTTTGGCCCATACAATCCATTGAAAAGAAGATTACTAAGGATTTCACTCAAACACATTTTGCCCATTATAGCCCACTGTGTGAGTTGTGACAAAAATCGGAAAGTGGTCGAAGATAGTGGACTTAATGGACTGTCACGCGTCATACTCAGTTGATTCGGAGATAGTTTTTGGTCCATACAATCCATTCAAAAGGAGATTACTAAGGCATTTCACTCAAACACATTTTGCCCATTATAGCCCACTGTGTGAGTTGTGACAAAAATCGGAAAGTGGTCGAAGATAGTGGACCTAATGGACTGTCACGTGTCATACTCATTTTATTCGGAATAGTTTTTGGTCCATACAATCCATTCAAAAGAATAGTACTAAGGCATTTCACTCAAACACATTTTGCGCATTATTGTGCACTGTGTGAGTTGTGCCAAAAATCGGAAAGTGGTCGAAAATAGTGGACCTAATGGACTATCACGTGTCATACTCAGTTGATTCGGAGATAGTTTTTGGTCCATACAATCCATTCAAAAGATGATTACTAAGGCATTTCACTCAAACACATTTTGCCCATTATAGCCCACTGTGTGAGTTGTGACAAAAATCGGAAAGTGGTCGAAGATAGTGGACTTAATGGACTGTCACGCGTCATACTCAGTTGATTCGGAGATAGTTTTTGGTCCATACAATCCATTCAAAAGAAGATTACTAAGGCATTTCACTCAAACACATTTTGCCCATTATAGCCCACTGTGTGAGTGGTGACAAAAATCGGAAAGTGGTCGAAGATAGAGGACCTAATGGACTGTCACGTGTCAAACTCAGTTGATTCGGAGATAGTTTTTGGCCCATACAATCCATTGAAAAGAAGATTACTAAGGATTTTACTCAAACACATTTTGCCCATTATAGCCCACTGTGTGAGTTGTGCCAAAAATCGGAAAGCGGTCGAAGATAGTGGCACTAATGGACTGTCACGTGTCATACTCAGTTTATTCGGAAATAGTTTTTGGTCCATACAATTCATTCAAAAGTAAATTACTAAGGCATTTCACTCAAACACATTTTGCCAATTATAGCCCACTGTGTGAGTTGTGGCAAAAATCGGAAAGTGGTCGAAGATAGCAGACCTGATGAACTACAATGCGACATACTCAGTTTATTCGGAGATTGTTTTTTGTCCATACAATCCATTCAAAAGGGGATTACTAAGGCATTTCACTCAAACACATTTTGCGCATTATAGTTCACTGTGTGAGTTGTGCCAAAAATCGGAAAGTGGTCGAAGATAGTGGACCTAATGGACTGTCACGCGTCATACTCAGTTGATTCGGAGATAGTTTTTGGCCCATACAATCCATTGAAAAGAAGATTACTAAGGATTTCACTCAAACACATTTTGCCCATTATAGCCCACTGTGTGAGTTGTGCCAAAAGTCGGAAAGTGGTCGAAGATAGTGGCACTAATGGACTGTCACGTGTCATACTCAGTTTATTCCGAAATAGTTTTTGGTCCATACAATTCATTCAAAAGTAGATTACTAAGGCATTTCACTCAAACACATTTTGCCCATTATAGCCCACTGTGTGAGTTGTGACAAAAATCGGAAAGTTATCGAAGATAGTAGACCTAATGGACTGTCAGTTGTCATACTCACTTTATTTGAAGATAGTTTCTGGTCCACACAATCCATTCAAAAGAAGATTACTAAGGCATTTCACTCAAACACATTATGCCCATTATAGCCCACTGTGTGAGTTGCGCCGAAAATCGGAGAGTGGTCGAAGATAGTGGCACTAATGGACTGTCACGTGTCATACTCAGTTTATTCCGAAATAGTTTATGGTCCATACAATTCATTCAAAAGTAGATTACTAAGGCAATTCACTCAAACACATTTTGCGCATTATAGTGCAGTGTGTGAGTTGCGCCAAAAATCGGAAAGTGGTCGAAGATAGTGGCACTAATGGACTGTCACGTGTCATACTCAGTTTATTCCGAAATAGTTTTTGGTCCATACAATCCATTCAAAAGAAGAGTACTAAGGTATTTCACTCAAACACATTTTGCCCATTATAGCCCACTGTGTGAGTTGTGACAAAAATCGGAAAGTGGTACAAGATAGTGGACCTAATGGACTGTCACGCGTCATACTGATTTTATTCGGAATAGTTTTTGGTCCATACAATCCATTCAAAAGAATAGTACTAAGGCATTTCACCCAAACACATTTTGCGCATTATTGTGCACTGTGTGAGTTGTGCCAAAAATCGGAAAGTGGTCGAAAATAGTGGACCTAATGGACTGTCACGTGTCATACTCAGTTGATTCGGAGATAGTTTTTGGTCCATACAATCCATTCAAAAGAAGATTACTAAGGCATTTCACTCAAACACATTTTGCCCATTATAGCCCACTGTGTGAGTTGTGACAAAAATCGGAAAGTGGTCGAAGATAGTGGATCTAATGGACTGTCACGCGTCATACTCAGTTGATTCGGAGATAGTTTTTGGTCCATACAATCCATTCAAAAGAAGATTACTAAGGCATTTCACTCAAACACATTTTGCCCATTATAGCCCACTGTGTGAGTTGTGACAAAAATCGGAAAGTGGTCGAAGATAGAGGACCTAATGGACTGTCACGTGTCAAACTCAGTTGATTCGGAGATAGTTTTTGGCCCATACAATCCATTGAAAAGAAGATTACTAAGGATTTCACTCAAACACATTTTGCCCATTATAGCCCACTGTGTGAGTTGTGCCAAAAATCGGAAAGTGTTCTAAGATAGTGGCACTAATGGACTGTCACGTGTCATACTCAGTTTATTCGGAAATAGTTTTTGGTCCATACAATTCATTCAAAAGTAAATTACTAAGGCATTTCACTCAAACGCATTATGC
Source organism: Metopia argyrocephala (assembly GCA_963576795.1). Classification (NCBI taxonomy): domain Eukaryota; kingdom Metazoa; phylum Arthropoda; class Insecta; order Diptera; family Sarcophagidae; genus Metopia; species Metopia argyrocephala. The sequence continues at coordinate 84,881,088 of OY756209.1, read as the reverse complement.
CCATTATAGCCCACTGTGTGAGGTGTGGCAAAAATCGGAAAGTCGTCGAAGATAGTAGACCTGATGAACTACAATGCGACATACTCAGTTTATTCGGAGATTGTTTTGGTCCATACATTTCATTCAAAAGGGGATTACTAAGGCATTTCACTCAATCACATTTTGCGCATTATAGTGCACTGTGTGAGTTGTGCCAAAAATCGGAAAGTGGTCGAAGATAGTGGACCTAATGGACTGTCACGCGTCATACTCAGTTGATTCGGAGATAGTTTTTGGTCCATACAATCCATTCAAAAGTAGATTACTAAGGCATTTCACTCAAACACATTTTGCCCATTATAGCCCACTGTATGAGTTGTGACAAAAATCGAAAAGTGGTCCAAGATAGTGGACCTAATAGACTGTCACATGTCATACTCAGTTGATTCGGAGATAGTTTTTGGTCCATACAATCCATTCAAAAGAAGATTACTAAGGCATTTCACTCAAAAACATTTTGCCCATTACAGCCCACTATGTGAGTTATGACAAAAATCGGAAAGTGGTCGAAGATAGCGGACCTAATGGACTGTCACGTGTCATACTCAGTTGATTCGGAGATAGTTTTTGGTCCATACAATCCATTCAAAAGAAGAGTACTAAGGCATTTCACTTAAACACATTTTGCGCATTATAGTGCACTGTGTGAGTTGTGCCAAAAATCGGAAAGTGGTCGAAGATAGTAGACCTAATGGACTGTCACGTGTCATACTCAGTTGATTCGGAGATAGTTTTTGGTCCATACAATCCATTCAAAAGTAGATTACTAAGGCATTTCACTCAAACACATTTTGCCCATTATAGCCCACTGTGTGAGTTGTGACTAAAATCGAAAAGTGGTCCAAGATAGTGGACCTAATAGACTGTCACATGTCATACTCAGTTGTTTCGGAGATAGTTTTTGGTCCATACAATCCATTCAAAAGAAAATTACTAAGGCATTTCACTCAAACACATTTTGCCCATTATAGCCCACTGTGTGAGTTGTGCCAAATATCGGAAAGTGGCACAAGATAGTGGACCTAATGGACTGTTACGTGTCATACTCGGTTTATTCGGAAATAGTTTTTGGTCCATACAATTCATTCAAAAGTAGATTACTAAGGCATTTCACTCAAACACATTTTGCCAATTATAGCCCACTGTGTGAGTTGTGGCAAAAATCGGAAAGTGGTCGAAGATAGTAGACCTGATGAACTACAATGCGACATACTCAGTTTTTTCGGAGATTGTTTTTGGTCCATACAATCCATTCAAAAGAAGATTACTAAGGCATTTCACTCAAACACATTTTGCCCATTATAGCCCACTGTGTGAGTTGTGACAAAAATCGAAAAGTGGTCCAAGATAGTGGACCTAATAGACTGTCACATGTCATACGCAGTTGATTCGGAGATAGTTTTTGGTCCATACAATCCATTCAAAAGAAGATTACTAAGGCATTTCACTCAAACACATTTTGCCCATTACAGCCCACTATGTGAGTTATGATAAAATTCGGAGAGTGGTCGAAGATAGCGGACCTAATGGACTGTCACGTGTCATACTCAGTTGATTCGGAGATAGTTTTTGGTCCATACAATCCATTCAAAAGAAGAGTACTAAGGCATTTCACTCAAATACATTTTGCGCATTATAGTGCACTGTGTGAGTTGTGCCAAAAATCGGAAAGTGGTCGAAGATAGTGGACCTAATGGACTGTCACGTGTCATACTCACTTGATTCGGAGATAGTTTTTGGTCCCTACAATCCATTCAAAAGAAGAGTACTAAGGTATTTCACTCAAACACATTTTGCCCATTATAGTGCACTGCGTGAATTGTGCCAAAATTCGGAAAGTGGTCAAAGATAGTGGCACTAATGGACTGTCAGTTGTCATACTCACTTTATTCGAAGATAGTTTCTGGTCCACACAATCCATTCAAAAGAAGATTACTAAGGCATTTCACTCAAACACATTATGCCCATTATAGCCCACTGTGTGAGTTGCGCCAAAAATCGGAGAGTGGTCGAAGATAGTGGCACTAATAGACTGTCACGTGTCATACTCAGTTGATTCGGAGATAGTTTTTGGTTCATACAATCCATTCAAAAGGAGAGTACTAATGCATTTCACTCAAACACATTTTGCGCATTATAGTGCACTGTGTGAGTTGTGCCGAAAATCGGAAAGTGGTCGAAGATAGTGGACCTAATGGACTGTCACGTGTCATACTCAGTTTATTCCGAAATAGTTTTTGGTCCATACAATTCATTCAAAAGTAGATTACTAAGGCATTTCACTCAAACACATTTTGCCCATTATAGCCCACTGTGTGGGTTGTGACAAAAATCGGAAAGTGGTCGAAGATAGTAGACCTAATGGACTGTCAGTTGTCATACTCACTTTATTCGAAGATAGTTTCTGGTCCACACAATCCATTCAAAAGGAGATTACTAAGGCATTTCACTCAAACAAATTATGCCCATTATAGCCCACTGTGTGATTTGCGCCAAAAATCGGAGAGTGGTCGAAAATAGTGGACCTAATGGACTGTCACGTGTCATACTCAGTTTATTCCGAAATAGTTTTTGGTCCATACAATTCATTCAAAAGTAGATTACTAAGGCATTTCACTCAAACACATTTTGCGCATTATAGTGCACTGTGTGAGTTGCGCCAAAAATCGGAAAGTGGTCGAAGATAGTGGACCTAATGGACTGTCACGTGTCATACTCAGTTGATTCGGAGATAGTTTTTGGTCCATACAATCCATTCAAAAGAAGAGTACTAAGGTATTTCACTCAAACACATTTTGCCCATTATAGCCCACTGTGTGAGTTGTGACAAAAATCGGAAAAAGGTACAAGATAGTGGACCTAATGGACTGTCACGTGTCATACTCATTTTATTCGGAATAGTTTTTGGTCCATACAATCCATTCAAAAGAATAGTACTAAGGCATTTCACTCAAACACATTTTGCGCATTATTGTGCACTGTGTGAGTTGTGCCAAAAATCGGAAAGTGGTCGAAAATAGTGGACCTAATGGACTGTCACGTGTCATACTCAGTTGATTCGGAGATAGTTTTTGGTCCATACAATCCATTGAAAAGAAGATTACTAAGGCATTTCACTCAAACACATTTTGCCCATTATAGCCCACTGTGTGAGTTGTGACAAAAATCGGAAAGTGGTCGAAGATAGTGGACCTAATGGACTGTCACGCGTCATACTCAGTTGATTCGAAAATAGTTTTGGTCCATACAATCCATTCAAAAGAAGATTACTAAGGCATTTCACTCAAACACATTTTGCCCATTATAGCCCACTGTGTGAGTTGTGACAAAAATCGGAAAGTCGTCGAAGATAGTAGACCTGATGAACTACAATGCGACATACTCAGTTTATTCGGAGATTGTTTTGGTCCATACAATCCATTCAAAAGGGGATTACTAAGGCATTTCACTCAATCACATTTTGCGCATTATAGTGCACTGTGTGAGCTGTGCCAAAAATCGGAAAGTGGTCGAAGATAGTGGACCTAATGGACTGTCACGCGTCATACTCAGTTGATTCGGAGATAGTTTTTGGTCCATACAATCCATTCAAAAGTAGATTACTAAGGCATTTCACCCAAACACATTTTGCCCATTATAGCCCACTGTATGAGTTGTGACAAAAATCGAAAAGTGGTCCAAGATAGTGGACCTAATAGACTGTCACATGTCATACTCAGTTGATTCAGAGATAGTTTTTGGTCCATACAATCCATTCAAAAGAAGATTACTAAGGCATTTCACTCAAAAACATTTTGCCCATTACAGCCCACTATGTGAGTTATGACAAAAATCGGAAAGTGGTCGAAGATAGCGGACCTAATGGACTGTCACGTGTCATACTCAGTTGATTCGGAGATAGTTTTTGGACTGTTACGTGTCATACTCGGTTTATTCGGAAATAGTTTTTGGTCCATACAATTCATTCAAAAGTAGATTACTAAGGCATTTCACTCAATCACATTTTGCGCATTATAGTGCACTGTGTGAGTTGTGCCAAAAATCAGAAAGCGGTCGAAGATAGTGGACCTAATGGACTGTCACGCGTCATACTCAGTTGATTCGGAGATAGTTTTTGGTCCATACAATCCATTCAAAAGTAGATTACTAAGGCATTTCACTCAAACATATTTTGCCCATTATAGCCCACTGTGTGAGTTGTGACAAAAATCGAAAAGCGGTCCAAGATAGTGGACCTAATAGACTGTCACATGTCATACTCAGTTGATTCGGAGATAGTTTTTGGTCCATACAATCCATTGAAAAGAAGATTACTAAGGATTTCACTCAAACACATTTTGCCCATTATAGCCCACTGTGTGAGTTGTGCCAAAAATCGGAAAGTGGTCGAAGATAGTGGCACTAATGGACTGTCACGTGTCATACTCAGTTTATTCCGAAATAGTTTTTGGTCCATACAATTCATTCAAAAGTAGATTACTAAGGCATTTCACTCAAACACATTTTGCCCATTATAGCCCACTGTGTGAGTTGTGACAAAAATCGGAAAGTTATCGAAGATAGTAGACCTAATGGACTGTCAGTTGTCATACTCACTTTATTCGAAGATAGTTTCTGGTCCACACAATCCATTCAAAAGAAGATTACTAAGGCATTTCACTCAAACACATTATGCCCATTATAGCCCACTGTGTGAGTTGCGCCGAAAATCGGAGAGTGGTCGAAGATAGTGGCACTAATGGACTGTCACGTGTCATACTCAGTTTATTCCGAAATAGTTTATGGTCCATACAATTCATTCAAAAGTAGATTACTAAGGCAATTCACTCAAACACATTTTGCGCATTATAGTGCAGTGTGTGAGTTGCGCCAAAAATCGGAAAGTGGTCGAAGATAGTGGACGTAATGGACTGTCACGTGTCATACTCAGTTTATTCCGAAATAGTTTTTGGTCCATACAATCCATTCAAAAGAAGAGTACTAAGGTATTTCACTCAAACACATTTTGCCCATTATAGCCCACTGTGTGAGTTGTGACAAAAATCGGAAAGTGGTACAAGATAGTGGACCTAATGGACTGTCACGCGTCATACCGATTTTATTCGGAATAGTTTTTGGTCCATACAATCCATTCAAAAGAATAGTACTAAGGCATTTCACCCAAACACATTTTGCGCATTATTGTGCACTGTGTGAGTTGTGCCAAAAATCGGAAAGTGGTCGAAAATAGTGGACCTAATGGACTGTCACGTGTCATACTCAGTTGATTCGGAGATAGTTTTTGGTCCATACAATCCATTCAAAAGAAGATTACTAAGGCATTTCACTCAAACACATTTTGCCCATTATAGCCCACTGTGTGAGTTGTGACAAAAATCGGAAAGTGGTCGAAGATAGTGGATCTAATGGACTGTCACGCGTCATACTCAGTTGATTCGGAGATAGTTTTTGGTCCATACAATCCATTCAAAAGAAGATTACTAAGGCATTTCACTCAAACACATTTTGCCCATTATAGCCCACTGTGTGAGTTGTGACAAAAATCGGAAAGTGGTCGAAGATAGAGGACCTAATGGACTGTCACGTGTCAAACTCAGTTGATTCGGAGATAGTTTTTGGCCCATACAATCCATTGAAAAGAAGATTACTAAGGATTTCACTCAAACACATTTTGCCCATTATAGCCCACTGTGTGAGTTGTGCCAAAAATCGGAAAGTGTTCTAAGATAGTGGCACTAATGGACTGTCACGTGTCATACTCAGTTTATTCGGAAATAGTTTTTGGTCCATACAATTCATTCAAAAGTAAATTACTAAGGCATTTCACTCAAACGCATTATGCCCATTATAGCCCACTGTGTGAGGTGTGGCAAAAATCGGAAAGTCGTCGAAGATAGTAGACCTGATGAACTACAATGCGACATACTCAGTTTATTCGGAGATTGTTTTGGTCCATACAATCCATTCAAAAGGGGATTACTAAGGCATTTCACTCAATCACATTTTGCGCATTATAGTGCACTGTGTGAGTTGTGCCAAAAATCGGAAAGTGGTCGAAGATAGTGGACCTAATGGACTGTCACGCGTCATACTCAGTTGATTCGGAGATAGTTTTTGGTCCATACAATCCATTCAAAAGTAGATTACTAAGGCATTTCACTCAAACACATTTTGCCCATTATAGCCCACTGTATGAGTTGTGACAAAAATCGAAAAGTGGTCCAAGATAGTGGACCTAATAGACTGTCACATGTCATACTCAGTTGATTCGGAGATAGTTTTTGGTCCATACAATCCATTCAAAAGAAGATTACTAAGGCATTTCACTCAAAAACATTTTGCCCATTACAGCCCACTATGTGAGTTATGACAAAAATCGGAAAGTGGTCGAAGATAGCGGACCTAATGGACTGTCACGTGTCATACTCAGTTGATTCGGAGATAGTTTTTGGTCCATACAATCCATTCAAAAGAAGAGTACTAAGGCATTTCACTCAAACACATTTTGCGCATTATAGTGCACTGTGTGAGTTGTGCCAAAAATCGGAAAGTGGTCGAAGATAGTAGACCTAATGGACTGTCACGTGTCATACTCAGTTGATTCGGAGATAGTTTTTGGTCCATACAATCCATTCAAAAGTAGATTACTAAGGCATTTCACTCAAACACATTTTGCCCATTATAGCCCACTGTGTGAGTTGTGACAAAAATCGAAAAGTGGTCCAAGATAGTGGACCTAATAGACTGTCACATGTCATACTCAGTTGTTTCGGAGATAGTTTTTGGTCCATACAATCCATTCAAAAGAAAATTACTAAGGCATTTCACTCAAACACATTTTGCCCATTATAGCCCACTGTGTGAGTTGTGCCAAAAATCGGAAAGTGGCACAAGATAGTGGACCTAATGGACTGTTACGTGTCATACTCGGTTTATTCGGAAATAGTTTTTGGTCCATACAATTCATTCAAAAGTAGATTACTAAGGCATTTCACTCAAACACATTTTGCCAATTATAGCCCACTGTGTGAGTTGTGGCAAAAATCGGAAAGTGGTCGAAGATAGTAGACCTGATGAACTACAATGCGACATACTCAGTTTTTTCGGAGATTGTTTTTGGTCCATACAATCCATTCAAAAGAAGATTACTAAGGCATTTCACTCAAACACATTTTGCCCATTATAGCCCACTGTGTGAGTTGTGACAAAAATCGAAAAGTGGTCCAAGATAGTGGACCTAATAGACTGTCACATGTCATACTCAGTTGATTCGGAGATAGTTTTTGGTCCATACAATCCATTCAAAAGAAGATTACTAAGGCATTTCACTCAAACACATTTTGCCCATTACAGCCCACTATGTGAGTTATGACAAAAATCGGAGAGTGGTCGAAGATAGCGAACCTAATGGACTGTCACGTGTCATACTCAGTTGATTCGGAGATAGTTTTTGGTCCATACAATCCATTCAAAAGAAGAGTACTAAGGCATTTCACTCAAACACATTTTGCGCATTATAGTGCACTGTGTGAGTTGTGCCAAAAATCGGAAAGTGGTCGAAGATAGTGGACCTAATGGACTGTCACGTGTCATACTCAGTTGATTCGGAGATAGTTGTTGGTCCCTACAATCCATTCAAAAGAAGAGTACTAAGGTATTTCACTCAAACACATTTTGCCCATTATAGTGCACTGCGTGAATTGTGCCAAAATTCGGAAAGTGGTCAAAGATAGTGGCACTAATGGACTGTCAGTTGTCATACTCACTTTATTCGAAGATAGTTTCTGGTCCACACAATCCATTCAAAAGAAGATTACTAAGGCATTTCACTCAAACACATTATGCCCATTATAGCCCACTGTGTGAGTTGCGCCAAAAATCGGAGAGTGGTCGAAGATAGTGGCACTAATAGACTGTCACGTGTCATACTCAGTTGATTCGGAGATAGTTTTTGGTTCATACAATCCATTCAAAAGGAGAGTACTAAGGCATTTCACTCAAACACATTTTGCGCATTATAGTGCACTGTGTGAGTTGTGCCGAAAATCGGAAAGTGGTCGAAGATAGTGGACCTAATGGACTGTCACGTGTCATACTCAGTTTATTCCGAAATAGTTTTTGGTCCATACAATTCATTCAAAAGTAGATTACTAAGGCATTTCACTCAAACACATTTTGCCCATTATAGCCCACTGTGTGAGTTGTGACAAAAATCGGAAAGTGGTCGAAGATAGAAGACCTAATGGACTGTCAGTTGTCATACTCACTTTATTCGAAGATAGTTTCTGGTCCACACAATCCATTCAAAAGGAGATTACTAAGGCATTTCACTCAAACACATTATGCCCATTATAGCCCACTGTGTGATTTGCGCCAAAAATCGGAGAGTGGTCGAAAATAGTGGCACTAATGGACTGTCACGTGTCATACTCAGTTTATTCCGAAATAGTTTTTGGTCCATACAATTCATTCAAAAGTAGATTACTAAGGCATTTCACTCAAACACATTTTGCGCATTATAGTGCACTGTGTGAGTTGCGCCAAAAATCGGAAAGTGTTTGAAGATAGTGGACCTAATGGACTGTCACGTGTCATACTCAGTTGATTCGGAGATAGTTTTTGGTCCATACAATCCATTCAAAAGAAGAGTACTAAGGTATTTCACTCAAACACATTTTGCCCATTATAGCCCACTGTGTGAGTTGTGACAAAAATCGGAAAGTGGTACAAGATAGTGGACCTAATGGACTGTCACGTGTCATACTCATTTTATTCGGAATAGTTTTTGGTCCATACAATCCATTCAAAAGAATAGTACTAAGGCATTTCACTCAAACACATTTTGCGCATTATTGTGCACTGTGTGAGTTGTGCCAAAAATCGGAAAGTGGTCGAAAATAGTGGACCTAATGGACTGTCACGTGTCATACTCAGTTGATTCGGAGATAGTTTTTGGTCCATACAATCCATTGAAAAGAAGATTACTAAGGCATTTCACTCAAACACATTTTGCCCATTATAGCCCACTGTGTGAGTTGTGACAAAAATCGGAAAGTGGTCGAAGATAGTGGACCTAATGGACTGTCACGCGTCATACTCAGTTGATTCGGAGATAGTTTTGGTCCATACAATCCATTCAAAAGAAGATTACTAAGGCATTTCACTCAAAAACATTTTGCCCATTACAGCCCACTATGTGAGTTATGACAAAAATCGGAAAGTCGTCGAAGATAGTAGACCTGATGAACTACAATGCGACATACTCAGTTTATTCGGAGATTGTTTTGGTCCATACAATCCATTCAAAAGAAGATTACTAAGGCATTTCACTCAAAAACATTTTGCCCATTATAGCCCACTGTGTGAGTTGTGACAAAAATCGGAAAGTGGTCGAAGATAGTGGACCTAATGGACTGTCACGCGTCATACTCAGTTGATTCGGAGATAGTTTTGGTCCATACAATCCATTCAAAAGAAGATTACTAAGGCATTTCACTCAAAAACATTTTGCCCATTACAGCCCACTATGTGAGTTATGCCAAAAATCGGAAAGTGGTCGAAAATAGTGGACCTAATGGACTGTCACGTGTCATACTCAGTTGATTCGGAGATAGTTTTTGGTCCATACAATCCATTGAAAAGAAGATTACTAAGGCATTTCACTCAAACACATTTTGCCCATTATAGCCCACTGTGTGAGTTGTGACAAAAATCGGAAAGTCGTCGAAGATAGTAGACCTGATGAACTACAATGCGACATACTCAGTTTATTCGGAGATTGTTTTGGTCCATACAATCCATTCAAAAGGGGATTACTAAGGCATTTCACTCAATCACATTTTGCGCATTATAGTGCACTGTGTGAGTTGTGCCAAAAATCGGAAAGTGGTCGAAGATAGTGGACCTAATGGACTGTCACGCGTCATACTCAGTTGATTCGGAGATAGTTTTTGTTCCATACAATCCATTCAAAAGGAGATTACTAAGGCATTTCACTCAAAAACATTTTGCCCATTACAGCCCACTATGTGAGTTATGACAAAAATCGGAAAGTGGTCGAAGATAGCGGACCTAATGGACTGTCACGTGTCATACTCAGTTGATTCGGAGATAGTTTTTGGACTGTTACGTGTCATACTCGGTTTATTCGGAAATAGTTTTTGGTCCATACAATTCATTCAAAAGTAGATTACTAAGGCATTTCACTCAATCACATTTTGCGCATTATAGTGCACTGTGTGAGTTGTGCCAAAAATCAGAAAGCGGTCGAAGATAGTGGACCTAATGGACTGTCACGCGTCATACTCAGTTGATTCGGAGATAGTTTTTGGTCCATACAATCCATTCAAAAGTAGATTACTAAGGCATTTCACTCAAACACATTTTGCCCATTATAGCCCACTGTGTGAGTTGTGACAAAAATCGAAAAGCGGTCCAAGATAGTGGACCTAATAGACTGTCACATGTCATACTCAGTTGATTCGGAGATAGTTTTTGGTCCATACAATCCATTCAAAAGAAGATTACTAAGGCATTTCACTCAAACACATTTTGCCCATTACAGCCCACTATGTGAGTTATGACAAATATCGGAAAGTGGTCGAAGATAGCGGACCTAATGGACTGTCACGTGTCATACTCAGTTGATTCGGAGATAGTTTTTGGTCCATACAATCCATTCAAAAGAAGAGTACTAAGGCATTTCACTCAAACACATTTTGCGCATTATAGTGCACTGTGTGAGTTGTGCCGAAAATCGGAGAGTGGTCGAAGATAGTGGCACTAATGGACTGTCACGTGTCATACTCAGTTTATTCCGAAATAGTTTTTGGTCCATACAATTCATTCAAAAGTAGATTACTAAGGCATTTCACTCAAACACATTTTGCGCATTATAGTGCACTGTGTGAGTTGCGCCAAAAATCGGAAAGTGGTCGAAGATAGTGGACCTAATGGACTGTCACGTGTCATACTCAGTTGATTCGGAGATAGTTTTTGGTCCATACAATCCATTCAAAAGAAGAGTACTAAGGTATTTCACTCAAACACATTTTACCCATTATAGCCCACTGTGTGAGTTGTGACAAAAATCGGAAAGTGGTACAAGATAGTGGACCTAATGGACTGTCACGTGTCATACTCATTTTATTCGGAATAGTTTTTGGTCCATACAATCCATTCAAAAGAATAGTACTAAGGCATTTCACTCAAACACATTTTGCGCATTATTGTGCACTGTGTGAGTTGTGCCAAAAATCGGAAAGTGGTCGAAAATAGTGGACCTAATGGACTGTCACGTGTCATACTCAGTTGATTCGGAGATAGTTTTTGGTCCATACAATCCATTCAAAAGAATAGTACTAAGGCATTTCACTCAAACACATTTTGCGCATTATTTTGCACTGTGTGAGTTGTGCCAAAAATCGGAAAGTGGTCGAAAATAGTGGACCTAATGGACTGTCACGTGTCATACTCAGTTGATTCGGAGATAGTTTTTGGTCCATACAATCCATTCAAAAGAAGATTACTAAGGCATTTCACTCAAACACATTTTGCCCATTATAGCCCACTGTGTGAGTTGTGACAAAAATCGGAAAGTGGTCGAAGATAGAGGACCTAATGGACTGTCACGTGTCAAACTCAGTTGATTCGGAGATAGTTTTTGGCCCATACAATCCATTGAAAAGAAGATTACTATGGATTTCACTCAAACACATTTTGCCCATTATAGCCCACTGTGTGAGTTGTGCCAAAAATCGGAAAGTGGTCGAAGATAGTGGCACTAATGGACTGTCACGTGCCATACTCAGTTTATTCGGAAATAGTTTTTGGTCCATACAATTCATTATGTATTAGTTTTTAAAAAAAAAAAAAATATCAAATAAAAATTAGTTTTTTCTTTATATGTATTGGTGTTTACTCTTCCATAAGGAACTTTTGGGCACCCCTCCTCTAGTAATAACTTTAAAGCTTTGTCTTCTACAGGGAAATTTATAAATACACATGTATTTATTCCCATATTAAAATAATTACAAAAATAAAAACATTATATTCTATGTATGAAATATATTTTGGGCAATCTATAAAATTTGGTGTAATTAGTAAGTATTGCAACACGGCATAAATGTCAAATTGTAAGAAAAAGAAAACACAAAAATTGCTGAATAACAACAAAAAGTTGGGCAACTAAAATCTCCGAGTGTGGACACGAAGACAAGGTTAAAAAAGAATTGATGAAGAATTGCCCAACTCTTCTCTCCGAGTGTGGACATAAACTTAATCCAGTTTCGGTATATTATTATTATTTAACCAATTTCTACCGTCTTGTACAACTGTAGTTACAATTCCTTTCAGTTACAAACACAATTACTTTCTATGTCGCCGAATTCTAACTATTTTGGCCTTTCCTGAAACGTTGAAGTTCAGTTTTAAAGACATTATGAAATTGTATTAAAATGTGTTTTTTGCTTGCATCCATGATTTTGTACAATGGGGCAGCTAAAATTCCACAATCTGTTAGCGATTGATAATTTTTATAATATATGAAAAAATAAACGAATTCAAGATATAAAACAAACAAAAAAATTTAAAAAACAAACAAAAAATTAATCACGTTTTAGAGTAGTCAATTCAAACATAAAAGTGATCACGTTTTCGAGTCGTTCATGCTTCCGGGTATTCACGTTTTCGCTAGTTCACTGTAAAAAATGTAATAAAAGTGTAGTTAAAAATATATTAAATATTGCGCCGTATATCCTTCGCGCAACTACAAATTAAATATTCTTTGCCCTACACTAGCTTACATAGTCGTATCGGAGCACTCTTTTTTATAATAAAAATAGTTGATCCAACAACATAATAAGAAACACAAAACACATGAATTTTATTGTATGTGAGTATTGTTATAGGCATGAAACCGTTTCTATACTTAAGCAAAAAAGAACAACAAAGTAAATTGTCTTTTGCACATTTTTAGTGAGTGTAAACGAATTGTCTTTGCTGAGTAAGATTCCTATATTTTATTTTGCGGGTTCCAATATTACAACCCGCCATAAGAAATTTTACTTCACACATTATATATGATTTATATCCCTTGAATGATCAAACAGCATCTGTCTGTGGATGTTTAGGAAGCGGTTTCTTGAAAATGGACTTCTTGGAGGGGAGAACCTCTTATTTTTTTATTTAATTTTTAATTTAAATTATAATTTTAGAAAACCGCAAATTTTTATTTTCATAATTTTGTCCTTTTTAGCTGATCGAATTGTGTGTATATTTACCTGCATCTTTTGTGCAACTCAAACGTCAAGTTAAGTTTCTATAATAAAAAAAAATATATATAATACAAAAAAGGGTTAAGAATTCTTATATTATATATATTCTTCTTTTTTATTTCCGCTGTTTTTCAAGTGAAGGAGTATTTTAATATAAGCTGAAAGCGATAGTACTGAATTATTTACTAAATCAGAAAAGAAACACTGAGAAAAAGGGTTTCCGATGCTATAACTTCAATCGGGAGGAGCATAAGGCTGTTGATTGCCGTGCAAATAACAAACAAAAAATGTTTTTGCACGGTCTTTGCAGCGGGAGACAACAATGGTAATGATTGGTATATCGACAGGTGAAAGTTCCCACATGACATTAAAAAAGACTGGTTTCAAGAAGCCCTTTATAAAAGAAGATTTCGTTGGTAATAAACAATATTCCAAAGTTCACGTACTTACTTATATGGCCATAACAACCCCTTAACGGGTTTCGGCCTGCCTTAACACTAGTCTCCAGGCGTCTCTGCTAAGCAGCGCCTTCTCCAGTAGGTCACACCAATTGACGACAGGGCTTCATCAACTTGGTCCTGCCAACGTAAACACGGTCCTCCTCTACGCCAACGTCCAGTGACCTTCGCATCGACTTTCGCATCTCGCTGGAGCAGATTCATCCATCCGAACAATATGGCCGAGCCAGCGTAGCCTCTGGATGTTAATGCGCTGAACAACGCCCACATCGCCGAGGTGCTCATACAGCTCATGGTTGGTTCTAATGCGAAGAACTTTTCTCTCGAATACTCCCAAGGACCGCTGCATCGGCACAAGACAGCGTCCATGCTTCTGCACTATAGAGAAGCACCGGGAGAATAAGCGACTTGTAGAGTGTTAATTTCGTCGCACGAGAGAGGTCTCTATTACTATACTGCCTACTAAGACCGTAGTAGCACCTGTTGGCCAGTGTGATTCTTCGTTTGATCTCCAGACTGACATCATTCTTGCTGGTAATGGCGGTGCCAAGGTAGATGAACTCCTTAACCACATCGAATGTATAGTTGCCGGATGTTACCTGGGAGCCGATTCGATCAACATCCCCACTCGTCGACAACATGTACTTCGTCTTGCTCTCATTTACCGCCAGACCCATTTTTGCAGACTCTCGTTCAATAGCATTAAAGGCTGCAGTGACATCTCGCTTGGTATGCCTAATGATGTCTATATCGTCTGCATACGCAAGGAGCTGGATACTTTTGTTAAATATAGTTCCATTTCGACGTACACCCTTTCGCAAAACGCTCTCAATGACGAAAAAAAGTTCTGAGAGGTCTTTTCATACCTTGACGGAACTGCGTTAGTTGCTCAACATCATTCTGCGCAGTTTTACAAGCTTTGCAGGAATACCAAGCTCAGACATTGCGGCATATACGCGATCTCTTATCGGGCTATCCAACGCCGCCTTATAGTCGACAAAAAGGTTGTGAGTGTTGACTTAACTTTCATGGATCTTCTCCAGGATTTGGATCTGGTCAATGGTGGACATACCAAGTCTCAAGCCGAACTGATAGGGTCCAATCAGTGAGATGGCGAATGGCTTCAGTCGTTCACACAATACGCTCGTAAGAACCTTATGTGCGATAGGTAGAAGGCTTATACCCCTGTAGTTGGTGCATATAGTGGGGTCTCCCTTTTTCAGGATGGGGCAGAGGGCACTGAGGGGGCTACTTTTATACAGCCATATTCTGCAAATGAGCTTGTGCATGCTCCTAACCAGCTTATCGCCTCCAAGCCTGACGACTTCTGGAAAACAGTTTTTTTCATTGACGAAAGTAAATTTAATATTATTGAGTCGGCTGGAAGACGTTTTGTGTGGAGAAGAGAACCAACGCGTTGCAGTTAAAGCATCTAAAAGCAACAGTGAAACATGGTGGTGGTTCGGTGTGGGGTGCAATGGCAGCTGAACGTGTGAGAAATCTCGTGTTTGTGGGAACCACGATGGACAAAATTAGTTTTTTGAATATTTAAAAAAAAAAATTAAAATCTAGCGCCACTAATTTGGGCATACAAGACGATTATCGTTTAGAACATCTGTGGTCATAGAACATCTGTGGGGTATTTTAGAAAAAAAAAAAAAGTCGCCACATAGAAAAACCAACAAGCAAATGCTGAAATATGTCATCGTTCAGGAATGTCGGAATATTAATGCAGAAAGCAAAGAAAAAATTGTTTTCGTGATGAAAAACCGCTTAAGAGACGTAATCGGTGCTAAAGGATACCATACTAAGGGCCATTATTACAACTTGCCGTTAGTTAAAGGTAGGATTTTATCGGACCGATAAATTGACTTTTGTTACTAAAAATTAATTTTAAACTAAAGTGACCGATAAAGTTACTGGGAAGTTTGCATAACCTTTAGGTTAAAGTTAACTTGTATAAACAGAAACCAATTTATGGGTCTGATAAAATCCTACTTTTAACTAACGGCAAGTTGTAATAATGGCCCTAAATATTAAGGATATATCATCATAATATATGTACATTTCATAAATATGTAAATTTTTTTATGGGGTATATAATATATATATATATATATATATATATATATATATATATTTTGCACTATTTTAAAGTTTTTTTGTTAAAAATAAAAGTGAATCTTTTTTTATTTTACTATTAAGTGGCAATTTTTATAACAACAAATGTAGTAAATTTTTTTTTAAAGTCCAACAACCACTACGTGTACCTCCGAGGAGGACCTCACCAATCATCAGGCCGGACCTTTATCCCGGATGACTGGGGGTTGTCAGTCCGGGGGCTCCTGATGCCCGTAGTACCAGATTAAGGCATCTCTGGTCAGTCCGTGAGAACACCAGAAATGCCTGCCACGCGCACCTAAAGGGACAAGCACCCCAAGTACGCGTGGCATTTAACGGCCATGCACCACATAGTCGCCATTAATGGCGTTCTCTGCCTATATTGAGCGCCAGACCACTCAGGGCTAGGTCGAACCCAATATTCCCCGGGGAAAACAGGCTACTGGCTGGGACACTAGCCAGCAACCATAAATGTATCCCCGGGGGGGAGTAGATAGGGACAGATAATGTCAGGTTTAACGTGCGTACCCGTCCGAAGACACAAACACACGGTGTCCGAGACACGAGTCAATACCATGCGTCGAGCAACGCCCCCATGCACAGTATTGCAACCATATGGCAAGCCACATAGCTACAACAACCTACATGAGTACCGATTTCGAAGCCATGCATTTGGGAATGAACTTCACTCCTTGGTGAAGAGTCGGAGACTATCTAAACTCCTACCGATCTATGGGTCACGGCACCCGGTTGCAATGCAACTCCACACCGAGCATATGCTCTCCCCGCGATTTGGGTATAAACCACAGCCCCCGCGAGCCTCCCACAAGGGGGCCCCACCATAGTCAGGCAGGGACAAGTCCCTGGGGCTCCTGACTCCCGCGGTACCAGAATAAAGCCTCCGGTCAAGCTTTCGTAGTGCAAGTACTACTGCCAGTGTAAGCCCCAAACAGCTTCGGACTGGTGGCCCAGGAACAACATAAAACATAAAACAAAAACATAAAACAACACAGACAACACAAAGACAACAGGGAACACCCTCACGGGAGAACCTTATACAGGAAGCCAGCAACCCGGAACAAAATTTCATAAGCAGCAGGGGCAACCCTCACGGGAGTACCCCTTCGAATTTGCAGCAACCAGCGACCAGGAACATAAAAACATAAAAACAGCACAGCAACGCCCAGGAACACACAGCAGGGGCAACCCTCACGAGAATACCCCTTCGATGTAACCAGCAACCAGCGACCAGCAACCAGGAAACATATATTCACAAAAACAGCAACAGGACAAAGGTATTGTGACAATCGAGCAGCCGACAGTAATTACTGCCAGCGACCCGATACCACAATGTATCCACCAGCCGGAAAAAAGGCAAAAAAGGCACTTCAAGGCCTACCAGCATTAGCCGTGGAGGGGGAACCTCCACTAATGTTCCGTCTTCTCCTAAACACAGCATTGGCAAAAGCTGCCAGCCCCCCAAGCGTACGATCGTCCCGCAAAGCCCTACTGAAATCCCAACCCCCCTGGGTACGAACAATACCCATACTATCTAAATCGCGAAGGTCATCATAGTCAGAACATGTTGTCAGTACATGCTCCCAGTCTTCAGGTCCCATCCCACACCGGCAGTCCTCCGTCTCGGTCTGGCCAATCCGATGCAAAAATGCATTGAAAGAGCCATGTCCCGTCAGTATGAACCCCAGGAAGAGGCCAAAGCCAAAACCCGGGCGTTCCTGTACGAACGTCACGTCAGGTAAAAATCTAAATGTAACCCTCCCATTGTCACTGTTCGTCCATCTTGTCTGCCACCTATCTATAACACACTCCCATAGGAGTGCCTTATACCTACTTCTCCCATTCTCGAGGTCCGAGGCAGAAAGCCAATCACACGCAAGGAGTGGTAATCCCTTCTTAACCTTAAAAGCAATACTGCGACGTACTACTTCTAAGTCAAGGGAAGGTACCCCAGTCAGGATCTGCAAGGCGTCGGTCGAAACCGTTCGGTATACCGGAACACACGCCAAGAGCGCAATTCTCTGACAAGTCAGAGTCCTACGCCTACCAGCAACAGACATGGCCGTCTCGTACCACACAGATGAACCAAACGCCGCACAGGCAACGAATAATCCATTGTATATGGTACGAACGGCACGCCTGCCGAGTCCCCAATCATTTCTCAAAATACGTCTGACCTTTCCAACAACCGCCGTCAATTTAGTACGGACATGCGTGAGATGAGCAAGAAAGCTCATCCGCTCTCCCATAACTATTCCGAGGTACCTGACCTGAGTCACATAGCGAATGCTGTTTTCACCAATTCTAATGAGCGGGGGCCGACCAGCCGACAACGTGCCCCTAAGGAGCATCATCGCCGTTTTGTCAAACGCCACCTCTACACCAACTTCTACACCCCACTCACAAGCGATTTGGATAGCCTGCACACCCCTTCTCTCCAGCTCAGCACGAGACTGGCCTTCGATAAGAATGAGCAAGTCATCCGCATACGCACACAGTTTAAAAGTTAGCCCCAGACGCCTCAGCAGTGGATCCATCATGAGGTTCCAAATAAATGGACCACATATAGAACCCTGCGGACAACCTCTGGCAACCTCCTTCCAAACTGTTTCATTGGCTCCAACAACACATGCTTTTCTATCCTCGAAATAGCTACGCCAAATGCCCATCTCACGACAACCAACTTCAGACAGCCTTCTCAACACACTATCCCATAGGAGATAGTCAAAAGCGCCTCTGAAATCAATGAAAAGGCCAAGGACGTACTTAGAGTTAGACTGCTGGACTGCACTCTTAACATATGCCCAAGCATCCTCAATGCCTCTACCTTCCCTAAAACCATATTGCTGACAGGAGAAGCCCTCCCTGTAGCCCTCCACAAGCCTAGACACCATGATCCTTTCCAGCACTTTCGCAAGCACTGGCAAGAGGCTGATGCCCCGATAAGAGCGGGGATTACTCCTCACTTTATCGGGAGACTTGAGGAGCACCACAACGCGAGCAATCTTCCATGCCCTTGGGAAGTAACCGTCACTGACACACCTTGCATATATAAATTCCAGATATTCAGGGATGGCCTTCCAGATGCTTTTACACATCTCTCCGGCCAATCCGTCAACACCTGGCGACTTTCTACTCTTCACTCGAGAAAAACCGTCTACAATTTCCGACCTCTCCAGGTTAGGAGGATCGGTTATCTCCCCCGGTGGAGGAGTATAACCGATCGGTTCCGCCCCTGGAAAGAACACCCCCAATAAAGCGTCCGTACAGTCTCTCCATGATGACAGCACGGTGCCACCAACATGGAGACAAGTCAGCCTGATTCTCTCTACCCCTGCAGACACGGTAAACCCTGTCCCAGGGGTCATCCCTATTGTCCCGTACAAAACTCCTCCATTCGTCCTCTTTAACAGCAATAATCTTGTCCTTGTAAGTCCTAAGACTGCGAAGATAATCATGTCTGCGAAGAGCAAGATCGTCAGCATTGGCACGCCTACACCTCTGGTACCGCCTCCGGAGGTGTTGAACATGCCGCCGCATCATATCAAGCTCCCGGGTCCACCATTTGACCCTCTTTGGATTCACTCTCCGAGCTCGGCCCAGCACACTATCATTCACTGCGGATACCGACCGCACTATCTTCGCAACCTGGTCATCTATTGTAAGTGTCCTAAAGTCATCAATTGGCACCGATGACAATGCCTCCCTAATAAAACCACAATAAAGGTCCCAATCAACGTCGCGAATTCGCCATCGTAAGACGCCCACAGTCTCCCGAGTTCGTCTTTGATAAGAGATAATAATCTCAATCAGATTATGATCACTTATCCCCCAATGGTCACACACCCTCCACCTAAAGTTATAGGCAGTAATCGCTGCCTCGTTTGCAGCTGTCACATCTATGTCGCTAACGCCCATTGGCTCATCAAAAGTGTACAACTCGCTCGGCTCATTCAGCACGCTCAAATCTTTCGAGAGCAGGTAATCAGTTAGCATCTCGCCTCGGATGAGGTTCGGATGACCAGACGACAGTCTGGCCATCTTACTGAACCACATACGAGAAGATGCATTGGCGTCCAGACCGAGGATAACCGGAATGCTACTCGCCGCGAGTAGCACCGTATCCATGTATGCGAGGTAAGGCTCCAATGGCGCGCCATGCCTACAATAGATGCTGGCCAAGTACATCTCACCAAACCGCCCCTTAGCACGAATGCAAACCCCCAATTGGCCACGTTCTAGTACGATACATTTAATGTCGTCGTCATTCACTATTATCGCGACCTTTCCCATATCGTCCGTAAACACGCGCATCCCCCCCGGTATCCCCCGCACACAACCATTGCTGGTATATGGCTCCTGAATTAAAGCCAGACTAGCGCCCATTCGGCGCATAGCCTGCCCCAGCTCACACATTGCAGCATAAGACCGCTGACAGTTTATCTGAATAAGTCGTAAATCCATTTTAATGTCGAGCGTTCACCCGAGCTGCCATAGCGGCATATATCGGGCAGATCTCCGACAGCATCCTGTGATCAGCAGGAAGCCCCTTATGGGCACAATTTCTGCACCAGGGCAGAGCCTGGCATTGCCAAGACTCATGTCCCTCCTGGCTACATGACCGGCATACAGATTGCTCCATTGTGCACTCGCGAATGCGGTGATCAAAGCCCAGGCACCTAAAGCAGTGCTGAACTTCATTCTGAAGCCTCACCATATAACGAAACCACTGTATGTACACGCGGCCTACATCCTTCAAATAATTCATTATCTTCTCACTGCCCTCCAGCACAACATTTATGCTGCCAATTCCGTCCTTCCAAGGACCTCCTACTAGGCGAACGCTCTTGTTGAATTGCTCGATTGTTATCCTATCCTTCAAATTTTTAGAGTACAGCCCCGACATAAACTCGTCCGGCGAAATACTCTGACTAACACCTCGTACCACAAGCCTGGGACCCAGTTTGTCGTTCACCGTTACTTTCAGACCGACTTCTTCAAATTTCTTGTTTGCGATAATCTTCTGCCTCTCATCCTTCGAACGAATTCTGATGACAGCACCACCCCTTCTTATAGGCTTCACATCGTGGATCCTAACGTCGCCCATGGTAGGGCCAACCTGAGTCATGAAGGTCTTCACGACTTCATCCGGGGTGACAGCAGGGTCACCATGCTTGAGCACCGCAGACCAGGTCTCTACAGGCTTTTGAACACCAACGGCGGCGGCAGCAGCAGCAGCAGGAACAGCGGGAACAACGGGAACAACGGCAGCACCTCTGGTAGCAGCAGGTAAAGCGGATGGCCGCAAGACCGACAGCTGCCCTCTCATTTCTGCGTTCACATTCATGAGATGGATCATAAGCGACCCAAATTCCTCAACCTTATCAAGAATTCTTGCCAGCACTTTAGTCTTCAATCCTGCTCCCAAGATTTCATCTCGTAAAGTTTTCTTCACAGCATTCATATCCGCCATCTGGTCATCAACCCCGTAAGACCTAGTACGGCGAGGTCCACTACTTCTAGGCGAGCTCAATAAAACAGGAGGAGCAACATCAACAGGGGCAACATCAGCACCAGCAACGTCAGCAGTGGTATAATCTGCGGTAGCACCCCCAGCTGACTCTACACCCTTACCAGACCTGAAGTGCTTCGAACCGTCCACTACCATCTCACTCTCTGAGCACACATTACTACTGTCCGAATGCCTCAATTTCGGCTTAGACGTCGGTGGCAACATTTTCTGCTCATCTTCAGCATAATCAGTCGACGAAACGTCGCCTTTCGGCTTCTTCCGCCCTTTAGTGGACATAATTAACAATTTTCAAAAATTCAAATCCGCAATCCGTAACGTATAATCAATAATAAATAATAATTCAAGCCAGCAACAAACTTCCAATGACTTTCAAACTTTCAAATCGTAGACCGGAATCAACAGCAATTTTGTTACCAAGGACAGGAATCTCTTACTCACCACTCCCTATTCACCAAAGGTGAATTAGTCGGAGCAGCAACCAACAACCGGAAACCGGAAATGAAAGACCGGAAACCGGAAATGCAGCGCCAAACCGAAAGTCGCGCCAAACGCAATAATTTTTCCCTAGGACCAAAACCGGAAACCGGATATGACCTCGCCGGAAACTTCAAGTTGGCAACACCGGGTGAGGATGTTACCAACACACAAAAGGGTATTGCCAGTACCAACGAGCAATACCAGCTGAGATCAGCTGCTTACAAATGCAGTCAGCTGCGATCAGCTGTAGTCAGCTGTTTACAAAAAATGCCAAAAGTGACTCACCTTGGTACAACTGCGACCAACCAAAAAGCCACGCGTCTCACTAACACCAACGCACTCACACACTACCAGCAGTAACTTGCAAAATGCCGGCAACAAGCTGTATGCTTATAATTCAAAAAAAAGTATATAGGGATTTTTAATCCGGCTATATCTTAACAATCTCTTAACCGATCTTTATAATTTTTATATCAAAATACGCGGCAGAATCCGCACTTTCCGCCAATATAAAAATCTACAATAAAAATGCACTTTTAACCACTTTCTTCGCACTGTGAACTTCAATAATTACTCCGCACTTATAAAAACACGAGAGGGCAAACCCCTGATCTTGCAGTTCCTGCAGCTCTGCGGTCTTTCACAGCGGGAAGCCAAGTGGCCACCCTCTCCGCATCTACGGCAAACAACGTCCCCATATCTGCATTGACCGATCCTGTGGTCAAATCCAAGGCATCGGAAGCAGTGAGGAACTGCATCTTGCATTCGGGTTCTAAAGCAAAACCATTTCACATAAACACTGCCAAATTCTAATAATTTCCTCATCACCGCTTCATCACCTTCAATCACAACATCAATATTACTACGCTCAGTACCGCCTAGTTTTGAGACCATACGTACGCTCTTCTGAAACTTCTCAAGGCTCATAAAATTCTTTAAATTCAACTCGTACAAATCAGCCATGAATTCATCCGCAGTAATTTCAGAATGCACCCTGCACACAACAACCTTAGATCCAAACTTCTCGTTCACCGTTACAGACAAGCCAGCCTCCTTAAACTTCAAATTCTTCACTATCTTATCTCTTTCGGCTGTTGATCTGGTACGAATTACCGCACCGCCATCACGCGTCGGCTTCATTTCATGTACACGGACTCCTAGGCTGGGTCCGACTTGCTTATCAACCTTCTCCAACACCTCTTTCGAACTCAGACCTTTCTTACTTCTAACAACAACCGACCAGGTCTCAACAGGCATAGCAACAGGAGGAGCGGCAGCGGGAACAACACCAGGCAAAACTACAGGATTAACGGCAGCAACAGGGGAAGCAGCATGTATAGCACTAGGAAAAGCAGCTGGTAAAACAACAGGAACAACGGCAGGGGGAACAGCAGCAGGCTTATCGACAGGAGTGGCAACAGGAGTGGAAACGGGAGTAATAGCCCCCATAGCAGCCTTAACAGCTGCGGCGGCCACCTCCGCAATATACGTCGCCGAGGTTTCAGTATTCAATCTTTCCTGCAACTTTGCAATTCGGTCAATCATTTCAATCGCCAGCAACTTAAAGCGGTTAGTAATTCGCTCAATCTTATTTGACAAATGAGTCACCATATACTGATCCGTAGGATCATCATATTGACAAGCAATATCCATCAAACTACTCTTCCAGATCTCCATTCTACCAAAAATTCCAGCCAGCTCATCCTTCCATGAAGACTGACAATCAGAAACACCTGCATCATCTACATCAGCAATACCGGCACCAGTAACATCAGCACCAACAACATCAACCTCAATATCAGCCTCAGCCTTAGCCTCAGCCCTAGCCTCTGCTTTAACAACAGGCTTCACACCCTTACGGCCCTTACCAGGCGCCATATCAACAATCAAAAGCGTAATCAATAGGGTAATGCAAGGTCAGCAACAATTCAGTCAATAAAATCAATATAATCAATTAATCCAAGTAAGCAATCAATCAAAATCCAAGAACAAGCCAAATCAGTACCAAGAAAGTAATAAAATAAGACTCCAACGGCTCCCTATCCCCCAACGAAGGATTAGTCGGAGCAAATTGCACTCAAATACAAAAATCCGGAAACCGGATATGACAAAAACCGGAACCAGATGTGAGGCGCCAAGCCGGAAGTCGCACCAAAGGCAATAACTTCCGCAGGAATCAACAAAAACAGCTGCAGCCAGTCACTGACAGATGCAGTCAGCTGCCAATATAATGAAATTGACAGAAAATCCACTCAGCTTCAATTCACCCACCAAATAGGTGTGAACACCAGCAATCAATGTAAACAGGTACTGTCCAAATAGTTACTCATATAAAAGACCGCTTCCCGAGAAAAGCCAAATTAAAATACACAATCAAATTCACTAATCGCCAAACAGCCAAAGTTCAGGTGTGAACACCAAAAAATACCGTGTGAACACCAATAGTCGAAATGTGTAATCACCACAATTTGAGGTAGCAAGTAAACAGCCACCTCAACAAAATAAACACAATTTTCAAAAAGTACTATAGGGGATTTTCATCCGCCTATATCTTCACAATCCGTTCACCGATTTCCACGAAAAAACTACTCACGCACTCGCGACAAACCAAAGTTCAATTCTACATACAACTCAGAATTTTTCCGCACCGTTTAAACACTTTATTTTCAATTTGAAAATACAAAAGCCATCCGCGATCAAATACACTACCGTACACCACAACTAGAGTTGCCAAAGTGAGTAGATAGGGACAGATAAAGTCAGGTTTTACGTGTGTACCCGTCCGAAGACACAACCACACGGTGTCCGAGACACGGGTGGATACAATGCGTCTACCAGCGCCCCCAACATGCAAGCATATTGAGTACCAATTTCGAAGCCATGCATTTGGGCATAAACTTCACTCCTTGGTTGAGAGTCGGAGACTATCTAAACTCCTACCGATCTATGGGTCACGGCACCCGGTTGCAATGCAACACCACACCGAGCTCGCGCTCTCCCCGCGATTTGGGTTTAAGCCACAGCCACCGCGATGCTCCCACAAGGGGGCCTACACCATAGTCAGGCAGGGACAAGTCCCTGGGGCTCCTGACACCCGCGGTACCAGAATATAGCCTCCGGTCAAGCTTTCGTAGTACAAGTACTACTACCAGTGTAAGCTCCAAACAGCTCCGGACTGGTGGCCCAGGAACACACAAAACATAAAGGACAAGACAAACACGGACAATTTAGGACCAGGGGCAGACACTAGTGCCTGGCCATGGCCCTAGGCACCAAGGTGGCATACTGCGGGCATTCCAGCGACAACATCGCATGTCCAGAGGGTAAACCCCTGAACTTGCAGTTTCTGCAGCTGATCGGATTTCCGCACAGGGGAGCCAAGTGGCCACCCTGTCCGCATCTACGGCAAACAATGTCCTCGTATCTGCATTGACCGATCCTATGGTCGAAGCCAAGGCATCGGAAGCAGTGAGGAACTGCATCCTGCATCCGGGTTCTAAAGCTAAACCATTTCACATATACACTGCCAGCTTCTAATAGACGTTTCATCGCCGTCTCATCACCTTCGAGAACAACATCAACACAGCCGCCCTTAATACCGCTTGGTTTTGAGACTATACGCACAGACTTCTTAAACTTCTCAAGGTTCATCATATTCTTCAAATTTAACTCGTACAGATCAGCCATTAATTCTTCCGCAGTAATCTCCGAATGCACCCTGCACACAACAACCTTAGGTCCAAAATTCTCGTTCACCGATACAGATAAGCCAGCCTCCTTAAACTTCAAATTCTTCACGATCTTCTCCCTTTCAGCTGCTGATCTGGTACGAATTACCGCACCACCATCACGCAACGGCTTCATCTCATGAACACGGACTCCTAGGCTGGGTCCGACTTGTTTATCAACCTTCTCCAATACCTCCTTCGAACTCAGACCTTTCTTACTTCTAACAACAACCGACCAGGTTTCAACAGGCATAGCAACAGAAGGAGCGGCAGCGGCAACAATACCAGGCAAAACTACAGGATTAACAGCAGAGACGGTAGCAACAGGGGGAGCAGCATGTACAGCACCAGGAAAAGCAACAGGGTTGACAGCAGGAGCGGCAGCAACGGGAATAACAGCGGGCTTATCAGCAGGAGCAACAGCCTCCATAGCAGCTTTAACGGCAGCAGCGGCAATCTTTTCAACATACGTTGGTGAGGACAGCGAATCCACTCTCTCCATCAAAGTCTTCATATGACAAAACATGTCTATTACCAGGCGCTCACAGCTACGTCCCATTATTCCAGCCCTACGGATCAAGTCAGCTATATCATCTTCATCCTCAGGGGCATCATATTCTCGGGCAATAGCCAACATCTCCATCCCCCACTTCTCCACTTCCATAAGAATATCATTCAGCTCACGGTCCCACACAGCCCCCCGTTTACCACCTACATTGGTGCCAAACAGGCCAACAGCAGCATCAGCCACACCAACACCAGCATCAGCCACACCAACACCAGCCACACCAACACCAGCAACACCAGCATCAGCAACACCAGCATCAGCAACAGCTTCAACAGGAACTGCAACATTAGCCTTGTCCTTCTTTCGGCCTTTACCAGGCGGCATTTTAACCAATTTCAATCAATTCAAAAACAGCAAATTATAACGTCTACCAAATGAGTTAGCAAGGCCAGCAACAATTATCCAATGACTTCCAAACTGCAAGTTTTCTCGTTATCCAAGACAGCAATCAGCTTTTTCACCACTCCCTATTCACCACAGGTGAATTAGTCGGAGCAACAACCCAAAACCGGATACCGGAAATGAAAAACCGGAAACCGGAAATGGAGCGCCAAACCGGAAGTCGCGCCAAACGCAATAATTTTTCGCGAGGACCAAAACCGGAAACCGGATGTGGCCTCGCCGGAAACTCCAAGTTGGCAACACCGGGTGAGGGTGTTACCAATACACTAAAAGGGTATTGCCAGTACAAACTAGCAATACCAGCTGGTATCAGCTGTTCACAATGTAGTCAGCTGCGATCAGCTGCGGTCAGCTGCTTATAAAATTTCAAAAAGTGCACTCACCTCCAATACACTGCACGACCAGCCAAAAAGCCACGAGTCTCAAAATATACCGGCAACAAGCCGTATGCTTATGACGCCAAAAGTATATAGGGAATTTTAATCCCACGATATCTTTCCAATCCTTTAACCGATTTTCACGATTTTTACACCAAAATAATCGGCGGAACACGCACTCTCCGTTGATATAAAAATCAATATTTAATTCGCCGTTTTAAACACTTTTACTGCACTTTAAACTCCGATAATATATCCGCACTGATAAAAACACGTCTGTTTACTACAAGAGACAAAGTAAAAGTGAGTAGATAGGGACAGAATATCCAGTTGTTTTACGTGCGTATCGTCCTAAGACATGCCACACGGTGTCCGAGACACGAGTGGATACAATGCGTCTACCAGCGCCCCCAACATGCAAGCATATTGAGTACCAAATTCGAAGCCATGCATTTGGACATGAACTTCACTCCTTGGTTGAGAGCCGGAGACTATCTAAACTCCTACCGATCTATGGGTCACGGCACCCGGTTGCAATGCAACACCACACTGAGCCTAAGCTCTCCCCGCGATTTGGGTTTAAACCACAGCCACCGCGATGCTCCCACAAGAGGGCCTACACCATAGTCAGGCAGGGACAAGTCCCTGGGGCTCCTGACACCCGCGGTACCAGAATATAGCCTCCGGTCAAGCTTTCGTAGTACAAGTACTACTACCAGTGTAAGCTCCAAACAGCTCCGGACTGGTGGCCCAGGAACACACAAAACACATAGGACAAGACAATCACGAACAATTTCGGACCAGGGGCAGACACTAGTGCCTGGCCATGGCCCTCGCTACCAAGGTAGCATACACCGGGCATGACATCGATAACATACTGTGATCAGAGGGCAAACCCCTGATCTTGCAGTTCCTGCAGCTCTGCGGTCTTTCACAGCGGGAAGCCAAGTGGCCACCCTCTCCGCATCTACGGCAAACAACATCCCCATATCTGCATTGACCGATCCTGTGGTCAAATCCAAGGCATCGGAAGCAGTGAGGAACTGCATCTTGCATTCGGGTTCTAAAGCAAAACCATTTCACATAAACACTGCCAAATTCTAATAATTTCCTCATCACCGCTTCATCACCTTCGAGCACAACATCAATATTACTACGCTCAGTACCGCCTAGTTTTGAGACCATACGTACGCTCCTCTGAAACTTCTCAAGGCTCATAAAATTCTTTAAATTCAACTCGTACAAATCAGCCATGAATTCATCCGCAGTAATTTCAGAATGCACCCTGCACACAACAACCTTAGATCCAAACTTCTCGTTCACCGTTACAGACAAGCCAGCCTCCTTAAACTTCAAATTCTTCACTATCTTATCCCTTTCGGCTGTTGATCTGGTAGGAATTACCGCACCACCATCACGCGTCGGCTTCATCTCATGTACACGGACCCCTAGGCTGGGTCCGACTTGCTTATCAACCTTCTCCAACACCTCCTTCGAACTCAGACCTTTCTTACTTCTCACAACAACCGACCAGGTCTCAACAGGCATAGCAACAGGAGGAGCGGCAGCAGGAACAACACCAGGCAAAACTGCAGGATTAACGGCAGAGACGGCAGCAACAGGGGAAGCAGCATGTATAGCACTAGGAAAAGCAGCTGGGAAAACAACAGGAACAACGGCAGGGGGAACAGCAGCAGGCTTATCGACAGGAGTGGCAACAGGAGTGGAAACGGGAGTCATAGCCCCCATAGCAGCCTTAACAGCTGCGGCGGCCACCTCCGCAATATACGTCGCCGAGGTTTCAGTATTCAATCTTTCCTGCAACTTTGCAATTCGGTCAATCATTTCAATCGCCAGCAACTTAAAGCGGTTAGTAATTCGCTCAATCTGATTTGACAAATGAGTCACCATATACTGATCCGTAGGATCATCATATTGACAAGCAATATCCATCAAACTACTCTTCCAGATCTCCATTCTACCAAAAATTCCAGCCAGTTCATCCTTCCATGAAGACTGACAATCAGAAACACCTGCATCATCTACATCAGCAATACCGGCACCAGTAACATCAGCACCAACAACATCAACCTCAATATCAGCCTCAATATCAGCCTCAGCCTTAGCCTCAGCCCTAGCCTCTGCTTTAACAACAGGCTTCACACCCTTACGGCCCTTACCAGGCGCCATATCAACAATCAAAAGCGTAATCAATAGGGTAATGC
Source organism: Metopia argyrocephala (assembly GCA_963576795.1). Taxonomy (NCBI): domain Eukaryota; kingdom Metazoa; phylum Arthropoda; class Insecta; order Diptera; family Sarcophagidae; genus Metopia; species Metopia argyrocephala. The sequence continues at coordinate 84,851,868 of OY756209.1, read as the reverse complement.
AAGGTCAGCAACAATTCAGTCAATAAAATCAATATAATCAATTAATCCAAGTAAGCAATCAATCAAAATCCAAGAACAAGCCAAATCAGTACCAAGAAAGTAATAAAATAAGCCTCCAACGGCTCCCTATCCCCCAACGGAGGATTAGTCGGAGCAAATTCCACTCAAATACGAAAATCCGGAAACCGGAAATGAAAAAACCGGAACCGGAAATGAAAAACCGGAACCGGAAATGAAAAACCGGAACCGGAAATGAAAAAACCGGAACCGGAAATGAAAAACCGGAAATGAAAAAACCGGAACCGGAAATGAAAAACCGGAACCGGAAATGTAAAAACCGGAACCGGAAATAAAAAAACCGGAACCGGAAATGAAAAACCGGAAACCGGATATGACAAAAACCGGAACCGGAAGTGAGGCGCCAAGCCGGAAGTCGCGCCAAAGGCAATAACTTTCGCAGGAATCAACAAAAACAGCTGCAGCCAGTCACTGACAGATGCAGTCAGCTGCCAATATAATGAAATTGACAGAAAATCCACTCAGCTTCAATTCACCCACCAAATAGGTGTGAACACCAGCAATCAATGTAAACAGGTACTGTCCAAATAGTTACTCATATAAAAGACCGCTTCCCGAGAAAAGCCAAATTAAAATACACAATCAAATTCACTAATCGCCAAACAGCCAAAGTTCAGGTGTGAACACCAAAAAATACCGTGTGAACACCAATAGTCGAAATGTGTAATCACCACAATTTGAGGTAGCAAGTAAACAGCCACCTCAACAAAATAAACACAATTTTCAAAAAGTACTATAGGGGATTTTCATCCGCCTATATCTTCACAATCCGTTCACCGATTTCCACGAAAAAACTACTCACGCACTCGCGACAAACCAAAGTTCAATTCTACATACAACTCAGAATTTTTCCGCACCGTTTAAACACTTTATTTTCAATGTGAAAATACAAAAGCCATCCGCGATCAAATACACTACCGTACACCACAACTAGAGTTGCCAAAGTGAGTAGATAGGGACAGATAAAGTCAGGTTTTACGTGTGTACCCGTCCGAAGACACAACCACACGGTGTCCGAGACACGGGTGGATACAATGCGTCTACCAGCGCCCCCAACATGCAAGCATATTGAGTACCAATTTCAAAGCCATGCATTTGGGCATAAACTTCACTCCTTGGTTGAGAGTCGGAGACTATCTAAACTCCTACCGATCTATGGGTCACGGCACCCGGTTGCAATGCAACACCACACCGAGCTTGCGCTCTCCCCGCGATTTGGGTTTAAACCACAGCCACCGCGATGCTCCCACAAGGGGGCCTACACCATAGTCAGGCAGGGACAAGTCCCTGGGGCTCCTGACACCCGCGGTACCAGAATATAGCCTCCGGTCAAGCTTTCGTAGTACAAGTACTACTACCAGTGTAAGCTCCAAACAGCTCCGGACTGGTGGCCCAGGAACACACAAAACATAAAGGACAAGACAAACACGGACAATTTAGGACCAGGGGCAGACACTAGTGCCTGGCCATGGCCCTAGCCACCAAGGTGGCATACTGCGGGTATTCCAGCGACAACATCAAATGTCCAGAGGGTAAACCCCTGAACTTGCAGTTTCTACAGCTCAACGGATTTTCACATCGGGAAGCCAAATGGCCACCCTTTCCGCACTTACGGCAAACAATGTCCTCGTATCTGCATTGACCGATCCTATGGTCGAAGCCAAGGCATCGGAAGCAGTGAGGAACTGCATCCTGCATCCGGGTTCTAAAGCAAAACCACTTCACATAAACACTGCCAACTTCCAATAATCTTTTCATCACCGCTTCATCGCCTTCGAGCACAACATCAATATTACCACCTTCAGTACCGCCTAATTTTGAGACCATATGCACGCTCCTCTCAAACTTCTCAAGGCTCATCATGCTCTTCAAGTTCAGCTCGTATAAGTCGGTCATGAATTCATCAGCAGTGATCTCCGAATGCACCCTGCACACAACAACCTTAGGTCCAAATTTCTCATTCACCGATACAGTCAAGCCAGCCTCCTTGAACTTCAAATTCTTCACGATCTTCTCCCTTTCGGCTGCTGATCTGGTACGAATTACCGCACCACCATCACGCATCGGCTTCATTTCATGCACACGGACTCCTAGGCTGGGTCCGACTTGTTTGTCAACCTTCTCCAATACCTCCTTCGAACTCAGACCTTTCTTGCTTCTCACAACAACCGACCAGGTCTCAACAGGCATAGCAACAGGAGGAGCGGCAGCGGTAATAATACTAGGGGAAGCAGCATGTAAAACACCAGGCAAAACAGCATTGTTAACAGCAGAGACGGTAGCAACAGGGGGAGCAGCGTGTACAGCACCAGGAAAAGCAACAGGGTTGGCAGCAGAAGCGGCAGCAACGGGAATAACAGCGGGCTTATCAGCAGGAGCAACAGCCTCCATAGCAGCTTTAACGGCAGCAGCGGCAATCTTCTCAACATTCGTTGGTGAGGACAGCGAATTCACTCTCTCCATCAAAGTCTTCATATGACAAAACATGTCTATTACCAGGCGCTCACAGCTACGTCCCATTATTCCAGCCCTACGAATCAAGTCAGCTATATAATCTTTATCCTCAGGTGCATCATATTCTCGGGCAATAGCCAACATCTCCATCCTCCACTTCTCCACATCCATAAGAATATCATTCAACTCACGGTCCCACACAGCCCCCCGTTTACCACCTACATTGGTGCCAAACAGGCCAACAGCAGCATCAGCCACACCAACACCAGCAACACCAGCATCAGCAACACCAGCATCAGCAACAGCTTCAACAGAAACTGCAACATTAGCCTTGTCCTTCTTTCGGCCTTTACCAGGCGGCATTTTAACCAATTTCAATCAATTCAAAAACAGCAAATTATAACGTCTACCAAATGAGTTAGCAAGGCCAGCAACAATTATCCAATGACTTCCAAACTGCAAGTTTTCTCGTTATCCGAGACAGCAATCAGCTCTCTCACCACTCCCTATTCACCACAGGTGAATTAATCGGAGCAACAACCCAAAACCGGATACCGGAAATGAAAAACCGGAAACCGGAAATGGAGCGCCAAACCGGAAGTCGCGCCAAACACAATAATTTTTCGCGAGGACCAAAACCGGAAACCGGATGTGGCCTCGCCGGAAACTCCAAGTTGGCAACACCGGGTGAGGGTGTTACCAATACACTAAAAGGGTATTGCCAGTACAAACTAGCAATACCAGCTGGTATCAGCTGTTCACAATGTAGTCAGCTGCGATCAGCTGCGGTCAGCTGCTTATAAAATTTCAAAAAGTGCACTCACCTCCAATACACTGCACGACCAGCCAAAAAGCCACAAAACACATAGGACAAGACAATCACGAACAATTTCGGACCAGGGGCAGACACTAGTGCCTGGCCATGGCCCTCGCTACCAAGGTAGCATACACCGGGCATGACATCGATAACATACTGTGATCAGAGGGCAAACCCCTGATCTTGCAGTTCCTGCAGCTCTGCGGTCTTTCACAGCGGGAAGCCAAGTGGCCACCCTCTCCGCATCTACGGCAAACAACATCCCCATATCTGCATTGACCGATCCTGTGGTCAAATCCAAGGCATCGGAAGCAGTGAGGAACTGCATCTTGCATTCGGGTTCTAAAGCAAAACCATTTCACATAAACACTGCCAAATTCTAATAATTTCCTCATCACCGCTTCATCACCTTCGAGCACAACATCAATATTACTACGCTCAGTACCGCCTAGTTTTGAGACCATACGTACGCTCCTCTGAAACTTCTCAAGGCTCATAAAATTCTTTAAATTCAACTCGTACAAATCAGCCATGAATTCATCCGCAGTAATTTCAGAATGCACCCTGCACACAACAACCTTAGATCCAAACTTCTCGTTCACCGTTACAGACAAGCCAGCCTCCTTAAACTTCAAATTCTTCACTATCTTATCCCTTTCGGCTGTTGATCTGGTACGAATTACCGCACCACCATCACGCGTCGGCTTCATCTCATGTACACGGACCCCTAGGCTGGGTCCGACTTGCTTATCAACCTTCTCCAACACCTCCTTCGAACTCAGACCTTTCTTACTTCTCACAACAACCGACCAGGTCTCAACAGGCATAGCAACAGGAGGAGCGGCAGCAGGAACAACACCAGGCAAAACTGCAGGATTAACGGCAGAGACGGCAGCAACAGGGGAAGCAGCATGTATAGCACTAGGAAAAGCAGCTGGGAAAACAACAGGAACAACGGCAGGGGGAACAGCAGCAGGCTTATCGACAGGAGTGGCAACAGGTGTGGAAACGGGAGTAATAGCCCCCATAGCAGCCTTAACAGCTGCGGCGGCCACCTCCGCAATATACGTCGCCGAGGTTTCAGTATTCAATCTTTCCTGCAACTTTGCAATTCGGTCAATCATTTCAATCGCCAGCAACTTAAAGCGGTTAGTAATTCGCTCAATCTGATTTGACAAATGAGTCACCATATACTGATCCGTAGGATCATCATATTGACAAGCAATATCCATCAAACTACTCTTCCAGATCTCCATTCTACCAAAAATTCCAGCCAGCTCATCCTTCCATGAAGACTGACAATCAGAAACACCTGCATCATCTACATCAGCAATACCGGCACCAGTAACATCAGCACCAACATCAACCTCAATATCAGCCTCAATATCAGCCTCAGCCTTAGCCTCAGCCCTAGCCTCTGCTTTAACAACAGGCTTCACACCCTTACGGCCCTTACCAGGCGCCATATCAACAATCAAAAGCGTAATCAATAGGGTAATGCAAGGTCAGCAACAATTCAGTCAATAAAATCAATATAATCAATTAATCCAAGTAAGCAATCAATCAAAATCCAAGAACAAGCAAAATCAGTACCAAGAAAGTAATAAAATAAGCCTCCAACGGCTCCCTATCCCCCAACGGAGGATTAGTCGGAGCAAATTCCACTCAAATACGAACCTCCGGAAACCGGAAATGAAAAAACCGGAACCGGAAATGAAAAACCGGAACCGGAAATGAAAAAACCGGAACCGGAAATGAAAAACCGGAACCGTAAATGAAAAAACCGGAACCGGAAATGAAAAACCGGAAACCGGATATGACAAAAACCGGAACCGGAAGTGAGGCGCCAAGCCGGAAGTCGCGCCAAAGGCAATAACTTCCGCAGGAATCAACAAAAACAGCTGCAGCCAGTCACTGACAGATGCAGTCAGCTGCCAATATAATGAAATTGACAGAAAATCCACTCAGCTTCAATTCACCCACCAAATAGGTGTGAACACCAGCAATCAATGTAAACAGGTACTGTCCAAATAGTTACTCATATAAAAGACCGCTTCCCGAGAAAAGCCAAATTAAAATACACAATCAAATTCACTAATCGCCAAACAGCCAAAGTTCAGGTGTGAACACCAAAAAATACCGTGTGAACACCAATAGTCGAAATGTGTAATCACCACAATTTGAGGTAGCAAGTAAACAGCCACCTCAACAAAATAAACACAATTTTCAAAAAGTACTATAGGGGATTTTCATCCGCCTATATCTTCACAATCCGTTCACCGATTTCCACGAAAAAACTACTCACGCACTCGCGACAAACCAAAGTTCAATTCTACATACAACTCAGAATTTTTCCGCACCGTTTAAACACTTTATTTTCAATTTGAAAATACAAAAGCCATCCGCGATCAAATACACTACCATACACCACAACTAGAGTTGCCAAAGTGAGTAGATAGGGACAGATAAAGTCAGGTTTTACGTGTGTACCCGTCCGAAGACACAACCACACGGTGTCCGAGACACGGGTGGATACAATGCGTCTACCAGCGCCCCCAACATGCAAGCATATTGAGTACCAATTTCAAAGCCATGCATTTGGGCATAAACTTCACTCCTTGGTTGAGAGTCGGAGACTATCTAAACTCCTACCGATCTATGGGTCACGGCACCCGGTTGCAATGCAACACCACACCGAGCTTGCGCTCTCCCCGCGATTTGGGTTTAAACCACAGCCACCGCGATGCTCCCACAAGGGGGCCTACACCATAGTCAGGCAGGGACAAGTCCCTGGGGCTCCTGACACCCGCGGTACCAGAATATAGCCTCCGGTCAAGCTTTCGTAGTACAAGTACTACTACCAGTGTAAGCTCCAAACAGCTCCGGACTGGTGGCCCAGGAACACACAAAACATAAAGGACAAGACAAACACGGACAATTTAGGACCAGGGGCAGACACTAGTGCCTGGCCATGGCCCTAGCCACCAAGGTGGCATACTGCGGGCATTCCAGCGACAACATCAAATGTCCAGAGGGTAAACCCCTGAACTTGCAGTTTCTACAGCTCAACGGATTTTCACATCGGGAAGCCAAATGGCCACCCTTTCCGCACTTACGGCAAACAATGTCCTCGTATCTGCATTGACCGATCCTATGGTCGAAGCCAAGGCATCGGAAGCAGTGAGGAACTGCATCCTGCATCCGGGTTCTAAAGCAAAACCACTTCACATAAACACTGCCAACTTCCAATAATCTTTTCATCACCGCTTCATCGCCTTCGAGCACAACATCAATATTACCACCTTCAGTACCGCCTAATTTTGAGACCATATGCACGCTCCTCTCAAACTTCTCAAGGCTCATCATGCTCTTCAAGTTCAGCTCGTATAAGTCGGTCATGAATTCATCCGCAGTGATCTCCGAATGCACCCTGCACACAACAACCTTAGGTCCAAATTTCTCATTCACCGATACAGTCAAGCCAGCCTCCTTGAACTTCAAATTCTTCACGATCTTCTCCCTTTCGGCTGCTGATCTGGTACGAATTACCGCACCACCATCACGCATCGGCTTCATTTCATGCACACGGACTCCTAGGCTGGGTCCGACTTGTTTGTCAACCTTCTCCAATACCTCCTTCGAACTCAGACCTTTCTTGCTTCTCACAACAACCGACCAGGTCTCAACAGGCATAGCAACAGGAGGAGCGGCAGCGGTAATAATACTAGGGGAAGCAGCATGTAAAACACCAGGCAAAACAGCATTGTTAACAGCAGAGACGGTAGCAACAGGGGGAGCAGCGTGTACAGCACCAGGAAAAGCAACAGGGTTGGCAGCAGAAGCGGCAGCAACGGGAATAACAGCGGGCTTATCAGCAGGAGCAACAGCCTCCATAGCAGCTTTAACGGCAGCAGCGGCAATCTTCTCAACATTCGTTGGTGAGGACAGCGAATTCACTCTCTCCATCAAAGTCTTCATATGACAAAACATGTCTATTACCAGGCGCTCACAGCTACGTCCCATTATTCCAGCCCTACGAATCAAGTCAGCTATATAATCTTTATCCTCAGGGGCATCATATTCTCGGGCAATAGCCAACATCTCCATCCTCCACTTCTCCACATCCATAAGAATATCATTCAACTCACGGTCCCACACAGCCCCCCGTTTACCACCTACATTGGTGCCAAACAGGCCAACAGCAGCATCAGCCACACCAACACCAGCAACACCAGCATCAGCAACACCAGCATCAGCAACAGCTTCAACAGAAACTGCAACATTAGCCTTGTCCTTCTTTCGGCCTTTACCAGGCGGCATTTTAACCAATTTCAATCAATTCAAAAACAGCAAATTATAACGTCTACCAAATGAGTTAGCAAGGCCAGCAACAATTATCCAATGACTTCCAAACTGCAAGTTTTCTCGTTATCCGAGACAGCAATCAGCTCTCTCACCACTCCCTATTCACCACAGGTGAATTAATCGGAGCAACAACCCAAAACCGGATACCGGAAATGAAAAACCGGAAACCGGAAATGGAGCGCCAAACCGGAAGTCGCGCCAAACACAATAATTTTTCGCGAGGACCAAAACCGGAAACCGGATGTGGCCTCGCCGGAAACTCCAAGTTGGCAACACCGGGTGAGGGTGTTACCAATACACTAAAAGGGTATTGCCAGTACAAACTAGCAATACCAGCTGGTATCAGCTGTTCACAATGTAGTCAGCTGCGATCAGCTGCGGTCAGCTGCTTATAAAATTTCAAAAAGTGCACTCACCTCCAATACACTGCACGACCAGCCAAAAAGCCACAAAACACATAGGACAAGACAATCACGAACAATTTCGGACCAGGGGCAGACACTAGTGCCTGGCCATGGCCCTCGCTACCAAGGTAGCATACACCGGGCATGACATCGATAACATACTGTGATCAGAGGGCAAACCCCTGATCTTGCAGTTCCTGCAGCTCTGCGGTCTTTCACAGCGGGAAGCCAAGTGGCCACCCTCTCCGCATCTACGGCAAACAACATCCCCATATCTGCATTGACCGATCCTGTGGTCAAATCCAAGGCATCGGAAGCAGTGAGGAACTGCATCTTGCATTCGGGTTCTAAAGCAAAACCATTTCACATAAACACTGCCAAATTCTAATAATTTCCTCATCACCGCTTCATCACCTTCGAGCACAACATCAATATTACTACGCTCAGTACCGCCTAGTTTTGAGACCATACGTACGCTCCTCTGAAACTTCTCAAGGCTCATAAAATTCTTTAAATTCAACTCGTACAAATCAGCCATGAATTCATCCGCAGTAATTTCAGAATGCACCCTGCACACAACAACCTTAGATCCAAACTTCTCGTTCACCGTTACAGACAAGCCAGCCTCCTTAAACTTCAAATTCTTCACTATCTTATCCCTTTCGGCTGTTGATCTGGTACGAATTACCGCACCACCATCACGCGTCGGCTTCATCTCATGTACACGGACCCCTAGGCTGGGTCCGACTTGCTTATCAACCTTCTCCAACACCTCCTTCGAACTCAGACCTTTCTTACTTCTCACAACAACCGACCAGGTCTCAACAGGCATAGCAACAGGAGGAGCGGCAACAGGAACAACACCAGGCAAAACTGCAGGATTAACGGCAGAGACGGCAGCAACAGGGGAAGCAGCATGTATAGCACTAGGAAAAGCAGCTGGGAAAACAACAGGAACAACGGCAGGGGGAACAGCAGCAGGCTTATCGACAGGAGTGGCAACAGGAGTGGAAACGGGAGTAATAGCCCCCATAGCAGCCTTATCAGCTGCGGCGGCCACCTCCGCAATATACGTCGCCGAGGTTTCAGTATTCAATCTTTCCTGCAACTTTGCAATTCGGTCAATCATTTCAATCGCCAGCAACTTAAAGCGGTTAGTAATTCGCTCAATCTGATTTGACAAATGAGTCACCATATACTGATCCGTAGGATCATCATATTGACAAGCAATATCCATCAAACTACTCTTCCAGATCTCCATTCTACCAAAAATTCCAGCCAGCTCATCCTTCCATGAAGACTGACAATCAGAAACACCTGCATCATCTACATCAGCAATACCGGCACCAGTAACATCATCACCAACAACATCAACCTCAATATCAGCCTCAATATTAGCCTCAGCCTTAGCCTCAGCCCTAGCCTCTGCTTTAACAACAGGCTTCACACCCTTACGGCCCTTACCAGGCGCCATATCAACAATCAAAAGCGTAATCAATAGGGTAATGCAAGGTCAGCAACAATTCAGTCAATAAAATCAATATAATCAATTAATCCAAGTAAGCAATCAATCAAAATCAAAGAACAAGCCAAATCAGTACCAAGAAAGTAATAAAATAAGCCTCCAACGGCTCCCTATCCCCCAACGGAGGATTAGTCGGAGCAAATTCCACTCAAATACGAAAATCCGGAAACCGGAAATGAAAAAACCGGAACCGGAAATGAAAAACCGGAACCGGAAATGAAAAACCGGAACCGGAAATGAAAAAACCGGAACCGGAAATGAAAAACCGGAACCGGAAATGAAAAAACCGGAACCGGAAATGAAAAACCGGAAACCGGATATGACAAAAACCGGAACCGGAAGTGAGGCGCCAAGCCGGAAGTCGCACCAAAGGCAATAACTTCCGCAGGAATCAACAAAAACAGCTGCAGCCAGTCACTGACAGATGCAGTCAGCTGCCAATATAATGAAATTGACAGAAAATCCACTCAGCTTCAATTCACCCCCCAAATAGGTGTGAACACCAGCAATCAATGTAAACAGGTACTGTCCAAATAGTTACTCATATAAAAGACCGCTTCCCGAGAAAAGCCAAATTAAAATACACAATCAAATTCACTAATCGCCAAACAGACAAAGTTCAGGTGTGAACACCAAAAAATACCGTGTGAACACCAATAGTCGAAATGTGTAATCACCACAATTTGAGGTAGCAAGTAAACAGCCACCTCAACAAAATAAACACAATTTTCAAAAAGTACTATAGGGGATTTTCATCCGCCTATATCTTCACAATCCGTTCACCGATTTCCACGAAAAAACTACTCACGCACTCGCGACGAACCAAAGTTCAATTCTACATACAACTCAGAATTTTTCCGCACCGTTTAAACACTTTATTTTCAATTTGAAAATACAAAAGCCATCCGCGATCAAATACACTACCGTACACCACAACTAGAGTTGCCAAAGTGAGTAGATAGGGACAGATAAAGTCAGGTTTTACGTGTGTACCCGTCCGAAGACACAACCACACGGTGTCCGAGACACGGGTGGATACAATGCGTCTACCAGCGCCCCCAACATGCAAGCATATTGAGTACCAATTTCAAAGCCATGCATTTGGGCATAAACTTCACTCCTTGGTTGAGAGTCGGAGACTATCTAAACTCCTACCGATCTATGGGTCACGGCACCCGGTTGCAATGCAACACCACACCGAGCTTGCGCTCTCCCCGCGATTTGGGTTTAAACCACAGCCACCGCGATGCTCCCACAAGGGGGCCTACACCATAGTCAGGCAGGGACAAGTCCCTGGGGCTCCTGACACCCGCGGTACCAGAATATAGCCTCCGGTCAAGCTTTCGTAGTACAAGTACTACTACCAGTGTAAGCTCCAAACAGCTCCGGACTGGTGGCCCAGGAACACACAAAACATAAAGGACAAGACAAACACGGACAATTTAGGACCAGGGGCAGACACTAGTGCCTGGCCATGGCCCTAGCCACCAAGGTGGCATACTGCGGGCATTCCAGCGACAACATCGAATGTCCAGAGGGTAAACCCCTGAACTTGCAGTTTCTGCAGCTGATCGGATTTCCGCACAGGGGAGCCAAGTGGCCACCCTGTCCGCATCTACGGCAAACAATGTCCTCGTATCTGCATTGACCGATCCTATGGTCGAAGCCAAGGCATCGGAAGCAGTGAGGAACTGCATCCTGCATCCGGGTTCTAAAGCAAAACCACTTCACATAAACACTGCCAACTTCCAATAATCTTTTCATCACCGCTTCATCGCCTTCGAGCACAACATCAATATTACCACCTTCAGTACCGCCTAATTTTGAGACCATATGCACGCTCCTCTCAAACTTCTCAAGGCTCATCATGCTCTTCAAGTTCAGCTCGTATAAGTCGGTCATGAATTCATCCGCAATGATCTCCGAATGCACCCTGCACACAACAACCTTAGGTCCAAATTTCTCATTCACCGATACAGTCAAGCCAGCCTCCTTGAACTTCAAATTCTTCACGATCTTCTCCCTTTCGGCTGCTGATCTGGTACGAATTACCGCACCACCATCACGCATCGGCTTCATTTCATGCACACGGACTCCTAGGCTGGGTCCGACTTGTTTGTCAACCTTCTCCAATACCTCCTTCGAACTCAGACCTTTCTTGCTTCTCACAACAACCGACCAGGTCTCAACAGGCATAGCAACAGGAGGAGCGGCAGCGGTAATAATACTAGGGGAAGCAGCATGTAAAACACCAGGCAAAACAGCATTGTTAACAGCAGAGACGGTAGCAACAAGGGGAGCAGCATGTACAGCACCAGGAAAAGCAACAGGGTTGGCAGCAGAAGCGGCAGCAACGGGAATAACAGCGGGCTTATCAGCAGGAGCAACAGCCTCCATAGCAGCTTTAACGGCAGCAGCGGCAATCTTCTCAACATTCGTTGGTGAGGACAGCGAATCCACTCTCTCCATCAAAGTCTTCATATGACAAAACATGTCTATTACCAGGCGCTCACAGCTACGTCCCATTATTCCAGCCCTACGAATCAAGTCAGCTATATCATCTTTATCCTCAGGGGCATCATATTCTCGGGCAATAGCCAACATCTCCATCCTCCACTTCTCCACATCCATAAGAATATCATTCAGCTCACGGTCCCACACATCCCCCCGTTTACCACCTACATTGGTGCCAAACAGGCCAACAGCAGCATCAGCCACACCAACACCAGCAACACCAGCATCAGCAACACCAGCATCAGCAACAGCTTCAACAGAAACTGCAACATTAGCCTTGTCCTTCTTTCGGCCTTTACCAGGCGGCATTTTAACCAATTTCAATCAATTCAAAAACAGCAAATTATAACGTCTACCAAATGAGTTAGCAAGGCCAGCAACAATTATCCAATGACTTCCAAACTGCAAGTTTTCTCGTTATCCGAGACAGCAATCAGCTCTCTCACCACTCCCTATTCACCACAGGTGAATTAATCGGAGCAACAACCCAAAACCGGATACCGGAAATGAAAAACCGGAAACCGGAAATGGAGCGCCAAACCGGAAGTCGCGCCAAACACAATAATTTTTCGCGAGGACCAAAACCGGAAACCGGATGTGGCCTCGCCGGAAACTCCAAGTTGGCAACACCGGGTGAGGGTGTTACCAATACACTAAAAGGGTATTGCCAGTACAAACTAGCAATACCAGCTGGTATCAGCTGTTCACAATGTAGTCAGCTGCGATCAGCTGCGGTCAGCTGCTTATAAAATTTCAAAAAGTGCACTCACCTCCAATACACTGCACGACCAGCCAAAAAGCCACAAAACACACAGGACAAGACAATCACGAACAATTTCGGACCAGGGGCAGACACTAGTGCCTGGCCATGGCCCTCGCTACCAAGGTAGCATACACCGGGCATGACATCGATAACATACTGTGATCAGAGGGCAAACCCCTGATCTTGCAGTTCCTGCAGCTCTGCGGTCTTTCACAGCGGGAAGCCAAGTGGCCACCCTCTCCGCATCTACGGCAAACAACATCCCCATATCTGCATTGACCGATCCTGTGGTCAAATCCAAGGCATCGGAAGCAGTGAGGAACTGCATCTTGCATTCGGGTTCTAAAGCAAAACCATTTCACATAAACACTGCCAAATTCTAATAATTTCCTCATCACCGCTTCATCACCTTCGAGCACAACATCAATATTACTACGCTCAGTACCGCCTAGTTTTGAGACCATACGTACGCTCCTCTGAAACTTCTCAAGGCTCATAAAATTCTTTAAATTCAACTCGTACAAATCAGCCATGAATTCATCCGCAGTAATTTCAGAATGCACCCTGCACACAACAACCTTAGATCCAAACTTCTCGTTCACCGTTACAGACAAGCCAGCCTCCTTAAACTTCAAATTCTTCACTATCTTATCCCTTTCGGCTGTTGATCTGGTAGGAATTACCGCACCACCATCACGCGTCGGCTTCATCTCATGTACACGGACCCCTAGGCTGGGTCCGACTTGCTTATCAACCTTCTCCAACACCTCCTTCGAACTCAGACCTTTCTTACTTCTCACAACAACCGACCAGGTCTCAACAGGCATAGCAACAGGAGGAGCGGCAGCAGGAACAACACCAGGCAAAACTGCAGGATTAACGGCAGAGACGGCAGCAACAGGGGAAGCAGCATGTATAGCACTAGGAAAAGCAGCTGGGAAAACAACAGGAACAACGGCAGGGGGAACAGCAGCAGGCTTATCGACAGGAGTGGCAACAGGAGTGGAAACGGGAGTCATAGCCCCCATAGCAGCCTTAACAGCTGCGGCGGCCACCTCCGCAATATACGTCGCCGAGGTTTCAGTATTCAATCTTTCCTGCAACTTTGCAATTCGGTCAATCATTTCAATCGCCAGCAACTTAAAGCGGTTAGTAATTCGCTCAATCTAATTTGACAAATGAGTCACCATATACTGATCCGTAGGATCATCATATTGACAGGCAATATCCATCAAACTACTCTTCCAGATCTCCATTCTACCAAAAATTCCAGCCAGCTCATCCTTCCATGAAGACTGACAATCAGAAACACCTGCATCATCTACATCAGCAATACCGGCACCAGTAACATCAGCACCAACAACATCAACCTCAATATCAGCCTCAATATTAGCCTCAGCCTTAGCCTCAGCCCTAGCCTCTGCTTTAACAACAGGCTTCACACCCTTACGGCCCTTACCAGGCGCCATATCAACAATCAAAAGCGTAATCAATAGGGTAATGCAAGGTCAGCAACAATTCAGTCAATAAAATCAATATAATCAATTAATCCAAGTAAGCAATCAATCAAAATCAAAGAACAAGCCAAATCAGTACCAAGAAAGTAATAAAATAAGCCTCCAACGGCTCCCTATCCCCCAACGGAGGATTAGTCGGAGCAAATTCCACTCAAATACGAAAATCCGGAAACCGGAAATGAAAAAACCGGAACCGGAAATGAAAAACCGGAACCGGAAATGAAAAACCGGAACCGGAAATGAAAAAACCGAAACCGGAAATGAAAAACCGGAACCGGAAATGAAAAAACCGGAACCGGAAATGAAAAACCGGAAACCGGATATGACAAAAACCGGAACCGGAAGTGAGGCGCCAAGCCGGAAGTCGCACCAAAGGCAATAACTTCCGCAGGAATCAACAAAAACAGCTGCAGCCAGTCACTGACAGATGCAGTCAGCTGCCAATATAATGAAATTGACAGAAAATCCACTCAGCTTCAATTCACCCCCCAAATAGGTGTGAACACCAGCAATCAATGTAAACAGGTACTGTCCAAATAGTTACTCATATAAAAGACCGCTTCCCGAGAAAAGCCAAATTAAAATACACAATCAAATTCACTAATCGCCAAACAGACAAAGTTCAGGTGTGAACACCAAAAAATACCGTGTGAACACCAATAGTCGAAATGTGTAATCACCACAATTTGAGGTAGCAAGTAAACAGCCACCTCAACAAAATAAACACAATTTTCAAAAAGTACTATAGGGGATTTTCATCCGCCTATATCTTCACAATCCGTTCACCGATTTCCACGAAAAAACTACTCACGCACTCGCGACAAACCAAAGTTCAATTCTACATACAACTCAGAATTTTTCCGCACCGTTTAAACACTTTATTTTCAATTTGAAAATACAAAAGCCATCCGCGATCAAATACACTACCGTACACCACAACTAGAGTTGCCAAAGTGAGTAGATAGGGACAGATAAAGTCAGGTTTTACGTGTGTACCCGTCCGAAGACACAACCACACGGTGTCCGAGACACGGGTGGATACAATGCGTCTACCAGCGCCCCCAACATGCAAGCATATTGAGTACCAATTTCAAAGCCATGCATTTGGGCATAAACTTCACTCCTTGGTTGAGAGTCGGAGACTATCTAAACTCCTACCGATCTATGGGTCACGGCACCCGGTTGCAATGCAACACCACACCGAGCTTGCGCTCTCCCCGCGATTTGGGTTTAAACCACAGCCACCGCGATGCTCCCACAAGGGGGCCTACACCATAGTCAGGCAGGGACAAGTCCCTGGGGCTCCTGACACCCGCGGTACCAGAATATAGCCTCCGGTCAAGCTTTCGTAGTACAAGTACTACTACCAGTGTAAGCTCCAAACAGCTCCGGACTGGTGGCCCAGGAACACACAAAACATAAAGGACAAGACAAACACGGACAATTTAGGACCAGGGGCAGACACTAGTGCCTGGCCATGGCCCTAGCCACCAAGGTGGCATACTGCGGGCATTCCAGCGACAACATCGAATGTCCAGAGGGTAAACCCCTGAACTTGCAGTTTCTGCAGCTGATCGGATTTCCGCACAGGGGAGCCAAGTGGCCACCCTGTCCGCATCTACGGCAAACAATGTCCTCGTATCTGCATTGACCGATCCTATGGTCGAAGCCAAGGCATCGGAAGCAGTGAGGAACTGCATCCTGCATCCGGGTTCTAAAGCAAAACCACTTCACATAAACACTGCCAACTTCCAATAATCTTTTCATCACCGCTTCATCGCCTTCGAGCACAACATCAATATTACCACCTTCAGTACCGCCTAATTTTGAGACCATATGCACGCTCCTCTCAAACTTCTCAAGGCTCATCATGCTCTTCAAGTTCAGCTCGTATAAGTCGGTCATGAATTCATCCGCAATGATCTCCGAATGCACCCTGCACACAACAACCTTAGGTCCAAATTTCTCATTCACCGATACAGTCAAGCCAGCCTCCTTGAACTTCAAATTCTTCACGATCTTCTCCCTTTCGGCTGCTGATCTGGTACGAATTACCGCACCACCATCACGCATCGGCTTCATTTCATGCACACGGACTCCTAGGCTGGGTCCGACTTGTTTGTCAACCTTCTCCAATACCTCCTTCGAACTCAGACCTTTCTTGCTTCTCACAACAACCGACCAGGTCTCAACAGGCATAGCAACAGGAGGAGCGGCAGCGGTAATAATACTAGGGGAAGCAGCATGTAAAACACCAGGCAAAACAGCATTGTTAACAGCAGAGACGGTAGCAACAAGGGGAGCAGCATGTACAGCACCAGGAAAAGCAACAGGGTTGGCAGCAGAAGCGGCAGCAACGGGAATAACAGCGGGCTTATCAGCAGGAGCAACAGCCTCCATAGCAGCTTTAACGGCAGCAGCGGCAATCTTCTCAACATTCGTTGGTGAGGACAGCGAATCCACTCTCTCCATCAAAGTCTTCATATGACAAAACATGTCTATTACCAGGCGCTCACAGCTACGTCCCATTATTCCAGCCCTACGAATCAAGTCAGCTATATCATCTTTATCCTCAGGGGCATCATATTCTCGGGCAATAGCCAACATCTCCATCCTCCACTTCTCCACATCCATAAGAATATCATTCAGCTCACGGTCCCACACATCCCCCCGTTTACCACCTACATTGGTGCCAAACAGGCCAACAGCAGCATCAGCCACACCAACACCAGCAACACCAGCATCAGCAACACCAGCATCAGCAACAGCTTCAACAGAAACTGCAACATTAGCCTTGTCCTTCTTTCGGCCTTTACCAGGCGGCATTTTAACCAATTTCAATCAATTCAAAAACAGCAAATTATAACGTCTACCAAATGAGTTAGCAAGGCCAGCAACAATTATCCAATGACTTCCAAACTGCAAGTTTTCTCGTTATCCGAGACAGCAATCAGCTCTCTCACCACTCCCTATTCACCACAGGTGAATTAATCGGAGCAACAACCCAAAACCGGATACCGGAAATGAAAAACCGGAAACCGGAAATGGAGCGCCAAACCGGAAGTCGCGCCAAACACAATAATTTTTCGCGAGGACCAAAACCGGAAACCGGATGTGGCCTCGCCGGAAACTCCAAGTTGGCAACACCGGGTGAGGGTGTTACCAATACACTAAAAGGGTATTGCCAGTACAAACTAGCAATACCAGCTGGTATCAGCTGTTCACAATGTAGTCAGCTGCGATCAGCTGCGGTCAGCTGCTTATAAAATTTCAAAAAGTGCACTCACCTCCAATACACTGCACGACCAGCCAAAAAGCCACAAAACACACAGGACAAGACAATCACGAACAATTTCGGACCAGGGGCAGACACTAGTGCCTGGCCATGGCCCTCGCTACCAAGGTAGCATACACCGGGCATGACATCGATAACATACTGTGATCAGAGGGCAAACCCCTGATCTTGCAGTTCCTGCAGCTCTGCGGTCTTTCACAGCGGGAAGCCAAGTGGCCACCCTCTCCGCATCTACGGCAAACAACATCCCCATATCTGCATTGACCGATCCTGTGGTCAAATCCAAGGCATCGGAAGCAGTGAGGAACTGCATCTTGCATTCGGGTTCTAAAGCAAAACCATTTCACATAAACACTGCCAAATTCTAATAATTTCCTCATCACCGCTTCATCACCTTCGAGCACAACATCAATATTACTACGCTCAGTACCGCCTAGTTTTGAGACCATACGTACGCTCCTCTGAAACTTCTCAAGGCTCATAAAATTCTTTAAATTCAACTCGTACAAATCAGCCATGAATTCATCCGCAGTAATTTCAGAATGCACCCTGCACACAACAACCTTAGATCCAAACTTCTCGTTCACCGTTACAGACAAGCCAGCCTCCTTAAACTTCAAATTCTTCACTATCTTATCCCTTTCGGCTGTTGATCTGGTAGGAATTACCGCACCACCATCACGCGTCGGCTTCATCTCATGTACACGGACCCCTAGGCTGGGTCCGACTTGCTTATCAACCTTCTCCAACACCTCCTTCGAACTCAGACCTTTCTTACTTCTCACAACAACCGACCAGGTCTCAACAGGCATAGCAACAGGAGGAGCGGCAGCAGGAACAACACCAGGCAAAACTGCAGGATTAACGGCAGAGACGGCAGCAACAGGGGAAGCAGCATGTATAGCACTAGGAAAAGCAGCTGGGAAAACAACAGGAACAACGGCAGGGGGAACAGCAGCAGGCTTATCGACAGGAGTGGCAACAGGAGTGGAAACGGGAGTCATAGCCCCCATAGCAGCCTTAACAGCTGCGGCGGCCACCTCCGCAATATACGTCGCCGAGGTTTCAGTATTCAATCTTTCCTGCAACTTTGCAATTCGGTCAATCATTTCAATCGCCAGCAACTTAAAGCGGTTAGTAATTCGCTCAATCTAATTTGACAAATGAGTCACCATATACTGATCCGTAGGATCATCATATTGACAGGCAATATCCATCAAACTACTCTTCCAGATCTCCATTCTACCAAAAATTCCAGCCAGCTCATCCTTCCATGAAGACTGACAATCAGAAACACCTGCATCATCTACATCAGCAATACCGGCACCAGTAACATCAGCACCAACAACATCAACCTCAATATCAGCCTCAATATTAGCCTCAGCCTTAGCCTCAGCCCTAGCCTCTGCTTTAACAACAGGCTTCACACCCTTACGGCCCTTACCAGGCGCCATATCAACAATCAAAAGCGTAATCAATAGGGTAATGCAAGGTCAGCAACAATTCAGTCAATAAAATCAATATAATCAATTAATCCAAGTAAGCAATCAATCAAAATCAAAGAACAAGCCAAATCAGTACCAAGAAAGTAATAAAATAAGCCTCCAACGGCTCCCTATCCCCCAACGGAGGATTAGTCGGAGCAAATTCCACTCAAATACGAAAATCCGGAAACCGGAAATGAAAAAACCGGAACCGGAAATGAAAAACCGGAACCGGAAATGAAAAACCGGAACCGGAAATGAAAAAACCGAAACCGGAAATGAAAAACCGGAACCGGAAATGAAAAAACCGGAACCGGAAATGAAAAACCGGAAACCGGATATGACAAAAACCGGAACCGGAAGTGAGGCGCCAAGCCGGAAGTCGCACCAAAGGCAATAACTTCCGCAGGAATCAACAAAAACAGCTGCAGCCAGTCACTGACAGATGCAGTCAGCTGCCAATATAATGAAATTGACAGAAAATCCACTCAGCTTCAATTCACCCCCCAAATAGGTGTGAACACCAGCAATCAATGTAAACAGGTACTGTCCAAATAGTTACTCATATAAAAGACCGCTTCCCGAGAAAAGCCAAATTAAAATACACAATCAAATTCACTAATCGCCAAACAGACAAAGTTCAGGTGTGAACACCAAAAAATACCGTGTGAACACCAATAGTCGAAATGTGTAATCACCACAATTTGAGGTAGCAAGTAAACAGCCACCTCAACAAAATAAACACAATTTTCAAAAAGTACTATAGGGGATTTTCATCCGCCTATATCTTCACAATCCGTTCACCGATTTCCACGAAAAAACTACTCACGCACTCGCGACAAACCAAAGTTCAATTCTACATACAACTCAGAATTTTTCCGCACCGTTTAAACACTTTATTTTCAATTTGAAAATACAAAAGCCATCCGCGATCAAATACACTACCGTACACCACAACTAGAGTTGCCAAAGTGAGTAGATAGGGACAGATAAAGTCAGGTTTTACGTGTGTACCCGTCCGAAGACACAACCACACGGTGTCCGAGACACGGGTGGATACAATGCGTCTACCAGCGCCCCCAACATGCAAGCATATTGAGTACCAATTTCAAAGCCATGCATTTGGGCATAAACTTCACTCCTTGGTTGAGAGTCGGAGACTATCTAAACTCCTACCGATCTATGGGTCACGGCACCCGGTTGCAATGCAACACCACACCGAGCTTGCGCTCTCCCCGCGATTTGGGTTTAAACCACAGCCACCGCGATGCTCCCACAAGGGGGCCTACACCATAGTCAGGCAGGGACACCCGCGGTACCAGAATATAGCCTCCGGTCAAGCTTTCGTAGTACAAGTACTACTACCAGTGTAAGCTCCAAACAGCTCCGGACTGGTGGCCCAGGAACACACAAAACATAAAGGACAAGACAAACACGGACAATTTAGGACCAGGGGCAGACACTAGTGCCTGGCCATGGCCCTAGCCACCAAGGTGGCATACTGCGGGCATTCCAGCGACAACATCGAATGTCCAGAGGGTAAACCCCTGAACTTGCAGTTTCTGCAGCTGATCGGATTTCCGCACAGGGGAGCCAAGTGGCCACCCTGTCCGCATCTACGGCAAACAATGTCCTCGTATCTGCATTGACCGATCCTATGGTCGAAGCCAAGGCATCGGAAGCAGTGAGGAACTGCATCCTGCATCCGGGTTCTAAAGCAAAACCACTTCACATAAACACTGCCAACTTCCAATAATCTTTTCATCACCGCTTCATCGCCTTCGAGCACAACATCAATATTACCACCTTCAGTACCGCCTAATTTTGAGACCATATGCACGCTCCTCTCAAACTTCTCAAGGCTCATCATGCTCTTCAAGTTCAGCTCGTATAAGTCGGTCATGAATTCATCCGCAATGATCTCCGAATGCACCCTGCACACAACAACCTTAGGTCCAAATTTCTCATTCACCGATACAGTCAAGCCAGCCTCCTTGAACTTCAAATTCTTCACGATCTTCTCCCTTTCGGCTGCTGATCTGGTACGAATTACCGCACCACCATCACGCATCGGCTTCATTTCATGCACACGGACTCCTAGGCTGGGTCCGACTTGTTTGTCAACCTTCTCCAATACCTCCTTCGAACTCAGACCTTTCTTGCTTCTCACAACAACCGACCAGGTCTCAACAGGCATAGCAACAGGAGGAGCGGCAGCGGTAATAATACTAGGGGAAGCAGCATGTAAAACACCAGGCAAAACAGCATTGTTAACAGCAGAGACGGTAGCAACAAGGGGAGCAGCATGTACAGCACCAGGAAAAGCAACAGGGTTGGCAGCAGAAGCGGCAGCAACGGGAATAACAGCGGGCTTATCAGCAGGAGCAACAGCCTCCATAGCAGCTTTAACGGCAGCAGCGGCAATCTTCTCAACATTCGTTGGTGAGGACAGCGAATCCACTCTCTCCATCAAAGTCTTCATATGACAAAACATGTCTATTACCAGGCGCTCACAGCTACGTCCCATTATTCCAGCCCTACGAATCAAGTCAGCTATATCATCTTTATCCTCAGGGGCATCATATTCTCGGGCAATAGCCAACATCTCCATCCTCCACTTCTCCACATCCATAAGAATATCATTCAGCTCACGGTCCCACACATCCCCCCGTTTACCACCTACATTGGTGCCAAACAGGCCAACAGCAGCATCAGCCACACCAACACCAGCAACACCAGCATCAGCAACACCAGCATCAGCAACAGCTTCAACAGAAACTGCAACATTAGCCTTGTCCTTCTTTCGGCCTTTACCAGGCGGCATTTTAACCAATTTCAATCAATTCAAAAACAGCAAATTATAACGTCTACCAAATGAGTTAGCAAGGCCAGCAACAATTATCCAATGACTTCCAAACTGCAAGTTTTCTCGTTATCCGAGACAGCAATCAGCTCTCTCACCACTCCCTATTCACCACAGGTGAATTAATCGGAGCAACAACCCAAAACCGGATACCGGAAATGAAAAACCGGAAACCGGAAATGGAGCGCCAAACCGGAAGTCGCGCCAAACACAATAATTTTTCGCGAGGACCAAAACCGGAAACCGGATGTGGCCTCGCCGGAAACTCCAAGTTGGCAACACCGGGTGAGGGTGTTACCAATACACTAAAAGGGTATTGCCAGTACAAACTAGCAATACCAGCTGGTATCAGCTGTTCACAATGTAGTCAGCTGCGATCAGCTGCGGTCAGCTGCTTATAAAATTTCAAAAAGTGCACTCACCTCCAATACACTGCACGACCAGCCAAAAAGCCACAAAACACATAGGACAAGACAATCACGAACAATTTCGGACCAGGGGCAGACACTAGTGCCTGGCCATGGCCCTCGCTACCAAGGTAGCATACACCGGGCATGACATCGATAACATACTGTGATCAGAGGGCAAACCCCTGATCTTGCAGTTCCTGCAGCTCTGCGGTCTTTCACAGCGGGAAGCCAAGTGGCCACCCTCTCCGCATCTACGGCAAACAACATCCCCATATCTGCATTGACCGATCCTGTGGTCAAATCCAAGGCATCGGAAGCAGTGAGGAACTGCATCTTGCATTCGGGTTCTAAAGCAAAACCATTTCACATAAACACTGCCAAATTCTAATAATTTCCTCATCACCGCTTCATCACCTTCGAGCACAACATCAATATTACTACGCTCAGTACCGCCTAGTTTTGAGACCATACGTACGCTCCTCTGAAACTTCTCAAGGCTCATAAAATTCTTTAAATTCAACTCGTACAAATCAGCCATGAATTCATCCGCAGTAATTTCAGAATGCACCCTGCACACAACAACCTTAGATCCAAACTTCTCGTTCACCGTTACAGACAAGCCAGCCTCCTTAAACTTCAAATTCTTCACTATCTTATCCCTTTCGGCTGTTGATCTGGTAGGAATTACCGCACCACCATCACGCGTCGGCTTCATCTCATGTACACGGACCCCTAGGCTGGGTCCGACTTGCTTATCAACCTTCTCCAACACCTCCTTCGAACTCAGACCTTTCTTACTTCTCACAACAACCGACCAGGTCTCAACAGGCATAGCAACAGGAGGAGCGGCAGCAGGAACAACACCAGGCAAAACTGCAGGATTAACGGCAGAGACGGCAGCAACAGGGGAAGCAGCATGTATAGCACTAGGAAAAGCAGCTGGGAAAACAACAGGAACAACGGCAGGGGGAACAGCAGCAGGCTTATCGACAGGAGTGGCAACAGGAGTGGAAACGGGAGTCATAGCCCCCATAGCAGCCTTAACAGCTGCGGCGGCCACCTCCGCAATATACGTCGCCGAGGTTTCAGTATTCAATCTTTCCTGCAACTTTGCAATTCGGTCAATCATTTCAATCGCCAGCAACTTAAAGCGGTTAGTAATTCGCTCAATCTGATTTGACAAATGAGTCACCATATACTGATCCGTAGGATCATCATATTGACAAGCAATATCCATCAAACTACTCTTCCAGATCTCCATTCTACCAAAAATTCCAGCCAGCTCATCCTTCCATGAAGACTGACAATCAGAAACACCTGCATCATCTACATCAGCAATACCGGCACCAGTAACATCAGCACCAACAACATCAACCTCAATATCAGCCTCAATATCAGCCTCAGCCTTAGCCTCAGCCCTAGCCTCTGCTTTAACAACAGGCTTCACACCCTTACGGCCCTTACCAGGCGCCATATCAACAATCAAAAGCGTAATCAATAGGGTAATGCAAGGTCAGCAACAATTCAGTCAATAAAATCAATATAATCAATTAATCCAAGTAAGCAATCAATCAAAATCCAAGAACAAGCCAAATCAGTACCAAGAAAGTAATAAAATAAGCCTCCAACGGCTCCCTATCCCCCAACGGAGGATTAGTCGGAGCAAATTCCACTCAAATACGAAAATCCGGAAACCGGAAATGAAAAAACCGGAACCGGAAATGAAAAACCGGAACCGGAAATGAAAAAACCGGAACCGGAAATGAAAAATCGGAAACCGGATATGACAAAAACCGGAACCGGAAGTGAGGCGCCAAGCCGGAAGTCGCGCCAAAGGCAATAACTTCCGCAGGAATCAACAAAAACAGCTGCAGCCAGTCACTGACAGATGCAGTCAGCTGCCAATATAATGAAATTGACAGAAAATCCACTCAGCTTCAATTCACCCACCAAATAGGTGTGAACACCAGCAATCAATGTAAACAGGTACTGTCCAAATAGTTACTCATATAAAAGACCGCTTCCCGAGAAAAGCCAAATTAAAATACACAATCAAATTCACTAATCGCCAAACAGCCAAAGTTCAGGTGTGAACACCAAAAAATACCGTGTGAACACCAATAGTCGAAATGTGTAATCACCACAATTTGAGGTAGCAAGTAAACAGCCACCTCAACAAAATAAACACAATTTTCAAAAAGTACTATAGGGGATTTTCATCCGCCTATATCTTCACAATCCGTTCACCGATTTCCACGAAAAAACTACTCACGCACTCGCGACAAACCAAAGTTCAATTCTACATACAACTCAGAATTTTTCCGCACCGTTTAAACACTTTATTTTCAATGTGAAAATACAAAAGCCATCCGCGATCAAATACACTACCGTACACCACAACTAGAGTTGCCAAAGTGAGTAGATAGGGACAGATAAAGTCAGGTTTTACGTGTGTACCCGTCCGAAGACACAACCACACGGTGTCCGAGACACGGGTGGATACAATGCGTCTACCAGCGCCCCCAACATGCAAGCATATTGAGTACCAATTTCAAAGCCATGCATTTGGGCATAAACTTCACTCCTTGGTTGAGAGTCGGAGACTATCTAAACTCCTACCGATCTATGGGTCACGGCACCCGGTTGCAATGCAACACCACACCGAGCTTGCGCTCTCCCCGCGATTTGGGTTTAAACCACAGCCACCGCGATGCTCCCACAAGGGGGCCTACACCATAGTCAGGCAGGGACAAGTCCCTGGGGCTCCTGACACCCGCGGTACCAGAATATAGCCTCCGGTCAAGCTTTCGTAGTACAAGTACTACTACCAGTGTAAGCTCCAAACAGCTCCGGACTGGTGGCCCAGGAACACACAAAACATAAAGGACAAGACAAACACGGACAATTTAGGACCAGGGGCAGACACTAGTGCCTGGCCATGGCCCTAGCCACCAAGGTGGCATACTGCGGGCATTCCAGCGACAACATCAAATGTCCAGAGGGTAAACCCCTGAACTTGCAGTTTCTACAGCTCAACGGATTTTCACATCGGGAAGCCAAATGGCCACCCTTTCCGCACTTACGGCAAACAATGTCCTCGTATCTGCATTGACCGATCCTATGGTCGAAGCCAAGGCATCGGAAGCAGTGAGGAACTGCATCCTGCATACGGGTTCTAAAGCAAAACCACTTCACATAAACACTGCCAACTTCCAATAATCTTTTCATCACCGCTTCATCGCCTTCGAGCACAACATCAATATTACCACCTTCAGTACCGCCTAATTTTGAGACCATATGCACGCTCCTCTCAAACTTCTCAAGGCTCATCATGCTCTTCAAGTTCAGCTCGTATAAGTCGGTCATGAATTCATCCGCAGTGATCTCCGAATGCACCCTGCACACAACAACCTTAGGTCCAAATTTCTCATTCACCGATACAGTCAAGCCAGCCTCCTTGAACTTCAAATTCTTCACGATCTTCTCCCTTTCGGCTGCTGATCTGGTACGAATTACCGCACCACCATCACGCATCGGCTTCATTTCATGCACACGGACTCCTAGGCTGGGTCCGACTTGTTTGTCAACCTTCTCCAATACCTCCTTCGAACTCAGACCTTTCTTGCTTCTCACAACAACCGACCAGGTCTCAACAGGCATAGCAACAGGAGGAGCGGCAGCGGTAATAATACTAGGGGAAGCAGCATGTAAAACACCAGGCAAAACAGCATTGTTAACAGCAGAGACGGTAGCAACAGGGGGAGCAGCGTGTACAGCACCAGGAAAAGCAACAGGGTTGGCAGCAGAAGCGGCAGCAACGGGAATAACAGCGGGCTTATCAGCAGGAGCAACAGCCTCCATAGCAGCTTTAACGGCAGCAGCGGCAATCTTCTCAACATTCGTTGGTGAGGACAGCGAATTCACTCTCTCCATCAAAGTCTTCATATGACAAAACATGTCTATTACCAGGCGCTCACAGCTACGTCCCATTATTCCAGCCCTACGAATCAAGTCAGCTATATCATCTTTATCCTCAGGGGCATCATATTCTCGGGCAATAGCCAACATCTCCATCCTCCACTTCTCCACATCCATAAGAATATCATTCAGCTCACGGTCCCACACAGCCCCCCGTTTACCACCTACATTGGTGCCAAACAGGCCAACAGCAGCATCAGCCACACCAACACCAGCAACACCAGCATCAGCAACACCAGCATCAGCAACAGCTTCAACAGAAACTGCAACATTAGCCTTGTCCTTCTTTCGGCCTTTACCAGGCGGCATTTTAACCAATTTCAATCAATTCAAAAACAGCAAATTATAACGTCTACCAAATGAGTTAGCAAGGCCAGCAACAATTATCCAATGACTTCCAAACTGCAAGTTTTCTCGTTATCCGAGACAGCAATCAGCTCTCTCACCACTCCCTATTCACCACAGGTGAATTAATCGGAGCAACAACCCAAAACCGGATACCGGAAATGAAAAACCGGAAACCGGAAATGGAGCGCCAAACCGGAAGTCGCGCCAAACACAATAATTTTTCGCGAGGACCAAAACCGGAAACCGGATGTGGCCTCGCCGGAAACTCCAAGTTGGCAACACCGGGTGAGGGTGTTACCAATACACTAAAAGGGTATTGCCAGTACAAACTAGCAATACCAGCTGGTATCAGCTGTTCACAATGTAGTCAGCTGCTTATAAAATTTCAAAAAGTGCACTCACCTCCAATACACTGCACGACCAGCCAAAAAGCCACAAAACACATAGGACAAGACAATCACGAACAATTTCGGACCAGGGGCAGACACTAGTGCCTGGCCATGGCCCTCGCTACCAAGGTAGCATACACCGGGCATGACATCGATAACATACTGTGATCAGAGGGCAAACCCCTGATCTTGCAGTTCCTGCAGCTCTGCGGTCTTTCACAGCGGGAAGCCAAGTGGCCACCCTCTCCGCATCTACGGCAAACAACATCCCCATATCTGCATTGACCGATTCTGTGGTCAAATCCAAGGCATCGGAAGCAGTGAGGAACTGCATCTTGCATTCGGGTTCTAAAGCAAAACCATTTCACATAAACACTGCCAAATTCTAATAATTTCCTCATCACCGCTTCATCACCTTCGAGCACAACATCAATATTACTACGCTCAGTACCGCCTAGTTTTGAGACCATACGTACGCTCCTCTGAAACTTCTCAAGGCTCATAAAATTCTTTAAATTCAACTCGTACAAATCAGCCATGAATTCATCCGCAGTAATTTCAGAATGCACCCTGCACACAACAACCTTAGATCCAAACTTCTCGTTCACCGTTACAGACAAGCCAGCCTCCTTAAACTTCAAATTCTTCACTATCTTATCCCTTTCGGCTGTTGATCTGGTACGAATTACCGCACCACCATCACGCGTCGTCTTCATCTCATGTACACGGACCCCTAGGCTGGGTCCGACTTGCTTATCAACCTTCTCCAACACCTCCTTCGAACTCAGACCTTTCTTACTTCTCACAACAACCGACCAGGTCTCAACAGGCATAGCAACAGGAGGAGCGGCAACAGGAACAACACCAGGCAAAACTGCAGGATTAACGGCAGAGACGGCAGCAACAGGGGAAGCAGCATGTATAGCACTAGGAAAAGCAGCTGGGAAAACAACAGGAACAACGGCAGGGGGAACAGCAGCAGGCTTATCGACAGGAGTGGCAACAGGAGTGGAAACGGGAGTAATAGCCCCCATAGCAGCCTTAACAGCTGCGGCGGCCACCTCCGCAATATACGTCGCCGAGGTTTCAGTATTCAATCTTTCCTGCAACTTTGCAATTCGGTCAATCATTTCAATCGCCAGCAACTTAAAGCGGTTAGTAATTCGCTCAATCTGATTTGACAAATGAGTCACCATATACTGATCCGTAGGATCATCATATTGACAAGCAATATCCATCAAACTACTCTTCCAGATCTCCATTCTACCAAAAATTCCAGCCAGCTCATCCTTCCATGAAGACTGACAATCAGAAACACCTGCATCATCTACATCAGCAATACCGGCACCAGTAACATCAGCACCAACAACATCAACCTCAATATCAGCCTCAATATCAGCCTCAGCCTTAGCCTCAGCCCTAGCCTCTGCTTTAACAACAGGCTTCACACCCTTACGGCCCTTACCAGGCGCCATATCAACAATCAAAAGCGTAATCAATAGGGTAATGCAAGGTCAGCAACAATTCAGTCAATAAAATCAATATAATCAATTAATCCAAGTAAGCAATCAATCAAAATCCAAGAACAAGCCAAATCAGTACCAAGAAAGTAATAAAATAAGCCTCCAACGGCTCCCTATCCCCCAACGGAGGATTAGTCGGAGCAAATTCCACTCAAATACGAAAATCCGGAAACCGAAAATGAAAAAACCGGAACCGGAAATGAAAAACCGGAACCGGAAATGAAAAAACCGGAACCGGAAATGAAAAAACCGGAACCGGAAATGAAAAAACCGGAACCGGAAATGAAAAAACCGGAACCGGAAATGAAAAACCGGAACCGGAAATGTAAAAACCGGAACCGGAAATGTAAAAACCGGAACCGGAAATGAAAAAACCGGAACCGGAAATGAAAAACCGGAAACCGGATATGACAAAAACCGGAACCGGAAGTGAGGCGCCAAGCCGGAAGTCGCGCCAAAGGCAATAACTTCCGCAGGAATCAACAAAAACAGCTGCAGCCAGTCACTGACAGATGCAGTCAGCTGCCAATATAATGAAATTGACAGAAAATCCACTCAGCTTCAATTCACCCACCAAATAGGTGTGAACACCAGCAATCAATGTAAATAGGTACTGTCCAAATAGTTACTCATATAAAAGACCGCTTCCCGAGAAAAGCCAAATTAAAATACACAATCAAATTCACTAATCGCCAAACAGCCAAAGTTCAGGTGTGAAGACCAAAAAATACCGTGTGAACACCAATAGTCGAAATGTGTAATCACCACAATTTGAGGTAGCAAGTAAACAGCCACCTCAACAAAATAAACACAATTTTCAAAAAGTACTATAGGGGATTTTCATCCGCCTATATCTTCACAATCCGTTCACCGATTTCCACGAAAAAACTACTCACGCACTCGCGACAAACCAAAGTTCAATTCTACATACAACTCAGAATTTTTCCGCACCGTTTAAACACTTTATTTTCAATTTGAAAATACAAAAGCCATCCGCGATCAAATACACTACCGTACACCACAACTAGAGTTGCCAAAGTGAGTAGATAGGGACAGATAAAGTCAGGTTTTACGTGTGTACCCGTCCGAAGACACAACCACACGGTGTCCGAGACACGGGTGGATACAATGCGTCTACCAGCGCCCCCAACATGCAAGCATATTGAGTACCAATTTCAAAGCCATGCATTTGGGCATAAACTTCACTCCTTGGTTGAGAGTCGGAGACTATCTAAACTCCTACCGATCTATGGGTCACGGCACCCGGTTGCAATGCAACACCACACCGAGCTTGCGCTCTCCCCGCGATTTGGGTTTAAACCACAGCCACCGCGATGCTCCCACAAGGGGGCCTACACCATAGTCAGGCAGGGACAAGTCCCTGGGGCTCCTGACACCCGCGGTACCAGAATATAGCCTCCGGTCAAGCTTTCGTAGTACAAGTACTACTACCAGTGTAAGCTCCAAACAGCTCCGGACTGGTGGCCCAGGAACACACAAAACATAAAGGACAAGACAAACACGGACAATTTAGGACCAGGGGCAGACACTAGTGCCTGGCCATGGCCCTAGCCACCAAGGTGGCATACTGCGGGCATTCCAGCGACAACATCAAATGTCCAGAGGGTAAACCCCTGAACTTGCAGTTTCTACAGCTCAACGGATTTTCACATCGGGAAGCCAAATGGCCACCCTTTCCGCACTTACGGCAAACAATGTCCTCGTATCTGCATTGACCGATCCTATGGTCGAAGCCAAGGCATCGGAAGCAGTGAGGAACTGCATCCTGCATACGGGTTCTAAAGCAAAACCACTTCACATAAACACTGCCAACTTCCAATAATCTTTTCATCACCGCTTCATCGCCTTCGAGCACAACATCAATATTACCACCTTCAGTACCGCCTAATTTTGAGACCATATGCACGCTCCTCTCAAACTTCTCAAGGCTCATCATGCTCTTCAAGTTCAGCTCGTATAAGTCGGTCATGAATTCATCCGCAATGATCTCCGAATGCACCCTGCACACAACAACCTTAGGTCCAAATTTCTCATTCACCGATACAGTCAAGCCAGCCTCCTTGAACTTCAAATTCTTCACGATCTTCTCCCTTTCGGCTGCTGATCTGGTACGAATTACCGCACCACCATCACGCATCGGCTTCATTTCATGCACACGGACTCCTAGGCTGGGTCCGACTTGTTTGTCAACCTTCTCCAATACCTCCTTCGAACTCAGACCTTTCTTGCTTCTCACAACAACCGACCAGGTCTCAACAGGCATAGCAACAGGAGGAGCGGCAGCGGTAATAATACTAGGGGAAGCAGCATGTAAAACACCAGGCAAAACAGCATTGTTAACAGCAGAGACGGTAGCAACAAGGGGAGCAGCATGTACAGCACCAGGAAAAGCAACAGGGTTGGCAGCAGAAGCGGCAGCAACGGGAATAACAGCGGGCTTATCAGCAGGAGCAACAGCCTCCATAGCAGCTTTAACGGCAGCAGCGGCAATCTTCTCAACATTCGTTGGTGAGGACAGCGAATCCACTCTCTCCATCAAAGTCTTCATATGACAAAACATGTCTATTACCAGGCGCTCACAGCTACGTCCCATTATTCCAGCCCTACGAATCAAGTCAGCTATATCATCTTTATCCTCAGGGGCATCATATTCTCGGGCAATAGCCAACATCTCCATCCTCCACTTCTCCACATCCATAAGAATATCATTCAGCTCACGGTCCCACACATCCCCCCGTTTACCACCTACATTGGTGCCAAACAGGCCAACAGCAGCATCAGCCACACCAACACCAGCAACACCAGCATCAGCAACACCAGCATCAGCAACAGCTTCAACAGAAACTGCAACATTAGCCTTGTCCTTCTTTCGGCCTTTACCAGGCGGCATTTTAACCAATTTCAATCAATTCAAAAACAGCAAATTATAACGTCTACCAAATGAGTTAGCAAGGCCAGCAACAATTATCCAATGACTTCCAAACTGCAAGTTTTCTCGTTATCCGAGACACCAATCAGCTCTCTCACCACTCCCTATTCACCACAGGTGAATTAATCGGAGCAACAACCCAAAACCGGATACCGGAAATGAAAAACCGGAAACCGGAAATGGAGCGCCAAACCGGAAGTCGCGCCAAACACAATAATTTTTCGCGAGGACCAAAACCGGAAACCGGATGTGGCCTCGCCGGAAACTCCAAGTTGGCAACACCGGGTGAGGGTGTTACCAATACACTAAAAGGGTATTGCCAGTACAAACTAGCAATACCAGCTGGTATCAGCTGTTCACAATGTAGTCAGCTGCTTATAAAATTTCAAAAAGTGCACTCACCTCCAATACACTGCACGACCAGCCAAAAAGCCACAAAACACATAGGACAAGACAATCACGAACAATTTCGGACCAGGGGCAGACACTAGTGCCTGGCCATGGCCCTCGCTACCAAGGTAGCATACACCGGGCATGACATCGATAACATACTGTGATCAAAGGGCAAACCCCTGATCTTGCAGTTCCTGCAACTCTGCGGTCTTTCACAGCGGGAAGCCAAGTGGCCACCCTCTCCGCATCTACGGCAAACAACATCCCCATATCTGCATTGACCGATCCTGTGGTCAAATCCAAGGCATCGGAAGCAGTGAGGAACTGCATCTTGCATTCGGGTTCTAAAGCAAAACCATTTCACATAAACACTGCCAAATTCTAATAATTTCCTCATCACCGCTTCATCACCTTCGAGCACAACATCAATATTACTACGCTCAGTACCGCCTAGTTTTGAGACCATACGTACGCTCCTCTGAAACTTCTCAAGGCTCATAAAATTCTTTAAATTCAACTCGTACAAATCAGCCATGAATTCATCCGCAGTAATTTCAGAATGCACCCTGCACACAACAACCTTAGATCCAAACTTCTCGTTCACCGTTACAGACAAGCCAGCCTCCTTAAACTTCAAATTCTTCACTATCTTATCCCTTTCGGCTGTTGATCTGGTACGAATTACCGCACCACCATCACGCGTCGGCTTCATCTCATGTACACGGACCCCTAGGCTGGGTCCGACTTGCTTATCAACCTTCTCCAACACCTCCTTCGAACTCAGACCTTTCTTACTTCTCACAACAACCGACCAGGTCTCAACAGGCATAGCAACAGGAGGAGCGGCAGCAGGAACAACACCAGGCAAAACTGCAGGATTAACGGCAGAGACGGCAGCAACAGGGGAAGCAGCATGTATAGCACTAGGAAAAGCAGCTGGGAAAACAACAGGAACAACGGCAGGGGGAACAGCAGCAGGCTTATCGACAGGAGTGGCAAGAGGTGTGGAAACGGGAGTAATAGCCCCCATAGCAGCCTTAACAGCTGCGGCGGCCACCTCCGCAATATACGTCGCCGAGGTTTCAGTATTCAATCTTTCCTGCAACTTTGCAATTCGGTCAATCATTTCAATCGCCAGCAACTTAAAGCGGTTAGTAATTCGCTCAATCTGATTTGACAAATGAGTCACCATATACTGATCCGTAGGATCATCATATTGACAAGCAATATCCATCAAACTACTCTTCCAGATCTCCATTCTACCAAAAATTCCAGCCAGCTCATCCTTCCATGAAGACTGACAATCAGAAACACCTGCATCATCTACATCAGCAATACCGGCACCAGTAACATCAGCACCAACATCAACCTCAATATCAGCCTCAATATCAGCCTCAGCCTTAGCCTCAGCCCTAGCCTCTGCTTTAACAACAGGCTTCACACCCTTACGGCCCTTACCAGGCGCCATATCAACAATCAAAAGCGTAATCAATAGGGTAATGCAAGGTCAGCAACAATTCAGTCAATAAAATCAATATAATCAATTAATCCAAGTAAGCAATCAATCAAAATCCAAGAACAAGCCAAATCAGTACCAAGAAAGTAATAAAATAAGCCTCCAACGGCTCCCTATCCCCCAACGGAGGATTAGTCGGAGCAAATTCCACTCAAATACGAACCTCCGGAAACCGGAAATGAAAAAACCGGAACCGGAAATGAAAAACCGGAACCGGAAATGAAAAAACCGGAACCGGAAATGAAAAACCGGAAACCGGATATGACAAAAACCGGAACCGGAAGTGAGGCGCCAAGCCGGAAGTCGCGCCAAAGGCAATAACTTCCGCAGGAATCAACAAAAACAGCTGCAGCCAGTCACTGACAGATGCAGTCAGCTGCCAATATAATGAAATTGACAGAAAATCCACTCAGCTTCAATTCACCCACCAAATAGGTGTGAACACCAGCAATCAATGTAAACAGGTACTGTCCAAATAGTTACTCATATAAAAGACCGCTTCCCGAGAAAAGCCAAATTAAAATACACAATCAAATTCACTAATCGCCAAACAGCCAAAGTTCAGGTGTGAACACCAAAAAATACCGTGTGAACACCAATAGTCGAAATGTGTAATCACCACAATTTGAGGTAGCAAGTAAACAGCCACCTCAACAAAATAAACACAATTTTCAAAAAGTACTATAGGGGATTTTCATCCACCTATATCTTCACAATCCGTTCACCGATTTCCACGAAAAAACTACTCACGCACTCGCGACAAACCAAAGTTCAATTCTACATACAACTCAGAATTTTTCCGCACCGTTTAAACACTTTATTTTCAATGTGAAAATACAAAAGCCATCCGCGATCAAATACACTACCGTACACCACAACTAGAGTTGCCAAAGTGAGTAGATAGGGACAGATAAAGTCAGGTTTTACGTGTGTACCCGTCCGAAGACACAACCACACGGTGTCCGAGACACGGGTGGATACAATGCGTCTACCAGCGCCCCCAACATGCAAGCATATTGAGTACCAATTTCAAAGCCATGCATTTGGGCATAAACTTCACTCCTTGGTTGAGAGTCGGAGACTATCTAAACTCCTACCGATCTATGGGTCACGGCACCCGGTTGCAATGCAACACCACACCGAGCTTGCGCTCTCCCCGCGATTTGGGTTTAAACCACAGCCACCGCGATGCTCCCACAAGGGGGCCTACACCATAGTCAGGCAGGGACAAGTCCCTGGGGCTCCTGACACCCGCGGTACCAGAATATAGCCTCCGGTCAAGCTTTCGTAGTACAAGTACTACTACCAGTGTAAGCTCCAAACAGCTCCGGACTGGTGGCCCAGGAACACACAAAACATAAAGGACAAGACAAACACGGACAATTTAGGACCAGGGGCAGACACTAGTGCCTGGCCATGGCCCTAGCCACCAAGATGACATACTGCGGGCATTCCAGCGACAACATCAAATGTCCAGAGGGTAAACCCCTGAACTTGCAGTTTCTACAGCTCAACGGATTTTCACATCGGGAAGCCAAATGGCCACCCTTTCCGCACTTACGGCAAACAATGTCCTCGTATCTGCATTGACCGATCCTATGGTCGAAGCCAAGGCATCGGAAGCAGTGAGGAACTGCATCCTGCATCCGGGTTCTAAAGCAAAACCACTTCACATAAACACTGCCAACTTCCAATAATCTTTTCATCACCGCTTCATCGCCTTCGAGCACAACATCAATATTACCACCTTCAGTACCGCCTAATTTTGAGACCATATGCACGCTCCTCTCAAACTTCTCAAGGCTCATCATGCTCTTCAAGTTCAGCTCGTATAAGTCGGTCATGAATTCATCCGCAATGATCTCCGAATGCACCCTGCACACAACAACCTTAGGTCCAAATTTCTCATTCACCGATACAGTCAAGCCAGCCTCCTTGAACTTCAAATTCTTCACGATCTTCTCCCTTTCGGCTGCTGATCTGGTACGAATTACCGCACCACCATCACGCATCGGCTTCATTTCATGCACACGGACTCCTAGGCTGGGTCCGACTTGTTTGTCAACCTTCTCCAATACCTCCTTCGAACTCAGACCTTTCTTGCTTCTCACAACAACCGACCAGGTCTCAACAGGCATAGCAACAGGAGGAGCGGCAGCGGTAATAATACTAGGGGAAGCAGCATGTAAAACACCAGGCAAAACAGCATTGTTAACAGCAGAGACGGTAGCAACAAGGGGAGCAGCATGTACAGCACCAGGAAAAGCAACAGGGTTGGCAGCAGAAGCGGCAGCAACGGGAATAACAGCGGGCTTATCAGCAGGAGCAACAGCCTCCATAGCAGCTTTAACGGCAGCAGCGGCAATCTTCTCAACATTCGTTGGTGAGGACAGCGAATCCACTCTCTCCATCAAAGTCTTCATATGACAAAACATGTCTATTACCAGGCGCTCACAGCTACGTCCCATTATTCCAGCCCTACGAATCAAGTCAGCTATATCATCTTTATCCTCAGGGGCATCATATTCTCGGGCAATAGCCAACATCTCCATCCTCCACTTCTCCACATCCATAAGAATATCATTCAGCTCACGATCCCACACAGCCCCCCGTTTACCACCTACATTGGTGCCAAACAGGCCAACAGCAGCATCAGCCACACCAACACCAGCAACACCAGCATCAGCAACACCAGCATCAGCAACAGCTTCAACAGAAACTGCAACATTAGCCTTGTCCTTCTTTCGGCCTTTACCAGGCGGCATTTTAACCAATTTCAATCAATTCAAAAACAGCAAATTATAACGTCTACCAAATGAGTTAGCAAGGCCAGCAACAATTATCCAATGACTTCCAAACTGCAAGTTTTCTCGTTATCCGAGACAGCAATCAGCTCTCTCACCACTCCCTATTCACCACAGGTGAATTAATCGGAGCAACAACCCAAAACCGGATACCGGAAATGAAAAACCGGAAACCGGAAATGGAGCGCCAAACCGGAAGTCGCGCCAAACACAATAATTTTTCGCGAGGACCAAAACCGGAAACCGGATGTGGCCTCGCCGGAAACTCCAAGTTGGCAACACCGGGTGAGGGTGTTACCAATACACTAAAAGGGTATTGCCAGTACAAACTAGCAATACCAGCTGGTATCAGCTGTTCACAATGTAGTCAGCTGCTTATAAAATTTCAAAAAGTGCACTCACCTCCAATAAACTGCACGACCAGCCAAAAAGCCACAAATCACATAGGACAAGACAATCACGAACAATTTCGGACCAGGGGCAGACACTAGTGCCTGGCCATGGCCCTCGCTACCAAGGTAGCATACACCGGGCATGACATCGATAACATACTGTGATCAGAGGGCAAACCCCTGATCTTGCAGTTCCTGCAGCTCTGCGGTCTTTCACAGCGGGAAGCCAAGTGGCCACCCTCTCCGCATCTACGGCAAACAACATCCCCATATCTGCATTGACCGATCCTGTGGTCAAATCCAAGGCATCGGAAGCAGTGAGGAACTGCATCTTGCATTCGGGTTCTAAAGCAAAACCATTTCACATAAACACTGCCAAATTCTAATAATTTCCTCATCACCGCCTCATCACCTTCGAGCACAACATCAATATTACTACGCTCAGTACCGCCTAGTTTTGAGACCATACGTACGCTCCTCTGAAACTTCTCAAGGCTCATAAAATTCTTTAAATTCAACTCGTACAAATCAGCCATGAATTCATCCGCAGTAATTTCAGAATGCACCCTGCACACAACAACCTTAGATCCAAACTTCTCGTTCACCGTTACAGACAAGCCAGCCTCCTTAAACTTCAAATTCTTCACTATCTTATCCCTTTCGGCTGTTGATCTGGTACGAATTACCGCACCACCATCACGCGTCGGCTTCATCTCATGTACACGGACCCCTAGGCTGGGTCCGACTTGCTTATCAACCTTCTCCAACACCTCCTTCGAACTCAGACCTTTCTTACTTCTCACAACAACCGACCAGGTCTCAACAGGCATAGCAACAGGAGGAGCGGCAGCAGGAACAACACCAGGCAAAACTGCAGGATTAACGGCAGAGACGGCAGCAACAGGGGAAGCAGCATGTATAGCACTAGGAAAAGCAGCTGGGAAAACAACAGGAACAACGGCAGGGGGAACAGCAGCAGGCTTATCGACAGGAGTGGCAACAGGAGTGGAAACGGGAGTAATAGCCCCCATAGCAGCCTTAACAGCTGCGGCGGCCACCTCCGCAATATACGTCGCCGAGGTTTCAGTATTCAATCTTTCCTGCAACTTTGCAATTCGGTCAATCATTTCAATCGCCAGCAACTTAAAGCGGTTAGTAATTCGCTCAATCTGATTTGACAAATGAGTCACCATATACTGATCCGTAGGATCATCATATTGACAAGCAATATCCATCAAACTACTCTTCCAGATCTCCATTCTACCAAAAATTCCAGCCAGCTCATCCTTCCATGAAGACTGACAATCAGAAACACCTGCATCATCTACATCAGCAATACCGGCACCAGTAACATCAGCACCAACAACATCAACCTCAATATCAGCCTCAATATCAGCCTCAGCCTTAGCCTCAGCCCTAGCCTCTGCTTTAACAACAGGCTTCACACCCTTACGGCCCTTACCAGGCGCCATATCAACAATCAAAAGCGTAATCAATAGGGTAATGCAAGGTCAGCAACAATTCAGTCAATAAAATCAATATAATCAATTAATCCAAGTAAGCAATCAATCAAAATCCAAGAACAAGCCAAATCAGTACCAAGAAAGTAATAAAATAAGCCTCCAACGGCTCCCTATCCCCCAACGGAGGATTAGTCGGAGCAAATTCCACTCAAATACGAAAATCCGGAAACCGGAAATGAAAAAACCGGAACCGGAAATGAAAAACCGGAACCGGAAATGAAAAACCGGAACCGGAAATGAAAAAACCGGAACCGGAAATGAAAAAACCGGAACCGGAAATGAAAAACCGGAAACCGGATATGACAAAAACCGGAACCGGAAGTGAAGCGCCAAGCCGGAAGTCGCGCCAAAGGCAATAACTTCCGCAGGAATCAACAAAAACAGCTGCAGCCAGTCACTGACAGATGCAGTCAGCTGCCAATATAATGAAATTGACAGAAAATCCACTCAGCTTCAATTCACCCACCAAATAGGTGTGAACACCAGCAATCAATGTAAACAGGTACTGTCCAAATAGTTACTCATATAAAAGACCGCTTCCCGAGAAAAGCCAAATTAAAATACACAATCAAATTCACTAATCGCCAAACAGCCAAAGTTCAGGTGTGAACACCAAAAAATACCGTGTGAACACCAATAGTCGAAATGTGTAATCACCACAATTTGAGGTAGCAAGTAAACAGCCACCTCAACAAAATAAACACAATTTTCAAAAAGTACTATAGGGGATTTTCATCCGCCTATATCTTCACAATCCGTTTACCGATTTCCACGAAAAAACTACTCACGCACTCGCGACAAACCAAAGTTCAATTCTACATACAACTCAGAGTTTTTCCGCACCGTTTAAACACTTTATTTTCAATTTGAAAATACAAAAGCCATCCGCGATCAAATACACTACCGTACACCACAACTAGAGTTGCCAAAGTGAGTAGATAGGGACAGATAAAGTCAGGTTTTACGTGTGTACCCGTCCGAAGACACAACCACACGGTGTCCGAGACACGGGTGGATACAATGCGTCTACCAGCGCCCCCAACATGCAAGCATATTGAGTACCAATTTCAAAGCCATGCATTTGGGCATAAACTTCACTCCTTGGTTGAGAGTCGGAGACTATCTAAACTCCTACCGATCTATGGGTCACGGCACCCGGTTGCAATGCAACACCACACCGAGCTCGCGCTCTCCCCGCGATTTGGGTTTAAGCCACAGCCACCGCGATGCTCCCACAAGGGGGCCTACACCATAGTCAGGCAGGGACAAGTCCCTGGGGCTCCTGACACCCGCGGTACCAGAATATAGCCTCCGGTCAAGCTTTCGTAGTACAAGTACTACTACCAGTGTAAGCTCCAAACAGCTCCGGACTGGTGGCCCAGGAACACACAAAACATAAAGGACAAGACAAACACGGACAATTTAGGACCAGGGGCAGACACTAGTGCCTGGCCATGGCCCTAGCCACCAAGGTGGCATACTGCGGGCATTCCAGCGACAACATCGAATGTCCAGAGGGTAAACCCCTGAACTTGCAGTTTCTGCAGCTGATCGGATTTCCGCACAGGGGAGCCAAGTGGTCACCCTGTCCGCATCTACGGCAAACAATGTCCTCGTATCTGCATTGACCGATCCTATGGTCGAAGCCAAGGCATCGGAAGCAGTGAGGAACTGCATCCTGCATCCGGGTTCTAAAGCTAAACCATTTCACATATACACTGCCAGCTTCTAATAGACGTTTCATCGCCGTCTCATCACCTTCGAGAACAACATCAACACAGCCGCCCTTAATACCGCTTGGTTTTGAGACTATACGCACAGACTTCTTAAACTTCTCAAGGTTCATCATATTCTTCAAATTTAACTCGTACAGATCAGCCATTAATTCTTCCGCAGTAATCTCCGAATGCACCCTGCACACAACAACCTTAGGTCCAAAATTCTCGTTCACCGATACAGATAAGCCAGCCTCCTTAAACTTCAAATTCTTCACGATCTTCTCCCTTTCAGCTGCTGATCTGGTACGAATTACCGCACCACCATCACGCAACGGCTTCATCTCATGAACACGGACTCCTAGGTTGGGTCCGACTTGTTTATCAACCTTCTCCAATACCTCCTTCGAACTCAGACCTTTCTTACTTCTAACAACAACCGACCAGGTTTCAACAGGCATAGCAACAGAAGGAGCGGCAGCGGCAACAATACCAGGCAAAACTACAGGATTAACAGCAGAGACGGTAGCAACAGGGGGAGCAGCATGTACAGCACCAGGAAAAGCAACAGGGTTGACAGCAGGAGCGGCAGCAACGGGAATAACAGCGGGCTTATCAGCAGGAGCAACAGCCTCCATAGCAGCTTTAACGGCAGCAGCGGCAATCTTTTCAACATACGTTGGTGAGGACAGCGAATCCACTCTCTCCATCAAAGTCTTCATATGACAAAACATGTCTATTACCAGGCGCTCACAGCCCCCGTTTACCACCTACATTGGTGCCAAACAGGCCAACAGCAGCATCAGCCACACCAACACCAGCAACACCAGCATCAGCAACACCAGCATCAGCAACAGCTTCAACAGAAACTGCAACATTAGCCTTGTCCTTCTTTCGGCCTTTACCAGGCGGCATTTTAACCAATTTCAATCAATTCAAAAACAGCAAATTATAACGTCTACCAAATGATGACCAACTTACTTAATACAAATTTTTTAACTTTAAAAATATATTATAGTAACTATTGTTGTGTATATATAGATATAAACTTGTCTTTTAATTATGAATACAAGATATTTTAACAATTTAAATTCATTTAATTATTTTTTAAGAGAATCTGGTACAAATTCTTTTAATATATTATCCATAAATGCAAGAAGTATTTCTTCAATTGACAAGTTTAATAAATTTCGTTTCAATTTGAGTCAAATGTTGA
Organism: Metopia argyrocephala; assembly: GCA_963576795.1. Lineage (NCBI taxonomy): Eukaryota > Metazoa > Arthropoda > Insecta > Diptera > Sarcophagidae > Metopia > Metopia argyrocephala. Next base: position 84,810,632 of record OY756209.1, on the reverse strand, counting down.
AAATGCCGGAAGTTATAGCTGTTCAAGAAACATGGTTTGATGAAAAGCTTGTAAACTTGTACTATATAGACGGTTTTGATGTTGTACATTGTTGCAGATGCGATGGATATGGCGGAACTTCTGTATATGTAAACAAGCAAGTAAAGTATAAAGTGTTGTCAAGCAGAAGCGTTAATTATTTAGATTATGTTGCAATATTATTAACGGACATTCGTATTAACAATAGCCCACTTGTATTAGTGTCACTTTATAGATCCCAAAAATGTTCTTTAGAAACGTTTATGACCAATATTCAGGAAATTCTTACAGAATACAATAAATTTTCTTGCATTTCTCTTGGTGATTTTAATATTGATTTATTACGTAAAGATGCTGCTAGTCGATGTTTATTGGATTTGTATTCTGAATTTAACTTTATATCGAATCATAATTTGGTAACCAGGCCAGAAAGTAATTCTTGTATTGATTGTGTTTTCAGTAATCTGTCTGATGAAATAAATATAAGTTCAATCGAGAATAAGTTATCTGATCACAATCTAATATTTTGTGACCTAAAGATTGACATACATTGCAATGAATACTTCACCGAAAAATTCTACAAAATTGATTATCCAAAATTTGGTACATACATTGATGAGAATTTACACTTTTCAAATACGAGCGATTCAACGGATCTATGTGAAAGACTAGTTGACACTCTTTCCTTGGCGTTAACTCATAGTACCACAACTAAAACAAAATATCTCAACTTGAGACATAAAATAAGTCCATGGATGTCTGAAAGTCTTATCGCTTTAATAAATTTAAAAAATAAATTATTGAAATCTAGAAGAAAACACAAACAAAATTCAAATATCACAGAGCGTCTTAAACGAATCAGTAAAGTAATAAAAAATAGCAGTAAAATTTTAATGAATGATTTTTACGAATACAATATAAATAAAAACTCTTGTGATCCAAGAAAAACATGGAAATTTATCAATCAGCAGCTAGGGAAAAATAGAGAATATTGCAAAGATCTGGAAATAAGTAATGGCAATGTTATTATAAACGATGAAGAAAAAACACTGGCATTTAATACATTTTTCAATGATTCAATACAAGCTATTAAAAACTCTATTCCCCAATATTTGGACGACAATATTAACAACTTTGGTACCTTGATGCAGACAGATAGTTGTTTTAATTTTGAAGCCATAAACAAAATACACGTTGAGAAAATTATAGATAATCTAAATATTAATAAGAGTCCTGGCCATGATAATATTACCACAAAAATGATCTTGGTGCGTAGAGATGCTATTGCTGAAATAATTTCAAAGATTTTTAACAAAATGATTGAGGAAAGAAAATACCCGGATATATTAAAAATACATAAGATAATTCCAATACCAAAATCTCCTGGAACTAACAAAATTCAAAACTTTCGTCCAATATCATTATTGTCAACAGTTGATAAGATAATAGAAAAAATTATTTACGAACAATTATCATGCTATTTGGAAAATAAAAATGTTTTATTTGAGCGTCAATATGGTTTTAAGAAAGGTACTGGAACAGAAGAAGCAGTGGTGAATGTATTAGAACATATTTGTAGTGGACTCGATGCTGGTTACAAAGGAGTAGCAGGGTTATTTTTCGATCTGTCCAAAGCTTTCGAATTGGTTGATCACAATATTTTATGTGAAAAGCTTCGATTTGCTGGATTGTCCCAGAATGCAGTTGATCTTTTTAAAGAATATCTGAAAAACAGAAAACAATTTGTCCAAATTAATGATTCAAAAAGTAACATGCTAAACGTATTATGGGGAGTTCCTCAAGGAAGCGTGCTTGGACCCTTGTTATTCAAAATTTATATTGACGATTTAAAAAATATAAAGTTTAATGGACATTTATTTATGTATGCGGATGATATATGCCTTTTTTATAAATATCAACACGGAATAGCTTTACAGGCACATATCGAATATGATGCTGCAATCTTATCGGAATTTTTCAGGGTAAATAAATTATTGCTGAATGGTGACAAAACTAAATTTATAAGATTTAGGCCTTATAATGTCGGAAACGAACAACCTATGAAAATTCATGTTGATGGCAATTTAATATTTGAATCTGAAAGCGTTAAATACCTTGGTATAAATTTAAGTCAAAATTTATTATGGGACACTCACGTCGACAAATTGAGAAAAAAAATATCTTCAGCAATTGGTATCCTGTATAAATTTAAAAATAAGTTGAATACAAAAACCAAACTGCTTCTTTACCAATCCCTAATTCATTCACACTTAACATACCTTCCAATGATTTACGGCTATAAAACAAGTAATAACCTAAGAAGGTTACAATCAGCTCAAAATAAAGCACTAAAGTTAGTATTTAATCTGCCAAGAAGATTTCCTACAGCAAATCTTTACCAAAATTATGCAAAGAATATACTCCCCTTAAAAGGACTTTATAAACAACAGTTATTGCTTTACGTTTTTAAGTGCATTAAAGGAATTGGATCGCATACAATATCATTTACTGAAAACGCATCGATAACATACTTAGATACCAGACAGTCAAGAAACTTACGCACAATAAGGTGTCGTCTTGAGCTTACAAAACAACGCATTGGTTTCAATGGACCAAATGAATTCAACAGATTACCAGAAAATTTGAAAAATACTTCCGCATTATCAACTTTTAAACACAGATTGAAACAGTACTTATTAGAAAATACTGAAACACTTCTTACACAATAAAACAAAAAAAAAAAAAAAAAACAAAAAAACATAAAAAAAAAAACAGATCAACAGAATTTAAATAAATGTGTTAAAATTTTTTCTTCTTTTTTTTTTTTTTATAGATAAAAATGAATCTCTATGTATGTAAATATGTAAATACTAGATATAAATTATTTGCTAAGCAATATAAATAGTTGCCTTTTAGCCTCTATAAAGCCAATATGGCGCTGAGGCAATATATTAAATTGTATATCTGAATAAATACCTGAAATAAAGTTATAATAATAAAAAAAAAAAAAAAAAAAAAAAAAAAAAGTTAGCAAGGCCAGCAACAATTATCCAATGACTTCCAAACTGCAAGTTTTCTCGTTATCCGAGACAGCAATCAGCTCTCTCACCACTCCCTATTCACCACAGGTGAATTAATCGGAGCAACAACCCAAAACCGGATACCGGAAATGAAAAACCGGAAACCGGAAATGGAGCGCCAAACCGGAAGTCGCGCCAAACACAATAATTTTTCGCGAGGACCAAAACCGGAAACCGGATGTGGCCTCGCCGGAAACTCCAAGTTGGCAACACCGGGTGAGGGTGTTACCAATACACTAAAAGGGTATTGCCAGTACAAACTAGCAATACCAGCTGGTATCAGCTGTTCACAATGTAGTCAGCTGCGGTCAGCTGCTTATAAAATTTCAAAAAGTGCACTCACCTCCAATACACTGCACGACCAGCCAAAAAGCCACGAGTCTCACCAATACACATGCACTCACACAGCACTAGCAGATAAACAAAATATACCGGCAACAAGCCGTATGCTTATGACGCCAAAAGTATATAGGGGATTTTAATCCCACGATATCTTTCCAATCCTTTAACCGATTTTCACGATTTTTACACCAAAATAATCGGCGGAACACGCACTCTCCGTTGATATAAAAATCAATATTTAATTCGCCGTTTTAAACACTTTTACCGCACTTTAAACTCCGATAATATATCCGCACTGATAAAAACACGTCTGTTTACTACAAAAGACAAAGTAAAAGTGAGTAGATAGGGACAGAATATCCAGTTGTTTTACGTGCGTATCGTCCTAAGACATGCCACACGGTGTCCGAGACACGAGTGGATACAATGCGTCTACCAGCGCCCCCAACATGCAAGCATATTGAGTACCAAATTCGAAGCCATGCATTTGGACATGAACTTCAATCCTTGGTTGAGAGCCGGAGACTATCTAAACTCCTACCGATCTATGGGTCACGGCACCCGGTTGCAATGCAACACCACACTGAGCCTAAGCTCTCCCCGCGATTTGGGTTTAAACCACAGCCACCGCGATGCTCCCACAAGAGGGCCTACACCATAGTCAGGCAGGGACAAGTCCCTGGGGCTCCTGACACCCGCGGTACCAGAATATAGCCTCCGGTCAAGCTTTCGTAGTACAAGTACTACTACCAGTGTAAGCTCCAAACAGCTCCGGACTGGTGGCCCAGGAACACACAAAACACATAGGACAAGACAATCACGAACAATTTCGGACCAGGGGCAGACACTAGTGCCTGGCCATGGCCCTCGCTACCAAGGTAGCATACACCGGGCATGACATCGATAACATACTGTGATCAGAGGGCAAACCCCTGATCTTGCAGTTCCTGCAGCTCTGCGGTCTTTCACAGCGGGAAGCCAAGTGGCCACCCTCTCCGCATCTACGGCAAACAACATCCCCATATCTGCATTGACCGATCCTGTGGTCAAATCCAAGGCATCGGAAGCAGTGAGGAACTGCATCTTGCATTCGGGTTCTAAAGCAAAACCATTTCACATAAACACTGCCAAATTCTAATAATTTCCTCATCACCGCTTCATCACCTTCGAGCACAACATCAATATTACTACGCTCAGTACCGCCTAGTTTTGAGACCATACGTACGCTCCTCTGAAACTTCTCAAGGCTCATAAAATTCTTTAAATTCAACTCGTACAAATCAGCCATGAATTCATCCGCAGTAATTTCAGAATGCACCCTGCACACAACAACCTTAGATCCAAACTTCTCGTTCACCGTTACAGACAAGCCAGCCTCCTTAAACTTCAAATTCTTCACTATCTTATCCCTTTCGGCTGTTGATCTGGTACGAATTACCGCACCACCATCACGCGTCGGCTTCATCTCATGTACACGGACCCCTAGGCTGGGTCCGACTTGCTTATCAACCTTCTCCAACACCTCCTTCGAACTCAGACCTTTCTTACTTCTCACAACAACCGACCAGGTCTCAACAGGCATAGCAACAGGAGGAGCGGCAGCAGGAACAACACCAGGCAAAACTGCAGGATTAACGGCAGAGACGGCAGCAACAGGGGAAGCAGCATGTATAGCACTAGGAAAAGCAGCTGGGAAAACAACAGGAACAACGGCAGGGGGAACAGCAGCAGGCTTATCGACAGGAGTGGCAACAGGAGTGGAAACGGGAGTAATAGCCCCCATAGCAGCCTTAACAGCTGCGGCGGCCACCTCCGCAATATACGTCGCCGAGGTTTCAGTATTCAATCTTTCCTGCAACTTTGCAATTCGGTCAATCATTTCAATCGCTAGCAACTTAAAGCGGTTAGTAATTCGCTCAATCTGATTTGACAAATGAGTCACCATATACTGATCCGTAGGATCATCATTTTGACAAGCAATATCCATCAAACTACTCTTCCAGATCTCCATTCTACCAAAAATTCCAGCCAGCTCATCCTTCCATGAAGACTGACAATCAGAAACACCTGCATCATCTACATCAGCAATACCGGCACCAGTAACATCAGCACCAACAACATCAACCTCAATATCAGCCTCAATATCAGCCTCAATATCAGCCTCAGCCTTAGCCTCAGCCCTAGCCTCTGCTTTAACAACAGGCTTCACACCCTTACGGCCCTTACCAGGCGCCATATCAACAATCAAAAGCGTAATCAATAGGGTCAAGGTCAGCAACAATTCAGTCAATAAAATCAATATAATCAATTAATCCAAGTAAGCAATCAATCAAAATCCAAGAACAAGCCAAATCAGTACCAAGAAAGTAATAAAATAAGCCTCCAACGGCTCCCTATCCCCCAACGGAGGATTAGTCGGAGCAAATTCCACTCAAATACGAAAATCCGGAAACCGGAAATGAAAAAACCGGAACCGGAAATGAAAAACCGGAACCGAAAATGAAAAACCGGAACCGGAAATGAAAAAACCGGAACCGGAAATGAAAAAACCGGAACCGGAAATGAAAACCCGGAACCGGAAATGAAAAACCGGAAACCGGATATGACAAAAACCGGAACCGGAAGTGAAGCGCGAAGCCGGAAGTCGCGCCAAAGGCAGTAACTTCCGCAGGAATCAACAAAAACAGCTGCAGCCAGTCACTGACAGATGCAGTCAGCTGCCAATATAATGAAATTGACAGAAAATCCACTCAGCTTCAATTCACCCACCAAATAGGTGTGAACACCAGCAATCAATGTAAACAGGTACTGTCCAAATAGTTACTCATATAAAAGACCGCTTCCCGAGAAAAGCCAAATTAAAATACACAATCAAATTCACTAATCGCCAAACAGCCAAAGTTCAGGTGTGAACACCAAAAAATACCGTGTGAACACCAATAGTCGAAATGTGTAATCACCACAATTTGAGGTAGCAAGTAAACAGCCACCTCAACAAAATAAACACAATTTTCAAAAAGTACTATAGGGGATTTTCATCCGCCTATATCTTCACAATCCGTTCACCGATTTCCACGAAAAAACTACTCACGCACTCGCGACAAACCAAAGTTCAATTCTACATACAACTCAGAATTTTTCCGCACCGTTTAAACACTTTATTTTCAATTTGAAAATACAAAAGCCATCCGCGATCAAATACACTACCGTACACCACAACTAGAGTTGCCAAAGTGAGTAGATAGGGACAGATAAAGTCAGGTTTTACGTGTGTACCCGTCCGAAGACACAACCACACGGTGTCCGAGACACGGGTGGATACAATGCGTCTACCAGCGCCCCCAACATGCAAGCATATTGAGTACCAATTTCAAAGCCATGCATTTGGGCATAAACTTCACTCCTTGGTTGAGAGTCGGAGACTATCTAAACTCCTACCGATCTATGGGTCACGGCACCCGGTTGCAATGCAACACCACACCGAGCTCGCGCTCTCCCCGCGATTTGGGTTTAAGCCACAGCCACCGCGATGCTCCCACAAGGGGGCCTACACCATAGTCAGGCAGGGACAAGTCCCTGGGGCTCCTGACACCCGCGGTACCAGAATATAGCCTCCGGTCAAGCTTTCGTAGTACAAGTACTACTACCAGTGTAAGCTCCAAACAGCTCCGGACTGGTGGCCCAGGAACACACAAAACATAAAGGACAAGACAAACACGGACAATTTAGGACCAGGGGCAGACACTAGTGCCTGGCCATGGCCCTAGCCACCAAGGTGGCATACTGCGGGCATTCCAGCGACAACATCGAATGTCCAGAGGGTAAACCCCTGAACTTGCAGTTTCTGCAGCTGATCGGATTTCCGCACAGGGGAGCCAAGTGGCCACCCTGTCCGCATCTACGGCAAACAATGTCCTCGTATCTGCATTGACCGATCCTATGGTCGAAGCCAAGGCATCGGAAGCAGTGAGGAACTGCATCTTGCATCCGGGTTCTAAAGCTAAACCATTTCACATATACACTGCCAGCTTCTAATAGACGTTTCATCGCCGTCTCATCACCTTCGAGAACAACATCAACACAGCCGCCCTTAATACCGCTTGGTTTTGAGACTATACGCACAGACTTCTTAAACTTCTCAAGGTTCATCATATTCTTCAAATTTAACTCGTACAGATCAGCCATTAATTCTTCCGCAGTAATCTCCGAATGCACCCTGCACACAACAACCTTAGGTCCAAAATTCTCGTTCACCGATACAGATAAGCCAGCCTCCTTAAACTTCAAATTCTTCACGATCTTCTCCCTTTCAGCTGCTGATCTGGTACGAATTACCGCACCACCATCACGCAACGGCTTCATCTCATGAACACGGACTCCTAGGCTGGGTCCGACTTGTTTATCAACCTTCTCCAATACCTCCTTCGAACTCAGACCTTTCTTACTTCTAACAACAACCGACCAGGTTTCAACAGGCATAGCAACAGAAGGAGCGGCAGCGGCAACAATACCAGGCAAAACTACAGGATTAACAGCAGAGACGGTAGCAACAGGGGGAGCAGCATGTACAGCACCAGGAAAAGCAACAGGGTTGACAGCAGGAGCGGCAGCAACGGGAATAACAGCGGGCTTATCAGCAGGAGCAACAGCCTCCATAGCAGCTTTAACGGCAGCAGCGGCAATCTTTTCAACATACGTTGGTGAGGACAGCGAATCCACTCTCTCCATCAAAGTCTTCATATGACAAAACATGTCTATTACCAGGCGCTCACAGCTACGTCATATTATTCCAGCCCTACGGATCAAGTCAGCTATGTCATCTTCATCCTCAGGGGCATCATATTCTCGGGCAATAGCCAACATCTCCATCCCCCACTTCTCCACTTCCATAAGAATATCATTCAGCTCACGGTCCCACACAGCCCCCCGTTTACCACCTACATTGGTGCCAAACAGGCCAACAGCAGCATCAGCCACACCAACACCAGCAACACCAGCATCAGCAACACCAGCATCAGCAACAGCTTCAACAGAAACTGCAACATTAGCCTTGTCCTTCTTTCGGCCTTTACCAGGCGGCATTTTAACCAATTTCAATCAATTCAAAAACAGCAAATTATAACGTCTACCAAATGAGTTAGCAAGGCCAGCAACAATTATCCAATGACACAAAACACATAGGACAAGACAATCACGAACAATTTCGGACCAGGGGCAGACACTAGTGCCTGGCCATGGCCCTCGCTACCAAGGTAGCATACACCGGGCATGACATCCATAACATACTGTGATCAGAGGGCAAACCCCTGATCTTGCAGTTCCTGCAGCTCTGCGGTCTTTCACAGCGGTAAGCCAAGTGGCCACCCTCTCCGCATCTACGGCAAACAACATCCCCATATCTGCATTGACCGATCCTGTGGTCAAATCCAAGGCATCGGAAGCAGTGAGGAACTGCATCTTGCATTCGGGTTCTAAAGCAAAACCATTTCACATAAACACTGCCAAATTCTAATAATTTCCTCATCACCGCTTCATCACCTTCGAGCACAACATCAATATTACTACGCTCAGTACCGCCTAGTTTTGAGACCATACGTACGCTCCTCTGAAACTTCTCAAGGCTCATAAAATTCTTTAAATTCAACTCGTACAAATCAGCCATGAATTCATCCGCAGTAATTTCAGAATGCACCCTGCACACAACAACCTTAGATCCAAACTTCTCGTTCACCGTTACAGACAAGCCAGCCTCCTTAAACTTCAAATTCTTCACTATCTTATCCCTTTCGGCTGTTGATCTGGTACGAATTACCGCACCACCATCACGCGTCGGCTTCATCTCATGTACACGGACCCCTAGGCTGGGTCCGACTTGCTTATCAACCTTCTCCAACACCTCCTTCGAACTCAGACCTTTCTTACTTCTCACAACAACCGACCAGGTCTCAACAGGCATAGCAACAGGAGGAGCGGCAGCAGGAACAACACCAGGCAAAACTGCAGGATTAACGGCAGAGACGGCAGCAACAGGGGAAGCAGCATGTATAGCACTAGGAAAAGCAGCTGGGAAAACAACAGGAACAACGGCAGGGGGAACAGCAGCAGGCTTATCGACAGGAGTGGCAACAGGAGTGGAAACGGGAGTAATAGCCCCATAGCAGCCTTAACAGCTGCGGCGGCCACCTCCGCAATATACGTCGCCGAGGTTTCAGTATTCAATCTTTCCTGCAACTTTGCAATTCGGTCAATCATTTCAATCGCCAGCAACTTAAAGCGGTTAGTAATTCGCTCAATCTGATTTGACAAATGAGTCACCATATACTGATCCGTAGGATCATCATTTTGACAAGCAATATCCATCAAACTACTCTTCCAGATCTCCATTCTACCAAAAATTCCAGCCAGCTCATCCTTCCATGAAGACTGACAATCAGAAACACCTGCATCATCTACATCAGCAATACCGGCACCAGTAACATCAGCACCAACAACATCAACCTCAATATCAGCCTCAATATCAGCCTCAGCCTTAGCCTCAGCCCTAGCCTCTGCTTTAACAACAGGCTTCACACCCTTACGGCCCTTACCAGGCGCCATATCAACAATCAAAAGCGTAATCAATAGGGTAATGCAAGGTCAGCAACAATTCAGTCAATAAAATCAATATAATCAATTAATCCAAGTAAGCAATCAATCAAAATCCAAGAACAAGCCAAATCAGTACCAAGAAAGTAATAAAATAAGCCTCCAACGGCTCCCTATCCCCCAACGGAGGATTAGTCGGAGCAAATTCCACTCAAATACGAAAATCCGGAAACCGGAAATGAAAAAACCGGAACCGGAAATGAAAAACCGGAACCGGAAATGAAAAACCGGAACCGGAAATGAAAAAACCGGAAATGAAAAAACCGGAACCGGAAATGAAAACCCGGAACCGGAAATGAAAAACCGGAAACCGGATATGACAAAAACCGGAACCGGAAGTGAAGCGCCAAGCCGGAAGTCACGCCAAAGGCAATAACTTCCGCAGGAATCAACAAAAACAGCTGCAGCCAGTCACTGACAGATGCAGTCAGCTGCCAATATAATGAAATTGACAGAAAATCCACTCAGCTTCAATTCACCCACCAAATAGGTGTGAACACCAGCAATCAATGTAAACAGGTACTGTCCAAATAGTTACTCATATAAAAGACCGCTTCCCGAGAAAAGCCAAATTAAAATACACAATCAAATTCACTAATCGCCAAACAGCCAAAGTTCAGGTGTGAACACCAAAAAATACCGTGTGAACACCAATAGTCGAAATGTGTAATCACCACAATTTGAGGTAGCAAGTAAACAGCCACCTCAACAAAATAAACACAATTTTCAAAAAGTATTATAGGGGATTTTCATCCGCCTATATCTTCACAATCCGTTCACCGATTTCCACGAAAAAACTACTCACGCACTCGCGACAAACCAAAGTTCAATTCTACATACAACTCAGAATTTTTCCGCACCGTTTAAACACTTTATTTTCAATTTGAAAATACAAAAGCCATCCGCGATCAAATACACTACCGTACACCACAACTAGAGTTGCCAAAGTGAGTAGATAGGGACAGATAAAGTCAGGTTTTACGTGTGTACCCGTCCGAAGACACAACCACACGGTGTCCGAGACACGGGTGGATACAATGCGTCTACCAGCGCCCCCAACATGCAAGCATATTGAGTACCAATTTCAAAGCCATGCATTTGGGCATAAACTTCACTCCTTGGTTGAGAGTCGGAGACTATCTAAACTCCTACCGATCTATGGGTCACGGCACCCGGTTGCAATGCAACACCACACCGAGCTCGCGCTCTCCCCGCGATTTGGGTTTAAGCCACAGCCACCGCGATGCTCCCACAAGGGGGCCTACACCATAGTCAGGCAGGGACAAGTCCCTGGGGCTCCTGACACCCGCGGTACCAGAATATAGCCTCCGGTCAAGCTTTCGTAGTACAAGTACTACTACCAGTGTAAGCTCCAAACAGCTCCGGACTGGTGGCCCAGGAACACACAAAACATAAAGGACAAGACAAACACGGACAATTTAGGACCAGGGGCAGACACTAGTGCCTGGCCATGGCCCTAGCCACCAAGGTGGCATACTGCGGGCATTCCAGCGACAACATCGAATGTCCAGAGGGTAAACCCCTGAACTTGCAGTTTCTGCAGCTGATCGGATTTCCGCACAGGGGAGCCAAGTGGCCACCCTGTCCGCATCTACGGCAAACAATGTCCTCGTATCTGCATTGACCGATCCTATGGTCGAAGCCAAGGCATCGGAAGCAGTGAGGAACTGCATCCTGCATCCGGGTTCTAAAGCTAAACCATTTCACATATACACTGCCAGCTTCTAATAGACATTTCATCGCCGTCTCATCACCTTCGAGAACAACATCAACACAGCCGCCCTTAATACCGCTTGGTTTTGAGACTATACGCACAGACTTCTTAAACTTCTCAAGGTTCATCATATTCTTCAAATTTAACTCGTACAGATCAGCCATTAATTCTTCCGCAGTAATCTCCGAATGCACCCTGCACACAACAACCTTAGGTCCAAAATTCTCGTTCACCGATACAGATAAGCCAGCCTCCTTAAACTTCAAATTCTTCACGATCTTCTCCCTTTCAGCTGCTGATCTGGTACGAATTACCGCACCACCATCACGCAACGGCTTCATCTCATGAACACGGACTCCTAGGCTGGGTCCGACTTGTTTATCAACCTTCTCCAATACCTCCTTCGAACTCAGACCTTTCTTACTTCTAACAACAACCGACCAGGTTTCAACAGGCATAGCAACAGAAGGAGCGGCAGCGGCAACAATACCAGGCAAAACTACAGGATTAACAGCAGAGACGGTAGCAACAGGGGGAGCAGCATGTACAGCACCAGGAAAAGCAACAGGGTTGACAGCAGGAGCGGCAGCAACGGGAATAACAGCGGGCTTATCAGCAGGAGCAACAGCCTCCATAGCAGCTTTAACGGCAGCAGCGGCAATCTTTTCAACATACGTTGGTGAGGACAGCGAATCCACTCTCTCCATCAAAGTCTTCATATGACAAAACATGTCTATTACCAGGCGCTCACAGCTACGTCATATTATTCCAGCCCTACGGATCAAGTCAGCTATATCATCTTCATCCTCAGGGGCATCATATTCTCGGGCAATAGCCAACATCTCCATCCCCCACTTCTCCACTTCCATAAGAATATCATTCAGCTCACGGTCCCACACAGCCCCCCGTTTACCACCTACATTGGTGCCAAACAGGCCAACAGCAGCATCAGCCACACCAACACCAGCAACACCAGCATCAGCCACACCAACACCAGCCACACCAACACCAGCAACACCAGCATCAGCAACACCAGCATCAGCAACAGCTTCAACAGGAACTGCAACATTAGCCTTGTCCTTCTTTCGGCCTTTACCAGGCGGCATTTTAACCAATTTCAATCAATTCAAAAACAGCAAATTATAACGTCTACCAAATGAGTTAGCAAGGCCAGCAACAATAATCCAATGACTTCCAAACTGCAAGTTTTCTCGTTATCCAAGACAGCAATCAGCTTTTTCACCACTCCCTATTCACCACAGGTGAATTAGTCGGAGCAACAACCCAAAACCGGATACCGGAAATGAAAAACCGGAAACCGGAAATGGAGCGCCAAACCGGAAGTCGCGCCAAATGCAATAATTTTTCGCGAGGACCAAAACCGGAAACCGGATGTGGCCTCGCCGGAAACTCCAAGTTGGCAACACCGGGTGAGGGTGTTACCAATACACTAAAAGGGTATTGCCAGTACAAACTAGCAATACCAGCTGGTATCAGCTGTTCACAATGTAGTCAGCTGCGATCAGCTGCGGTCAGCTGCTTATAAAATTTCAAAAAGAGCACTCACCTCCAATACACTGCACGACCAGCCAAAAAGCCACGAGTCTCACCAATACACATGCACTCACACAGCACTAGCAGATAAACAAAATATACCGGCAACAAGCCGTATGCTTATGACGCCAAAAGTATATAGGGGATTTTAATCCCACGATATCTTTCCAATCCTTTAACCGATTTTCACGATTTTTACACCAAAATAATCGGCGGAACACGCACTCTCCGTTGATATAAAAATCAATATTTAATTCGCCGTTTTAAACACTTTTACCGCACTTTAAACTCCGATAATATATCCGCACTGATAAAAACACGTCTGTTTACTACAAAAGACAAAGTAAAAGTGAGTAGATAGGGACAGAATATTAAGTTGTTTTACGTGCGTATCGTCCTAAGACATGCCACACGGTGTCCGAGACACGAGTGGATACAATGCGTCTGCCAGCGCCCCCAACATGCAAGCATATTGAGTACCAAATTCGAAGCCATGCATTTGGACATAAACTTCACTTCTTGGTTGAGAGCCGGAGACTATCTAAACTCCTACCGATCTATGGGTCACGGCACCCGGTTGCAATGCAACACCACACTGAGCCTAAGCTCTCCCCGCGATTTGGGTTTAAACCACAGCCACCGCGATGCTCCCACAAGAGGGCCTACACCATAGTCAGGCAGGGACAAGTCCCTGGGGCTTCTGACACCCGCGGTACCAGAATATAGCCTCCGGTCAAGCTTTCGTAGTACAAGTACTACTACCAGTGTAAGCTCCAAACAGCTCCGGACTGGTGGCCCAGGAACACACAAAACACATAGGACAAGACAATCACGAACAATTTCGGACCAGGGGCAGACACTAGTGCCTGGCCATGGCCCTCGCTACCAAGGTAGCATACACCGGGCATGACATCGATAACATACTGTGATCAGAGGGCAAACCCCTGATCTTGCAGTTCCTGCAGCTCTGCGGTCTTTCACAGCGGGAAGCCAAGTGGCCACCCTCTCCGCATCTACGGCAAACAACATCCCCATATCTGCATTGACCGATCCTGTGGTCAAATCCAAGGCATCAGAAGCAGTGAGGAACTGCATCTTGCATTCGGGTTCTAAAGCAAAACCATTTCACATAAACACTGCCAAATTCTAATAATTTCCTCATCACCGCTTCATCACCTTCGAGCACAACATCAATATTACTACTCTCAGTACCGCCTAGTTTTGAGACCATACGTACGCTCCTCTGAAACTTCTCAAGGCTCATAAAATTCTTTAAATTCAACTCGTACAAATCAGCCATGAATTCATCCGCAGTAATTTCAGAATGCACCCTGCACACAACAACCTTAGATCCAAACTTCTCGTTCACCGTTACAGACAAGCCAGCCTCCTTAAACTTCAAATTCTTCACTATCTTATCCTTTTCGGCTGTTGATCTGGTACGAATTACCGCACCACCATCACGCGTCGGCTTCATCTCATGTACACGGACCCCTAGGCTGGGTCCGACTTGCTTATCAACCTTCTCCAACACCTCCTTCGAACTCAGACCTTTCTTGCTTCTCACAACAACCGACCAGGTCTCAACAGGCATAGCAACAGGAGGAGCGGCAGCAGGAACAACACCAGGCAAAACTGCAGGATTAACGGCAGAGACGGCAGCAACAGGGGAAGCAGCATGTATAGCACTAGGAAAAGCAGCTGGGAAAACAACAGGAACAACGGCAGGGGGAACAGCAGCAGGCTTATCGACAGGAGTGGCAACAGGAGTGGAAACGGGAGTAATAGCCCCCATAGCAGCCTTAACAGCTGCGGCGGCCACCTCCGCAATATACGTCGCCGAGGTTTCAGTATTCAATCTTTCCTGCAACTTTGCAATTCGGTCAATCATTTCAATCGCCAGCAACTTAAAGCGGTTAGTAATTCGCTCAATCTGATTTGACAAATGAGTCACCATATACTGATCCGTAGGATCATCATTTTGACAAGCAATATCCATCAAACTACTCTTCCAGATCTCCATTCTACCAAAAATTCCAGCCAGCTCATCCTTCCATGAAGACTGACAATCAGAAACACCTGCATCATCTACATCAGCAATACCGGCACCAGTAACATCAGCACCAACAACATCAACCTCAATATCAGCCTCAATATCAGCCTCAATATCAGCCTCAATATCAGCCTCAGCCTTAGCCTCAGCCCTAGCCTCTGCTTTAACAACAGGCTTCACACCCTTACGGCCCTTACCAGGCGCCATATCAACAATCAAAAGCGTAATCAATAGGGTCAAGGTCAGCAACAATTCAGTCAATAAAATCAATATAATCAATTAATCCAAGTAAGCAATCAATCAAAATCCAAGAACAAGCCAAATCAGTACCAAGAAAGTAATAAAATAAGCCTCCAACGGCTCCCTATCCCCCAACGGAGGATTAGTCGGAGCAAATTCCACTCAAATACGAAAATCCGGAAACCGGAAATGAAAAAACCGGAACCGGAAATGAAAAACCGGAACCGGAAATGAAAAAACCGGAACCGGAAATGAAAAAACCGGAACCGGAAATGAAAAACCGGAACCGGAAATGAAAAAACCGGAACCGGAAATGAAAAACCGGAACCGGATATGACAAAAACCGGAACCGGAAGTGAGGCGCCAAGCCGGAAGTCGCGCCAAAGGCAATAACTTCCGCAGGAATCAACAAAAACAGCTGCAGCCAGTCACTGACAGATGCAGTCAGCTGCCAATATAATGAAATTGACAGAAAATCCACTCAGCTTCAATTCACCCACCAAATAGGTGTGAACACCAGCAATCAATGTAAACAGGTACTGTCCAAATAGTTACTCATATAAAAGACCGCTTCCCGAGAAAAGCCAAATTAAAATACACAATCAATTTCACTAATCGCCAAACAGCCAAAGTTCAGGTGTGAACACCAAAAAATACCGTGTGAACACCAATAGTCGAAATGTGTAATCACCACAATTTGAGGTAGCAAGTAAACAGCCACCTCAACAAAATAAACACAATTTTCAAAAAGTACTATAGGGGATTTTCATCCGCCTATATCTTCACAATCCGTTCACCGATTTCCACGAAAAAACTACTCACGCACTCGCGACAAACCAAAGTTCAATTCTACATACAACTCAGAATTTTTCCGCACCGTTTAAACACTTTATTTTCAAAAGCATCCGCGATCAAATACACTACCGTACACCACAACTAGAGTTGCCAAAGTGAGTAGATAGGGACAGATAAAGTCAGGTTTTACGTGTGTACCCGTCCGAAGACACAACCACACGGTGTCCGAGACACGGGTGGATACAATGCGTCTACCAGCGCCCCCAACATGCAAGCATATTGAGTACCAATTTCAAAGCCATGCATTTGGGCATAAACTTCACTCCTTGGTTGAGAGTCGGAGACTATCTAAACTCCTACCGATCTATGGGTCACGGCACCCGGTTGCAATGCAACACCACACCGAGCTTGCGCTCTCCCCGCGATTTGGGTTTAAACCACAGCCACCGCGATGCTCCCACAAGGGGGCCTACACCATAGTCAGGCAGGGACAAGTCCCTGGGGCTCCTGACACCCGCGGTACCAGAATATAGCCTCCGGTCAAGCTTTCGTAGTACAAGTACTACTACCAGTGTTAGCTCCAAACAGCTCCGGACTGGTGGCCCAGGAACACACAAAACATAAAGGACAAGACAAACACGGACAATTTAGGACCAGGGGCAGACACTAGTGCCTGGCCATGGCCCTAGCCACCAAGGTGGCATACTGCGGGCATTCCAGCGACAACATCAAATGTCCAGAGGGTAAACCCCTGAACTTGCAGTTTCTACAGCTCAACGGATTTTCACATCGGGAAGCCCAATGGCCACCCTTTCCGCACTTACGGCAAACAATGTCCTCGTATCTGCATTGACCGATCCTATGGTCGAAGCCAAGGCATCGGAAGCAGTGAGGAACTGCATCCTGCATCCGGGTTCTAAAGCAAAACCACTTCACATAAACACTGCCAACTTCCAATAATCTTTTCATCACCGCTTCATCGCCTTCGAGCACAACATCAATATTACCACCTTCAGTACCGCCTAATTTTGAGACCATATGCACGCTCCTCTCAAACTTCTCAAGGCTCATCATGCTCTTCAAGTTCAGCTCGTATAAGTCGGTCATGAATTCATCCGCAATGATCTCCGAATGCACCCTGCACACAACAACCTTAGGTCCAAATTTCTCATTCACCGATACAGTCAAGCCAGCCTCCTTGAACTTCAAATTCTTCACGATCTTCTCCCTTTCGGCTGCTGATCTGGTACGAATTACCGCACCACCATCACGCATCGGCTTCATTTCATGCACACGGACTCCTAGGCTGGGTCCGACTTGTTTGTCAACCTTCTCCAATACCTCCTTCGAACTCAGACCTTTCTTGCTTCTCACAACAACCGACCAGGTCTCAACAGGCATAGCAACAGGAGGAGCGGCAGCGGTAATAATACTAGGGGAAGCAGCATGTAAAACACCAGGCAAAACAGCATTGTTAACAGCAGAGACGGTAGCAACAAGGGGAGCAGCATGTACAGCACCAGGAAAAGCAACAGGGTTGGCAGCAGAGGCGGCAGCAACGGGAATAACAGCGGGCTTATCAGCAGGAGCAACAGCCTCCATAGCAGCTTTAACGGCAGCAGCGGCAATCTTCTCAACATTCGTTGGTGAGGACAGCGAATCCACTCTCTCCATCAAAGTCTTCATATGACAAAACATGTCTATTACCAGGCGCTCACAGCTACGTCCCATTATTCCAGCCCTACGAATCAAGTCAGCTATATCATCTTTATCCTCAGGGGCATCATATTCTCGGGCAATAGCCAACATCTCCATCCTCCACTTCTCCACATCCATAAGAATATCATTCAGCTCACGGTCCCACACAGCCCCCCGTTTACCACCTACATTGGTGCCAAACAGGCCAACAGCAGCATCAGCCACACCAACACCAGCAACACCAGCATCAGCAACACCAGCATCAGCAACAGCTTCAACAGAAATTGCAACATTAGCCTTGTCCTTCTTTCGGCCTTTACCAGGCGGCATTTTAACCAATTTCAATCAATTCAAAAACAGCAAATTATAACGTCTACCAAATGAGTTAGCAAGGCCAGCAACAATTATCCAATGACTTGCAAACTGCAAGTTTTCTCGTTATCCGAGACAGCAATCAGCTCTCTCACCACTCCCTATTCACCACAGGTGAATTAATCGGAGCAACAACCCAAAACCGGATACCGGAAATGAAAAACCGGAAACCGGAAATGGAGCGCCAAACCGGAAGTCGCGCCAAATACAATAATTTTTCGCGAGGACCAAAACCGGAAACCGGATGTGGCCTCGCCGGAAACTCCAAGTTGGCAACACCGGGTGAGGGTGTTACCAATACACTAAAAGGGTATTGCCAGTACAAACTAGCAATACCAGCTGGTATCAGCTGTTCACAATGTAGTCAGCTGCTTATAAAATTTCAAAAAGTGCACTCACCTCCAATACACTGCACGACCAGCCAAAAAGCCACAAAACACATAGGACAAGACAATCACGAACAATTTCGGACCAGGGGCAGACACTAGTCCCTGGCCATGGCCCTCGCTACCAAGGTAGCATACACCGGGCATGACATCGATAACATACTGTGATCAGAGGGCAAACCCCTGATCTTGCAGTTCCTGCAGCTCTGCGGTCTTTCACAGCGGGAAGCCAAGTGGCCACCCTCTCCGCATCTACGGCAAACAACATCCCCATATCTGCATTGACCGATCCTGTGGTCAAATCCAAGGCATCGGAAGCAGTGAGGAACTGCATCTTGCATTCGGGTTCTAAAGCAAAACCATTTCACATAAACACTGCCAAATTCTAATAATTTCCTCATCACCGCCTCATCACCTTCGAGCACAACATCAATATTACTACGCTCAGTACCGCCTAGTTTTGAGACCATACGTACGCTCCTCTGAAACTTCTCAAGGCTCATAAAATTCTTTAAATTCAACTCGTACAAATCAGCCATGAATTCATCCGCAGTAATTTCAGAATGCACCCTGCACACAACAACCTTAGATCCAAACTTCTCGTTCACCGTTACAGACAAGCCAGCCTCCTTAAACTTCAAATTCTTCACAATCTTATCCCTTTCGGCTGTTGATCTGGTACGAATTACCGCACCACCATCACGCGTCGGCTTCATCTCATGTACACGGACCCCTAGGCTGGGTCCGACTTGCTTATCAACCTTCTCCAACACCTCCTTCGAACTCAGACCTTTCTTACTTCTCACAACAACCGACCAGGTCTCAACAGGCATAGCAACAGGAGGAGCGGCAGCAGGAACAACACCAGGCAAAACTGCAGGATTAACGGCAGAGACGGCAGCAACAGGGGAAGCAGCGTGTATAGCACTAGGAAAAGCAGCTGGGAAAACAACAGGAACAACGGCAGGGGGAACAGCAGCAGGCTTATCGACAGGAGTGGCAACAGGAGTGGAAACGGGAGTAATAGCCCCCATAGCAGCCTTAACAGCTGCGGCGGCCACCTCCGCAATATACGTCGCCGAGGTTTCAGTATTCAATCTTTCCTGCAACTTTGCAATTCGGTCAATCATTTCAATCGCCAGCAACTTAAAGCGGTTAGTAATTCGCTCAATCTGATTTGACAAATGAGTCACCATATACTGATCCGTAGGATCATCATATTGACAAGCAATATCCATCAAACTACTCTTCCAGATCTCCATTCTACCAAAAATTCCAGCCAGCTCATCCTTCCATGAAGACTGACAATCAGAAACACCTGCATCATCTACATCAGCAATACCGGCACCAGTAACATCAGCACCAACAACATCAACCTCAATATCAGCCTCAATATCAGCCTCAATATCAGCCTCAGCCTTAGCCTCAGCCCTAGCCTCTGCTTTAACAACAGGCTTCACACCCTTACGGCCCTTACCAGGCGCCATATCAACAATCAAAAGCGTAATCAATAGGGTAATGCAAGGTCAGCAACAATTCAGTCAATAAAATCAATATAATCAATTAATCCAAGTAAGCAATCAATCAAAATCCAAGAACAAGCCAAATCAGTACCAAGAAAGTAATAAAATAAGCCTCCAACGGCTCCCTATCCCCCAACGGAGGATTAGTCGGAGCAAATTCCACTCAAATACGAAAATCCGGAAACCGGAAATGAAAAAACCGGAACCGGAAATGAAAAACCGGAACCGGAAATGAAAAACCGGAACCGGAAATGAAAAAACCGGAACCGGAAATGAAAAAACCGGAACCGGAAATGAAAACCCGGAACCGGAAATGAAAAACCGGATATGACAAGAACCGGAACCGGAAGTGAAGCGCCAAGCCGGAAGTCGCGCCAAAGGCAATAACTTCCGCAGGAATCAACAAAAACAGCTGCAGCCAGTCACTGACAGATGCAGTCAGCTGCCAATATAATGAAATTGACAGAAAATCCACTCAGCTTCAATTCACCCACCAAATAGGTGTGAACACCAGCAATCAATATAAACAGGTACTGTCCAAATAGTTACTCATATAAAAGACCGCTTCCCGAGAAAAGCCAAATTAAAATACACAATCAAATTCACTAATCGCCAAACAGCCAAAGTTCAGGTGTGAACACCAAAAAATACCGTGTGAACACCAATAGTCGAAATGTGTAATCACCACAATTTGAGGTAGCAAGTAAACAGCCACCTCAACAAAATAAACACAATTTTCAAAAAGTACTATAGGGGATTTTCATCCGCCTATATCTTCACAATCCGTTCACCGATTTCCACGAAAAAACTACTCACGCACTCGCGACAAACCAAAGTTCAATTCTACATACAACTGAGAATTTTTCCGCACCGTTTAAACACTTTATTTTCAATTTGAAAATACAAAAGCCATCCGCGATCAAATACACTACCGTACACCACAACTAGAGTTGCCAAAGTGAGTAGATAGGGACAGATAAAGTCAGGTTTTACGTGTGTACCCGTCCGAAGACACAACCACACGGTGTCCGAGACACGGGTGGATACAATGCGTCTACCAGCGCCCCCAACATGCAAGCATATTGAGTACCAATTTCAAAGCCATGCATTTGGGCATAAACTTCACTCCTTGGTTGAGAGTCGGAGACTATCTAAACTCCTACCGATCTATGGGTCACGGCACCCGGTTGCAATGCAACACCACACCGAGCTTGCGCTCTCCCCGCGATTTGGGTTTAAACCACAGCCACCGCGATGCTCCCACAAGGGGGCCTACACCATAGTCAGGCAGGGACACCCGCGGTACCAGAATATAGCCTCCGGTCAAGCTTTCGTAGTACAAGTACTACTACCAGTGTAAGCTCCAAACAGCTCCGGACTGGTGGCCCAGGAACACACAAAACATAAAGGACAAGACAAACACGGACAATTTAGGACCAGGGGCAGACACTAGTGCCTGGCCATGGCCCTAGCCACCAAGGTGGCATACTGCGGGCATTCCAGCGACAACATCAAATGTCCAGAGGGTAAACCCCTGAACTTGCAGTTTCTACAGCTCAACGGATTTTCACATCGGGAAGCCAAATGGCCACCCTTTCCGCACTTACGGCAAACAATGTCCTCGTATCTGCATTGACCGATCCTATGGTCGAAGCCAAGGCATCGGAAGCAGTGAGGAACTGCATCCTGCATCCGGGTTCTAAAGCAAAACCACTTCACATAAACACTGCCAACTTCCAATAATCTTTTCATCACCGCTTCATCGCCTTCGAGCACAACATCAATATTACCACCTTCAGTACCGCCTAATTTTGAGACCATATGCACGCTCCTCTCAAACTTCTCAAGGCTCATCATGCTCTTCAAGTTCAGCTCGTATAAGTCGGTCATGAATTCATCCGCAATGATCTCCGAATGCACCCTGCACACAACAACCTTAGGTCCAAATTTCTCATTCACCGATACAGTCAAGCCAGCCTCCTTGAACTTCAAATTCTTCACGATCTTCTCCCTTTCGGCTGCTGATCTGGTACGAATTACCGCACCACCATCACGCATCGGCTTCATTTCATGCACACGGACTCCTAGGCTGGGTCCGACTTGTTTGTCAACCTTCTCCAATACCTCCTTCGAACTCAGACCTTTCTTGCTTCTCACAACAACCGACCAGGTCTCAACAGGCATAGCAACAGGAGGAGCGGCAGCGGTAATAATACTAGGGGAAGCAGCATGTAAAACACCAGGCAAAACAGCATTGTTAACAGAAGAGACGGTAGCAACAAGGGGAGCAGCATGTACAGCACCAGGAAAAGCAACAGGGTTGGCAGCAGAAGCGGCAGCAACGGGAATAACAGCGGGCTTATCAGCAGGAGCAACAGCCTCCATAGCAGCTTTAACGGCAGCAGCGGCAATCTTCTCAACATTCGTTGGTGAGGACAGCGAATCCACTCTCTCCATCAAAGTCTTCATATGACAAAACATGTCTATTACCAGGCGCTCACAGCTACGTCCCATTATTCCAGCCCTACGAATCAAGTCAGCTATATCATCTTTATCCTCAGGGGCATCATATTCTCGGGCAATAGCCAACATCTCCATCCTCCACTTCTCCACATCCATAAGAATATCATTCAGCTCACGGTCCCACACAGCCCCCCCGTTTACCACCTACATTGGTGCCAAACAGGCCAACAGCAGCATCAGCCACACCAACACCAGCAACACCAGCATCAGCAACACCAGCATCAGCAACAGCTTCAACAGAAACTGCAACATTAGCCTTGTCCTTCTTTCGGCCTTTACCAGGCGGCATTTTAACCAATTTCAATCAATTCAAAAACAGCAAATTATAACGTCTACCAAATGAGTTAGCAAGGCCAGCAACAATTATCCAATGACTTCCAAACTGCAAGTTTTCTCGTTATCCGAGACACCAATCAGCTCTCTCACCACTCCCTATTCACCACAGGTGAATTAATCGGAGCAACAACCCAAAACCGGATACCGGAAATGAAAAACCGGAAACCGGAAATGGAGCGCCAAACCGGAAGTCGCGCCAAACACAATAATTTTTCGCGAGGACCAAAACCGGAAACCGGATGTGGCCTCGCCGGAAACTCCAAGTTGGCAACACCGGGTGAGGGTGTTACCAATACACTAAAAGGGTATTGCCAGTACAAACTAGCAATACCAGCTGGTATCAGCTGTTCACAATGTAGTCAGCTGCGATCAGCTGCGGTCAGCTGCTTATAAAATTTCAAAAAGTGCACTCACCTCCAATACACTGCACGACCAGCCAAAAAGCCACAAAACACATAGGACAAGACAATCACGAACAATTTCGTACCAGGGGCAGACACTAGTGCCTGGCCATGGTCCTCGCTACCAAGGTAGCATACACCGGGCATGACATCGATAACATACTGTGATCAGAGGGCAAACCCCTGATCTTGCAGTTCCTGCAACTCTGCGGTCTTTCACAGCGGGAAGCCAAGTGGCCACCCTCTCCGCATCTACGGCAAACAACATCCCCATATCTGCATTGACCGATCCTGTGGTTAAATCCAAGGCATCGGAAGCAGTGAGGAACTGCATCTTGCATTCGGGTTCTAAAGCAAAACCATTTCACATAAACACTGCCAAATTCTAATAATTTCCTCATCACCGCTTCATCACCTTCGAGCACAACATCAATATTACTACGCTCAGTACCGCCTAGTTTTGAGACCATACGTACGCTCCTCTGAAACTTCTCAAGGCTCATAAAATTCTTTAAATTCAACTCGTACAAATCAGCCATGAATTCATCCGCAGTAATTTCAGAATGCACCCTGCACACAACAACCTTAGATCCAAACTTCTCGTTCACCGTTACAGACAATCCAGCCTCCTTAAACTTCAAATTCTTCACTATCTTATCCCTTTCGGCTGTTGATCTGGTACGAATTACCGCACCACCATCAGGCGTCGGCTTCATCTCATGTACACGGACCCCTAGGCTGGGTCCGACTTGCTTATCAACCTTCTCCAACACCTCCTTCGAACTCAGACCTTTCTTACTTCTCACAACAACCGACCAGGTCTCAACAGGCATAGCAACAGGAGGAGCGGCAGCAGGAACAACACCAGGCAAAACTGCAGGATTAACGGCAGAGACGGCAGCAACAGGGGAAGCAGCATGTATAGCACTAGGAAAAGCAGCTGGGAAAACAACAGGAACAACGGCAGGGGGAACAGCAGCAGGCTTATCGACAGGAGTGGCAACAGGTGTGGAAACGGGAGTAATAGCCTCCATAGCAGCCTTAACAGCTGCGGCGGCCACCTCCGCAATATACGTCGCCGAGGTTTCAGTATTCAATCTTTCCTGCAACTTTGCAATTCGGTCAATCATTTCAATCGCCAGCAACTTAAAGCGGTTAGTAATTCGCTCAATCTGATTTGACAAATGAGTCACCATATACTGATCCGTAGGATCATCATATTGACAAGCAATATCCATCAAACTACTCTTCCAGATCTCCATTCTACCAAAAATTCCAGCCAGCTCATCCTTCCATGAAGACTGACAATCAGAAACACCTGCATCATCTACATCAGCAATACCGGCACCAGTAACATCAGCACCAACATCAACCTCAATATCAGCCTCAGCCTTAGCCTCAGCCCTAGCCTCTGCTTTAACAACAGGCTTCACACCCTTACGGCCCTTACCAGGCGCCATATCAACAATCAAAAGCGTAATCAATAGGGTAATGCAAGGTCAGCAACAATTCAGTCAATAAAATCAATATAATCAATTAATCCAAGTAAGCAATCAATCCAAATCCAAGAACAAGCCAAATCAGTACCAAGAAAGTAATAAAATAAGCCTCCAACGGCTCCCTATCCCCCAACGGAGGATTAGTCGGAGCAAATTCCACTCAAATACGAACCTCCGGAAACCGGAAATGAAAAAACCGGAACCGGAAATGAAAAACCGGAACCGGAAATGAAAAAACCGGAACCGGAAATGAAAAACCGGAAACCGGATATGACAAAAACCGGAACCGGAAGTGAGGCGCCAAGCCGGAAGTCGCGCCAAAGGCAATAACTTCCGCAGGTATCAACAAAAACAGCTGCAGCCAGTCACTGACAGATGCAGTCAGCTGCCAATATAATGAAATTGACAGAAAATCCACTCAGCTTCAATTCACCCACCAAATAGGTGTGAACACCAGCAATCAATGTAAACAGGTACTGTCCAAATAGTTACTCATATAAAAGACCGCTTCCCGAGAAAAGCCAAATTAAAATACACAATCAAATTCACTAATCGCCAAACAGCCAAAGTTCAGGTGTGAACACCAAAAAATACCGTGTGAACACCAATAGTCGAAATGTGTAATCACCACAATTTGAGGTAGCAAGTAAACAGCCACCTCAACAAAATAAACACAATTTTCAAAAAGTACTATAGGGGATTTTCATCCACCTATATCTTCACAATCCGTTCACCGATTTCCACGAAAAAACTACTCACGCACTCGCGACAAACCAAAGTTCAATTCTACATACAACTCAGAATTTTTCCGCACCGTTTAAACACTTTATTTTCAATGTGAAAATACAAAAGCCATCCGCGATCAAATACACTACCGTACACCACAACTAGAGTTGCCAAAGTGAGTAGATAGGGACAGATAAAGTCAGGTTTTACGTGTGTACCCGTCCGAAGACACAACCACACGGTGTCCGAGACACGGGTGGATACAATGCGTCTACCAGCGCCCCCAACATGCAAGCATATTGAGTACCAATTTCAAAGCCATGCATTTGGGCATAAACTTCACTCCTTGGTTGAGAGTCGGAGACTATCTAAACTCCTACCGATCTATGGGTCACGGCACCCGGTTGCAATGCAACACCACACCGAGCTTGCGCTCTCCCCGCGATTTGGGTTTAAACCACAGCCACCGCGATGCTCCCACAAGGGGGCCTACACCATAGTCAGGCAGGGACAAGTCCCTGGGGCTCCTGACACCCGCGGTACCAGAATATAGCCTCCGGTCAAGCTTTCGTAGTACAAGTACTACTACCAGTGTAAGCTCCAAACAGCTCCGGACTGGTGGCCCAGGAACACACAAAACATAAAGGACAAGACAAACACGGACAATTTAGGACCAGGGGCAGACACTAGTGCCTGGCCATGGCCCTAGCCACCAAGGTGACATACTGCGGGCATTCCAGCGACAACATCAAATGTCCAGAGGGTAAACCCCTGAACTTGCAGTTTCTACAGCTCAACGGATTTTCACATCGGGAAGCCAAATGGCCACCCTTTCCGCACTTACGGCAAACAATGTCCTCGTATCTGCATTGACCGATCCTATGGTCGAAGCCAAGGCATCGGAAGCAGTGAGGAACTGCATCCTGCATCCGGGTTCTAAAGCAAAACCACTTCACATAAACACTGCCAACTTCCAATAATCTTTTCATCACCGCTTCATCGCCTTCGAGCACAACATCAATATTACCACCTTCAGTACCGCCTAATTTTGAGACCATATGCACGCTCCTCTCAAACTTCTCAAGGCTCATCATGCTCTTCAAGTTCAGCTCGTATAAGTCGGTCATGAATTCATCCGCAATGATCTCCGAATGCACCCTGCACACAACAACCTTAGGTCCAAATTTCTCATTCACCGATACAGTCAAGCCAGCCTCCTTGAACTTCAAATTCTTCACGATCTTCTCCCTTTCGGCTGCTGATCTGGTACGAATTACCGCACCACCATCACGCATCGGCTTCATTTCATGCACACGGACTCCTAGGCTGGGTCCGACTTGTTTGTCAACCTTCTCCAATACCTCCTTCGAACTCAGACCTTTCTTGCTTCTCACAACAACCGACCAGGTCTCAACAGGCATAGCAACAGGAGGAGCGGCAGCGGTAATAATACTAGGGGAAGCAGCATGTAAAACACCAGGCAAAACAGCATTGTTAACAGCAGAGACGGTAGCAACAAGGGGAGCAGCATGTACAGCACCAGGAAAAGCAACAGGGTTGGCAGCAGAAGCGGCAGCAACGGGAATAACAGCGGGCTTATCAGCAGGAGCAACAGCCTCCATAGCAGCTTTAACGGCAGCAGCGGCAATCTTCTCAACATTCGTTGGTGAGGACAGCGAATCCACTCTCTCCATCAAAGTCTTCATATGACAAAACATGTCTCTTACCAGGCGCTCACAGCTACGTCCCATTATTCCAGCCCTACGAATCAAGTCAGCTATATCATCTTTATCCTCAGGGGCATCATATTCTCGGGCAATAGCCAACATCTCCATCCTCCACTTCTCCACATCCATAAGAATATCATTCAGCTCACGATCCCACACAGCCCCCCGTTTACCACCTACATTGGTGCCAAACAGGCCAACAGCAGCATCAGCCACACCAACACCAGCAACACCAGCATCAGCAACAGCTTCAACAGAAACTGCAACATTAGCCTTGTCCTTCTTTCGGCCTTTACCAGACGGCATTTTAACCAATTTCAATCAATTCAAAAACAGCAAATTATAACGTCTACCAAATGAGTTAGCAAGGCCAGCAACAATTATCCAATGACTTCCAAACTGCAAGTTTTCTCGTTATCCGAGACAGCAATCAGCTCTCTCACCACTCCCTATTCACCACAGGTGAATTAATCGGAGCAACAACCCAAAACCGGATACCGGAAATGAAAAACCGGAAACCGGAAATGGAGCGCCAAACCGGAAGTCGCGCCAAACACAATAATTTTTCGCGAGGACCAAAACCGGAAACCGGATGTGGCCTCGCCGGAAACTCCAAGTTGGCAACACCGGGTGAGGGTGTTACCAATACACTAAAAGGGTATTGCCAGTACAAACTAGCAATACCAGCTGGTATCAGCTGTTCACAATGTAGTCAGCTGCTTATAAAATTTCAAAAAGTGCACTCACCTCCAATAAACTGCACGACCAGCCAAAAAGCCACAAATCACATAGGACAAGACAATCACGAACAATTTCGGACCAGGGGCAGACACTAGTGCCTGGCCATGGCCCTCGCTACCAAGGTAGCATACACCGGGCATGACATCGATAACATACTGTGATCAGAGGGCAAACCCCTGATCTTGCAGTTCCTGCAGCTCTGCGGTCTTTCACAGCGGGAAGCCAAGTGGCCACCCTCTCCGCATCTACGGCAAACAACATCCCCATATCTGCATTGACCGATCCTGTGGTCAAATCCAAGGCATCGGAAGCAGTGAGGAACTGCATCTTGCATTCGGGTTCTAAAGCAAAACCATTTCACATAAACACTGCCAAATTCTAATAATTTCCTCATCACCGCCTCATCACCTTCGAGCACAACATCAATATTACTACGCTCAGTACCGCCTAGTTTTGAGACCATACGTACGCTCCTCTGAAACTTCTCAAGGCTCATAAAATTCTTTAAATTCAACTCGTACAAATCAGCCATGAATTCATCCGCAGTAATTTCAGAATGCACCCTGCACACAACAACCTTAGATCCAAACTTCTCGTTCACCGTTACAGACAAGCCAGCCTCCTTAAACTTCAAATTCTTCACTATCTTATCCCTTTCGGCTGTTGATCTGGTACGAATTACCGCACCACCATCACGCGTCGGCTTCATCTCATGTACACGGACCCCTAGGCTGGGTCCGACTTGCTTATCAACCTTCTCCAACACCTCCTTCGAACTCAGACCTTTCTTACTTCTCACAACAACCGACCAGGTCTCAACAGGCATAGCAACAGGAGGAGCGGCAGCAGGAACAACACCAGGCAAAACTGCAGGATTAACGGCAGAGACGGCAGCAACAGGGGAAGCAGCATGTATAGCACTAGGAAAAGCAGCTGGGAAAACAACAGGAACAACGGCAGGGGGAACAGCAGCAGGCTTATCGACAGGAGTGGCAACAGGAGTGGAAACGGGAGTAATAGCCCCCATAGCAGCCTTAACAGCTGCGGCGGCCACCTCCGCAATATACGTCGCCGAGGTTTCAGTATTCAATCTTTCCTGCAACTTTGCAATTCGGTCAATCATTTCAATCGCCAGCAACTTAAAGCGGTTAGTAATTCGCTCAATCTGATTTGACAAATGAGTCACCATATACTGATCCGTAGGATCATCATATTGACAAGCAATATCCATCAAACTACTCTTCCAGATCTCCATTCTACCAAAAATTCCAGCCAGCTCATCCTTCCATGAAGACTGACAATCAGAAACACCTGCATCATCTACATCAGCAATACCGGCACCAGTAACATCAGCACCAACAACATCAACCTCAATATCAGCCTCAGCCTTAGCCTCAGCCCTAGCCTCTGCTTTAACAACAGGCTTCACACCCTTACGGCCCTTACCAGGCGCCATATCAACAATCAAAAGCGTAATCAATAGGGTAATGCAAGGTCAGCAACAATTCAGTCAATAAAATCAATATAATCAATTAATCCAAGTAAGCAATCAATCAAAATCCAAGAACAAGCCAAATCAGTACCAAGAAAGTAATAAAATAAGCCTCCAACGGCTCCCTATCCCCCAACGGAGGATTAGTCGGAGCAAATTCCACTCAAATACGAAAATCCGGAAACCGGAAATGAAAAAACCGGAACCGGAAATGAAAAACCGGAACCGGAAATGAAAAACCGGAACCGGAAATGAAAAAACCGGAACCGGAAATGAAAAACCGGAAACCGGATATGACAAAAACCGGAACCGGAAGTGAAGCGCCAAGCCGGAAGTCGCGCCAAAGGCAATAACTTCCGCAGGAATCAACAAAAACAGCTGCAGCCAGTCACTGACAGATGCAGTCAGCTGCCAATATAATGAAATTGACAGAAAATCCACTCAGCTTCAATTCACCCCCCAAATAGGTGTGAACACCAGCAATCAATGTAAACAGGTACTGTCCAAATAGTTACTCATATAAAAGACCGCTTCCCGAGAAAAGCCAAATTAAAATACACAATCAAATTCACTAATCGCCAAACAGCCAAAGTTCAGGTGTGAACACCAAAAAATACCGTGTGAACACCAATAGTCGAAATGTGTAATCACCACAATTTGAGGTAGCAAGTAAACAGCCACCTCAACAAAATAAACACAATTTTCAAAAAGTACTATAGGGGATTTTCATCCGCCTATATCTTCACAATCCGTTCACCGATTTCCACGAAAAAACTACTCACGCACTCGCGACAAACCAAAGTTCAATTCTACATACAACTCAGAATTTTTCCGCACCGTTTAAACACTTTATTTTCAATTTGAAAATACAAAAGCCATCCGCGATCAAATACACTACCGTACACCACAACTAGAGTTGCCAAAGTGAGTAGATAGGGACAGATAAAGTCAGGTTTTACGTGTGTACCCGTCCGAAGACACAACCACACGGTGTCCGAGACACGGGTGGATACAATGCGTCTACCAGCGCCCCCAACATGCAAGCATATTGAGTACCAATTTCAAAGCCATGCATTTGGGCATAAACTTCACTCCTTGGTTGAGAGTCGGAGACTATCTAAACTCCTACCGATCTATGGGTCACGGCACCCGGTTGCAATGCAACACCACACCGAGCTCGCGCTCTCCCCGCGATTTGGGTTTAAGCCACAGCCACCGCGATGCTCCCACAAGGGGGCCTACACCATAGTCAGGCAGGGACAAGTCCCTGGGGCTCCTGACACCCGCGGTACCAGAATATAGCCTCCGGTCAAGCTTTCGTAGTACAAGTACTACTACCAGTGTAAGCTCCAAACAGCTCCGGACTGGTGGCCCAGGAACACACAAAACATAAAGGACAAGACAAACACGGACAATTTAGGACCAGGGGCAGACACTAGTGCCTGGCCATGGCCCTAGCCACCAAGGTGGCATACTGCGGGCATTCCAGCGACAACATCGAATGTCCAGAGGGTAAACCCCTGAACTTGCAGTTTCTGCAGCTGATCGGATTTCCGCACAGGGGAGCCAAGTGGTCACCCTGTCCGCATCTACGGCAAACAATGTCCTCGTATCTGCATTGACCGATCCTATGGTCGAAGCCAAGGCATCGGAAGCAGTGAGGAACTGCATCCTGCATCCGGGTTCTAAAGCTAAACCATTTCACATATACACTGCCAGCTTCTAATAGACGTTTCATCGCCGTCTCATCACCTTCGAGAACAACATCAACACAGCCGCCCTTAATACCGCTTGGTTTTGAGACTATACGCACAGACTTCTTAAACTTCTCAAGGTTCATCATATTCTTCAAATTTAACTCGTACAGATCAGCCATTAATTCTTTCGCAGTAATCTCCGAATGCACCCTGCACACAACAACCTTAGGTCCAAAATTCTCGTTCACCGATACAGATAAGCCAGCCTCCTTAAACTTCAAATTCTTCACGATCTTCTCCCTTTCAGCTGCTGATCTGGTACGAATTACCGCACCACCATCACGCAACGGCTTCATCTCATGAACACGGACTCCTAGGCTGGGTCCGACTTGTTTATCAACCTTCTCCAATACCTCCTTCGAACTCAGACCTTTCTTACTTCTAACAACAACCGACCAGGTTTCAACAGGCATAGCAACAGAAGGAGCGGCAGCGGCAACAATACCAGGCAAAACTACAGGATTAACAGCAGAGACGGTAGCAACAGGGGGAGCAGCATGTACAGCACCAGGAAAAGCAACAGGGTTGACAGCAGGAGCGGCAGCAACGGGAATAACAGCGGGCTTATCAGCAGGAGCAACAGCCTCCATAGCAGCTTTAACGGCAGCAGCGGCAATCTTTTCAACATACGTTGGTGAGGACAGCGAATCCACTCTCTCCATCAAAGTCTTCATATGACAAAACATGTCTATTACCAGGCGCTCACAGCCCCCGTTTACCACCTACATTGGTGCCAAACAGGCCAACAGCAGCATCAGCCACACCAACACCAGCAACACCAGCATCAGCAACACCAGCATCAGCAACAGCTTCAACAGAAACTGCAACATTAGCCTTGTCCTTCTTTCGGCCTTTACCAGGCGGCATTTTAACCAATTTCAATCAATTCAAAAACAGCAAATTATAACGTCTACCAAATGATGACCAACTTACTTAATACAAATTTTTTAACTTTAAAAATATATTATAGTAACTATTGTTGTATATATATAGATATAAACTTGTCTTTTAATTATGAATACAAGATATTTTAACAATTTAAATTCATTTAATTATTTTTTAAGAGAATCTGGTACAAATTCTTTTAATATATTATCCATAAATGCAAGAAGTATTTCTTCAATTGACAAGTTTAATAAATTTCGTTTCAATTTGAGTCAAATGTTGAAAATGCCGGAAGTTATAGCTGTTCAAGAAACATGGTTTGATGAAAAGCTTGTAAACTTGTACTATATAGACGGTTTTGATGTTGTACATTGTTGCAGATGCGATGGATATGGCGGAACTTCTGTATATGTAAACAAGCAAGTAAAGTATAAAGTGTTGTCAAGCAGAAGCGTTAATTATTTAGATTATGTTGCAATATTATTAACGGACATTCGTATTAACAATAGCCCACTTGTATTAGTGTCACTTTATAGATCCCAAAAATGTTCTTTAGAAACGTTTATGACCAATATTCAGGAAATTCTTACAGAATACAATAAATTTTCTTGCATTTCTCTTGGTGATTTTAATATTGATTTATTACGTAAAGATGCTGCTAGTCGATGTTTATTGGATTTGTATTCTGAATTTAACTTTATATCGAATCATAATTTGGTAACCAGGCCAGAAAGTAATTCTTGTATTGATTGTGTTTTCAGTAATCTGTCTGATGAAATAAATATAAGTTCAATCGAGAATAAGTTATCTGATCACAATCTAATATTTTGTGACCTAAAGATTGACATACATTGCAATGAATACTTCACCGAAAAATTCTACAAAATTGATTATCCAAAATTTGGTACATACATTGATGAGAATTTACACTTTTCAAATACGAGCGATTCAACGGATCTATGTGAAAGACTAGTTGACACTCTTTCCTTGGCGTTAACTCATAGTACCACAACTAAAACAAAATATCTCAACTTGAGACATAAAATAAGTCCATGGATGTCTGAAAGTCTTATCGCTTTAATAAATTTAAAAAATAAATTATTGAAATCTAGAAGAAAACACAAACAAAATTCAAATATCACAGAGCGTCTTAAACGAATCAGTAAAGTAATAAAAAATAGCAGCAAAATTTTAATGAATGATTTTTACGAATACAATATAAATAAAAACTCTTGTGATCCAAGAAAAACATGGAAATTTATCAATCAGCAGCTAGGGAAAAATAGAGAATATTGCAAAGATCTGGAAATAAGTAATGGCAATGTTATTATAAACGATGAAGAAAAAACACTGGCATTTAATACATTTTTCAATGATTCAATACAAGCTATTAAAAACTCTATTCCCCAATATTTGGACGACAATATTAACAACTTTGGTACCTTGATGCAGACAGATAGTTGTTTTAATTTTGAAGCCATAAACAAAATACACGTTGAGAAAATTATAGATAATCTAAATATTAATAAGAGTCCTGGCCATGATAATATTACCACAAAAATGATCTTGGTGCGTAGAGATGCTATTGCTGAAATAATTTCAAAGATTTTTAACAAAATGATTGAGGAAAGAAAATACCCGGATATATTAAAAATACATAAGATAATTCCAATACCAAAATCTCCTGGAACTAACAAAATTCAAAACTTTCGTCCAATATCATTATTGTCAACAGTTGATAAGATAATAGAAAAAATTATTTACGAACAATTATCATGCTATTTGGAAAATAAAAATGTTTTATTTGAGCGTCAATATGGTTTTAAGAAAGGTACTGGAACAGAAGAAGCAGTGGTGAATGTATTAGAACATATTTGTAGTGGACTCGATGCTGGTTACAAAGGAGTAGCAGGGTTATTTTTCGATCTGTCCAAAGCTTTCGAATTGGTTGATCACAATATTTTATGTGAAAAGCTTCAATTTGCTGGATTGTCCCAGAATGCAGTTGATCTTTTTAAAGAATATCTGAAAAACAGAAAACAATTTGTCCAAATTAATGATTCAAAAAGTAACATGCTAAACGTATTATGGGGAGTTCCTCAAGGAAGCGTGCTTGGACCCTTGTTATTCAAAATTTATATTGACGATTTAAAAAATATAAAGTTTAATGGACATTTATTTATGTATGCGGATGATATATGCCTTTTTTATAAATATCAACACGGAATAGCTTTACAAGCACATATCGAATATGATGCTGCAATCTTATCGGAATTTTTCAGGGTAAATAAATTATTGCTGAATGGTGACAAAACTAAATTTATAAGATTTAGGCCTTATAATGTCGGAAACGAACAACCTATGAAAATTCATGTTGATGGCAATTTAATATTTGAATCTGAAAGCGTTAAATACCTTGGTATAAATTTAAGTCAAAATTTATTATGGGACACTCACGTCGACAAATTGAGAAAAAAAATA
Source organism: Metopia argyrocephala (assembly GCA_963576795.1). Lineage (NCBI taxonomy): Eukaryota > Metazoa > Arthropoda > Insecta > Diptera > Sarcophagidae > Metopia > Metopia argyrocephala. Next base: position 84,775,623 of record OY756209.1, on the reverse strand, counting down.
TCTTCAGCAATTGGTATCCTGTATAAATTTAAAAATAAGTTGAATACAAAAACCAAACTGCTTCTTTACCAATCCCTAATTCATTCACACTTAACATACCTTCCAATGATTTACGGCTATAAAACAAGTAATAACCTAAGAAGGTTACAATCAGCTCAAAATAAAGCACTAAAGTTAGTATTTAATCTGCCAAGAAGATTTCCTACAGCAAATCTTTACCAAAATTATGCAAAGAATATACTCCCCTTAAAAGGACTTTATAAACAACAGTTATTGCTTTACGTTTTTAAGTGCATTAAAGGAATTGGATCGCATACAATATCATTTACTGAAAACGCATCGATAACATACTTAGATACCAGACAGTCAAGAAACTTACGCACAATAAGGTGTCGTCTTGAGCTTACAAAACAACGCATTGGTTTCAATGGACCAAATGAATTCAACAGATTACCAGAAAATTTGAAAAATATTTCCGCATTATCAACTTTTAAACACAGATTGAAACAGTACTTATTAGAAAATACTGAAACACTTCTTACACAATAAAACAAAAAAAAAAAAAAAAAACAAAAAAACATAAAAAAAAAAAACAGATCAACAGAATTTAAATAAATGTGTTAAAATTTTTTCTTCTTTTTTTTTTTTTTTATAGATAAAAATGAATCTCTATGTATGTAAATATGTAAATACTAGATATAAATTATTTGCTAAGCAATATAAATAGTTGCCTTTTAGCCTCTATAAAGCCAATATGGCGCTGAGGCAATATATTAAATTGTATATCTGAATAAATACCTGAAATAAAGTTATAATAATAAAAAAAAAAAAAAAAAAAAAAAGTTAGCAAGGCCAGCAACAATTATCCAATGACTTCCAAACTGCAAGTTATCTCGTTATCCGAGACAGCAATCAGCTCTCTCACCACTCCCTATTCACCACAGGTGAATTAATCGGAGCAACAACCCAAAACCGGATACCGGAAATGAAAAACCGGAAACCGGAAATGGAGCGCCAAACCGGAAGTCGCGCCAAACACAATAATTTTTCGCGAGGACCAAAACCGGAAACCGGATGTGGCCTCGCCGGAAACTCCAAGTTGGCAACACCGGGTGAGGGTGTTACCAATACACTAAAAGGGTATTGCCAGTACAAACTAGCAATACCAGCTGGTATCAGCTGTTCACAATGTAGTCAGCTGCGATCAGCTGCGGTCAGCTGCTTATAAAATTTCAAAAAGTGCACTCACCTCCAATACACTGCACGACCAGCCAAAAAGCCACGAGTCTCACCAATACACATGCACTCACACAGCACTAGCAGATAAACAAAATATACCGGCAACAAGCCGTATGCTTATGACGCCAAAAGTATATAGGGGATTTTAATCCCACGATATCTTTCCAATCCTTTAACCGATTTTCACGATTTTTACACCAAAATAATCGGCGGAACACGCACTCTCCGTTGATATAAAAATCAATATTTAATTCGCCGTTTTAAACACTTTTACCGCACTTTAAACTCCGATAATATATCCGCACTGATAAAAACACGTCTGTTTACTACAAAAGACAAAGTAAAAGTGAGTAGATAGGGACAGAATATCCAGTTGTTTTACGTGCGTATCGTCCTAAGACATGCCACACGGTGTCCGAGACACGAGTGGATACAATGCGTCTACCAGCGCCCCCAACATGCAAGCATATTGAGTACCAAATTCGAAGCCATGCATTTGGACATGAACTTCACTCCTTGGTTGAGAGCCGGAGACTATCTAAACTCCTACCGATCTATGGGTCACGGCACCCGGTTGCAATGCAACACCACACTGAGCCTAAGCTCTCCCCGCGATTTGGGTTTAAACCACAGCCACCGCGATGCTCCCACAAGAGGGCCTACACCATAGTCAGGCAGGGACAAGTCCCTGGGGCTCCTGACACCCGCGGTACCAGAATATAGCCTCCGGTCAAGCTTTCGTAGTACAAGTACTACTACCAGTGTAAGCTCCAAACAGCTCCGGACTGGTGGCCCAGGAACACACAAAACACATAGGACAAGACAATCACGAACAATTTCGGACCAGGGGCAGACACTAGTGCCTGGCCATGGCCCTCGCTACCAAGGTAGCATACACCGGGCATGACATCCATAACATACTGTGATCAGAGGGCAAACCCCTGATCTTGCAGTTCCTGCAGCTCTGCGGTCTTTCACAGCGGGAAGCCAAGTGGCCACCCTCTCCGCATCTACGGCAAACAACATCCCCATATCTGCATTGACCGATCCTGTGGTCAAATCCAAGGCATCGGAAGCAGTGAGGAACTGCATCTTGCATTCGGGTTCTAAAGCAAAACCATTTCACATAAACACTGCCAAATTCTAATAATTTCCTCATCACCGCTTCATCACCTTCGAGCACAACATCAATATTACTACGCTCAGTACCGCCTAGTTTTGAGACCATACGTACGCTCCTCTGAAACTTCTCAAGGCTCATAAAATTCTTTAAATTCAACTCGTACAAATCAGCCATGAATTCATCCGCAGTAATTTCAGAATGCACCCTGCACACAACAACCTTAGATCCAAACTTCTCGTTCACCGTTACAGACAAGCCAGCCTCCTTAAACTTCAAATTCTTCACTATCTTATCCCTTTCGGCTGTTGATCTGGTACGAATTACCGCACCACCATCACGCGTCGGCTTCATCTCATGTACACGGACCCCTAGGCTGGGTCCGACTTGCTTATCAACCTTCTCCAACACCTCCTTCGAACTCAGACCTTTCTTACTTCTCACAACAACCGACCAGGTCTCAACAGGCATAGCAACAGGAGGAGCGGCAGCAGGAACAACACCAGGCAAAACTGCAGGATTAACGGCAGAGACGGCAGCAACAGGGGAAGCAGCATGTATAGCACTAGGAAAAGCAGCTGGGAAAACAACAGGAACAACGGCAGGGGGAACAGCAGCAGGCTTATCGACAGGAGTGGCAACAGGAGTGGAAACGGGAGTAATAGCCCCCATAGCAGCCTTAACAGCTGCGGCGGCCACCTCCGCAATATACGTCGCCGAGGTTTCAGTATTCAATCTTTCCTGCAACTTTGCAATTCGGTCAATCATTTCAATCGCCAGCAACTTAAAGCGGTTAGTAATTCGCTCAATCTGATTTGACAAATGAGTCACCATATACTGATCCGTAGGATCATCATTTTGACAAGCAATATCCATCAAACTACTCTTCCAGATCTCCATTCTACCAAAAATTCCAGCCAGCTCATCCTTCCATGAAGACTGACAATCAGAAACACCTGCATCATCTACATCAGCAATACCGGCACCAGTAACATCAGCACCAACAACATCAACCTCAATATCAGCCTCAATATCAGCCTCAATATCAGCCTCAGCCTTAGCCTCAGCCCTAGCCTCTGCTTTAACAACAGGCTTCACACCCTTACGGCCCTTACCAGGCGCCATATCAACAATCAAAAGCGTAATCAATAGGGTAATGCAAGGTCAGCAACAATTCAGTCAATAAAATCAATATAATCAATTAATCCAAGTAAGCAATCAATCAAAATCCAAGAACAAGCCAAATCAGTACCAAGAAAGTAATAAAATAAGCCTCCAACGGCTCCCTATCCCCCAACGGAGGATTAGTCGGAGCAAATTCCACTCAAATACGAAAATCCGGAAACCGGAAATGAAAAAACCGGAACCGGAAATGAAAAACCGGAACCGGAAATGAAAAAACCGGAACCGGAAATGAAAAAACCGGAACCGGAAATGAAAAACCGGAACCGGAAATGAAAAAACCGGAACCGGAAATGAAAAACCGGAACCGGATATGACAAAAACCGGAACCGGAAGTGAGGCGCCAAGCCGGAAGTCGCGCCAAAGGCAATAACTTCCGCAGGAATCAACAAAAACAGCTGCAGCCAGTCACTGACAGATGCAGTCAGCTGCCAATATAATGAAATTGACAGAAAATCCACTCAGCTTCAATTCACCCACCAAATAGGTGTGAACACCAGCAATCAATGTAAACAGGTACTGTCCAAATAGTTACTCATATAAAAGACCGCTTCCCGAGAAAAGCCAAATTAAAATACACAATCAAATTCACTAATCGCCAAACAGCCAAAGTTCAGGTGTGAACACCAAAAAATACCGTGTGAACACCAATAGTCGAAATGTGTAATCACCACAATTTGAGGTAGCAAGTAAACAGCCACCTCAACAAAATAAACACAATTTTCAAAAAGTACTATAGGGGATTTTCATCCGCCTATATCTTCACAATCCGTTCACCGATTTCCACGAAAAAACTACTCACGCACTCGCGACAAACCAAAGTTCAATTCTACATACAACTCAGAATTTTTCCGCACCGTTTAAACACTTTATTTTCAAAAGCCATCCGCGATCAAATACACTACCGTACACCACAACTAGAGTTGCCAAAGTGAGTAGATAGGGACAGATAAAGTCAGGTTTTACGTGTGTACCCGTCCGAAGACACAACCACACGGTGTCCGAGACACGGGTGGATACAATGCGTCTACCAGCGCCCCCAACATGCAAGCATATTGAGTACCAATTTCAAAGCCATGCATTTGGGCATAAACTTCACTCCTTGGTTGAGAGTCGGAGACTATCTAAACTCCTACCGATCTATGGGTCACGGCACCCGGTTGCAATGCAACACCACACCGAGCTTGCGCTCTCCCCGCGATTTGGGTTTAAACCACAGCCACCGCGATGCTCCCACAAGGGGGCCTACACCATAGTCAGGCAGGGACACCCGCGGTACCAGAATATAGCCTCCGGTCAAGCTTTCGTAGTACAAGTACTACTACCAGTGTAAGCTCCAAACAGCTCCGGACTGGTGGCCCAGGAACACACAAAACATAAAGGACAAGACAAACACGGACAATTTAGGACCAGGGGCAGACACTAGTGCCTGGCCATGGCCCTAGCCACCAAGGTGGCATACTGCGGGCATTCCAGCGACAACATCAAATGTCCAGAGGGTAAACCCCTGAACTTGCAGTTTCTACAGCTCAACGGATTTTCACATCGGGAAGCCAAATGGCCACCCTTTCCGCACTTACGGCAAACAATGTCCTCGTATCTGCATTGACCGATCCTATGGTCGAAGCCAAGGCATCGGAAGCAGTGAGGAACTGCATCCTGCATCCGGGTTCTAAAGCAAAACCACTTCACATAAACACTGCCAACTTCCAATAATCTTTTCATCACCGCTTCATCGCCTTCGAGCACAACATCAATATTACCACCTTCAGTACCGCCTAATTTTGAGACCATATGCACGCTCCTCTCAAACTTCTCAAGGCTCATCATGCTCTTCAAGTTCAGCTCGTATAAGTCGGTCATGAATTCATCCGCAATGATCTCCGAATGCACCCTGCACACAACAACCTTAGGTCCAAATTTCTCATTCACCGATACAGTCAAGCCAGCCTCCTTGAACTTCAAATTCTTCACGATCTTCTCCCTTTCGGCTGCTGATCTGGTACGAATTACCGCACCACCATCACGCATCGGCTTCATTTCATGCACACGGACTCCTAGGCTGGGTCCGACTTGTTTGTCAACCTTCTCCAATACCTCCTTCGAACTCAGACCTTTCTTGCTTCTCACAACAACCGACCAGGTCTCAACAGGCATAGCAACAGGAGGAGCGGCAGCGGTAATAATACTAGGGGAAGCAGCATGTAAAACACCAGGCAAAACAGCATTGTTAACAGAAGAGACGGTAGCAACAAGGGGAGCAGCATGTACAGCACCAGGAAAAGCAACAGGGTTGGCAGCAGAAGCGGCAGCAACGGGAATAACAGCGGGCTTATCAGCAGGAGCAACAGCCTCCATAGCAGCTTTAACGGCAGCAGCGGCAATCTTCTCAACATTCGTTGGTGAGGACAGCGAATCCACTCTCTCCATCAAAGTCTTCATATGACAAAACATGTCTATTACCAGGCGCTCACAGCTACGTCCCATTATTCCAGCCCTACCAATCAAGTCAGCTATATCATCTTTATCCTCAGGGGCATCATATTCTCGGGCAATAGCCAACATCTCCATCCTCCACTTCTCCACATCCATAAGAATATCATTCAGCTCACGGTCCCACACAGCCCCCCCGTTTACCACCTACATTGGTGCCAAACAGGCCAACAGCAGCATCAGCCACACCAACACCAGCAACACCAGCATCAGCAACACCAGCATCAGCAACAGCTTCAACAGAAACTGCAACATTAGCCTTGTCCTTCTTTCGGCCTTTACCAGGCGGCATTTTAACCAATTTCAATCAATTCAAAAACAGCAAATTATAACATCTACCAAATGAGTTAGCAAGGCCAGCAACAATTATCCAATGACTTCCAAACTGCAAGTTTTCTCGTTATCCGAGACACCAATCAGCTCTCTCACCACTCCCTATTCACCACAGGTGAATTAATCGGAGCAACAACCCAAAACCGGATACCGGAAATGAAAAACCGGAAACCGGAAATGGAGCGCCAAACCGGAAGTCGCGCCAAACACAATAATTTTTCGCGAGGACCAAAACCGGAAACCGGATGTGGCCTCGCCGGAAACTCCAAGTTGGCAACACCGGGTGAGGGTGTTACCAATACACTAAAAGGGTATTGCCAGTACAAACTAGCAATACCAGCTGGTATCAGCTGTTCACAATGTAGTCAGCTGCGATCAGCTGCGGTCAGCTGCTTATAAAATTTCAAAAAGTGCACTCACCTCCAATACACTGCACGACCAGCCAAAAAGCCACAAAACACATAGGACAAGACAATCACGAACAATTTCGGACCAGGGGCAGACACTAGTGCCTGGCCATGGTCCTCGCTACCAAGGTAGCATACACCGGGCATGACATCGATAACATACTGTGATCAGAGGGCAAACCCCTGATCTTGCAGTTCCTGCAACTCTGCGGTCTTTCACAGCGGGAAGCCAAGTGGCCACCCTCTCCGCATCTACGGCAAACAACATCCCCATATCTGCATTGACCGATCCTGTGGTTAAATCCAAGGCATCGGAAGCAGTGAGGAACTGCATCTTGCATTCGGGTTCTAAAGCAAAACCATTTCACATAAACACTGCCAAATTCTAATAATTTCCTCATCACCGCTTCATCACCTTCGAGCACAACATCAATATTACTACGCTCAGTACCGCCTAGTTTTGAGACCATACGTACGCTCCTCTGAAACTTCTCAAGGCTCATAAAATTCTTTAAATTCAACTCGTACAAATCAGCCATGAATTCATCCGCAGTAATTTCAGAATGCACCCTGCACACAACAACCTTAGATCCAAACTTCTCGTTCACCGTTACAGACAAGCCAGCCTCCTTAAACTTCAAATTCTTCACTATCTTATCCCTTTCGGCTGTTGATCTGGTACGAATTACCGCACCACCATCACGCGTCGGCTTCATCTCATGTACACGGACCCCTAGGCTGGGTCCGACTTGCTTATCAACCTTCTCCAACACCTCCTTCGAACTCAGACCTTTCTTACTTCTCACAACAACCGACCAGGTCTCAACAGGCATAGCAACAGGAGGAGCGGCAGCAGGAACAACACCAGGCAAAACTGCAGGATTAACGGCAGAGACGGCAGCAACAGGGGAAGCAGCATGTATAGCACTAGGAAAAGCAGCTGGGAAAACAACAGGAACAACGGCAGGGGGAACAGCAGCAGGCTTATCGACAGGAGTGGCAACAGGTGTGGAAACGGGAGTAATAGCCTCCATAGCAGCCTTAACAGCTGCGGCGGCCACCTCCGCAATATACGTCGCCGAGGTTTCAGTATTCAATCTTTCCTGCAACTTTGCAATTCGGTCAATCATTTCAATCGCCAGCAACTTAAAGCGGTTAGTAATTCGCTCAATCTGATTTGACAAATGAGTCACCATATACTGATCCGTAGGATCATCATATTGACAAGCAATATCCATCAAACTACTCTTCCAGATCTCCATTCTACCAAAAATTCCAGCCAGCTCATCCTTCCATGAAGACTGACAATCAGAAACACCTGCATCATCTACATCAGCAATACCGGCACCAGTAACATCAGCACCAACATCAACCTCAATATCAGCCTCAATATCAGCCTCAGCCTTAGCTTCAGCCCTAGCCTCTGCTTTAACAACAGGCTTCACACCCTTACGGCCCTTACCAGGCGCCATATCAACAATCAAAAGCGTAATCAATAGGGTAATGCAAGGTCAGCAACAATTCAGTCAATAAAATCAATATAATCAATTAATCCAAGTAAGCAATCAATCAAAATCCAAGAACAAGCCAAATCAGTACCAAGAAAGTAATAAAATAAGCCTCCAACGGCTCCCTATCCCCCAACGGAGGATTAGTCGGAGCAAATTCCACTCAAATTCGAACCTCCGGAAACCGGAAATGAAAAAACCGGAACCGGAAATGAAAAACCGGAACCGGAAATGAAAAAACCGGAACCGGAAATGAAAAACCGGAAACCGGATATGACAAAAACCGGAACCGGAAGTGAGGCGCCAAGCCGGAAGTCGCGCCAAAGGCAATAACTTCCGCAGGTATCAACAAAAACAGCTGCAGCCAGTCACTGACAGATGCAGTCAGCTGCCAATATAATGAAATTGACAGAAAATCCACTCAGCTTCAATTCACCCACCAAATAGGTGTGAACACCAGCAATCAATGTAAACAGGTACTGTCCAAATAGTTACTCATATAAAAGACCGCTTCCCGAGAAAAGCCAAATTAAAATACACAATCAAATTCACTAATCGCCAAACAGCCAAAGTTCAGGTGTGAACACCAAAAAATACCGTGTGAACACCAATAGTCGAAATGTGTAATCACCACAATTTGAGGTAGCAAGTAAACAGCCACCTCAACAAAATAAACACAATTTTCAAAAAGTACTATAGGGGATTTTCATCCACCTATATCTTCACAATCCGTTCACCGATTTCCACGAAAAAACTACTCACGCACTCGCGACAAACCAAAGTTCAATTCTACATACAACTCAGAATTTTTCCGCACCGTTTAAACACTTTATTTTCAATGTGAAAATACAAAAGCCATCCGCGATCAAATACACTACCGTACACCACAACTAGAGTTGCCAAAGTGAGTAGATAGGGACAGATAAAGTCAGGTTTTACGTGTGTACCCGTCCGAAGACACAACCACACGGTGTCCGAGACACGGGTGGATACAATGCGTCTACCAGCGCCCCCAACATGCAAGCATATTGAGTACCAATTTCAAAGCCATGCATTTGGGCATAAACTTCACTCCTTGGTTGAGAGTCGGAGACTATCTAAACTCCTACCGATCTATGGGTCACGGCACCCGGTTGCAATGCAACACCACACCGAGCTTGCGCTCTCCCCGCGATTTGGGTTTAAACCACAGCCACCGCGATGCTCCCACAAGGGGGCCTACACCATAGTCAGGCAGGGACAAGTCCCTGGGGCTCCTGACACCCGCGGTACCAGAATATAGCCTCCGGTCAAGCTTTCGTAGTACAAGTACTACTACCAGTGTAAGCTCCAAACAGCTCCGGACTGGTGGCCCAGGAACACACAAAACATAAAGGACAAGACAAACACGGACAATTTAGGACCAGGGGCAGACACTAGTGCCTGGCCATGGCCCTAGCCACCAAGGTGACATACTGCGGGCATTCCAGCGACAACATCAAATGTCCAGAGGGTAAACCCCTGAACTTGCAGTTTCTACAGCTCAACGGATTTTCACATCGGGAAGCCAAATGGCCACCCTTTCCGCACTTACGGCAAACAATGTCCTCGTATCTGCATTGACCGATCCTATGGTCGAAGCCAAGGCATTGGAAGCAGTGAGGAACTGCATCCTGCATCCGGGTTCTAAAGCAAAACCACTTCACATAAACACTGCCAACTTCCAATAATCTTTTCATCACCGCTTCATCGCCTTCGAGCACAACATCAATATTACCACCTTCAGTACCGCCTAATTTTGAGACCATATGCACGCTCCTCTCAAACTTCTCAAGGCTCATCATGCTCTTCAAGTTCAGCTCGTATAAGTCGGTCATGAATTCATCCGCAATGATCTCCGAATGCACCCTGCACACAACAACCTTAGGTCCAAATTTCTCATTCACCGATACAGTCAAGCCAGCCTCCTTGAACTTCAAATTCTTCACGATCTTCTCCCTTTCGGCTGCTGATCTGGTACGAATTACCGCACCACCATCACGCATCGGCTTCATTTCATGCACACGGACTCCTAGGCTGGGTCCGACTTGTTTGTCAACCTTCTCCAATACCTCCTTCGAACTCAGACCTTTCTTGCTTCTCACAACAACCGACCAGGTCTCAACAGGCATAGCAACAGGAGGAGCGGCAGCGGTAATAATACTAGGGGAAGCAGCATGTAAAACACCAGGCAAAACAGCATTGTTAACAGCAGAGACGGTAGCAACAAGGGGAGCAGCATGTACAGCACCAGGAAAAGCAACAGGGTTGGCAGCAGAAGCGGCAGCAACGGGAATAACAGCGGGCTTATCAGCAGGAGCAACAGCCTCCATAGCAGCTTTAACGGCAGCAGCGGCAATCTTCTCAACATTCGTTGGTGAGGACAGCGAATCCACTCTCTCCATCAAAGTCTTCATATGACAAAACATGTCTATTACCAGGCGCTCACAGCTACGTCCCATTATTCCAGCCCTACGAATCAAGTCAGCTATATCATCTTTATCCTCAGGGGCATCATATTCTCGGGCAATAGCCAACATCTCCATCCTCCACTTCTCCACATCCATAAGAATATCATTCAGCTCACGATCCCACACAGCCCCCCGTTTACCACCTACATTGGTGCCAAACAGGCCAACAGCAGCATCAGCCACACCAACACCAGCAACACCAGCATCAGCAACACCAGCATCAGCAACAGCTTCAACAGAAACTGCAACATTAGCCTTGTCCTTCTTTCGGCCTTTACCAGACGGCATTTTAACCAATTTCAATCAATTCAAAAACAGCAAATTATAACGTCTACCAAATGAGTTAGCAAGGCCAGCAACAATTATCCAATGACTTCCAAACTGCAAGTTTTCTCGTTATCCGAGACAGCAATCAGCTCTCTCACCACTCCCTATTCACCACAGGTGAATTAATCGGAGCAACAACCCAAAACCGGATACCGGAAATGAAAAACCGGAAACCGGAAATGGAGCGCCAAACCGGAAGTCGCGCCAAACACAATAATTTTTCGCGAGGACCAAAACCGGAAACCGGATGTGGCCTCGCCGGAAACTCCAAGTTGGCAACACCGGGTGAGGGTGTTACCAATACACTAAAAGGGTATTGCCAGTACAAACTAGCAATACCAGCTGGTATCAGCTGTTCACAATGTAGTCAGCTGCTTATAAAATTTCAAAAAGTGCACTCACCTCCAATAAACTGCACGACCAGCCAAAAAGCCACAAATCACATAGGACAAGACAATCACGAACAATTTCGGACCAGGGGCAGACACTAGTGCCTGGCCATGGCCCTCGCTACCAAGGTAGCATACACCGGGCATGACATCGATAACATACTGTGATCAGAGGGCAAACCCCTGATCTTGCAGTTCCTGCAGCTCTGCGGTCTTTCACAGCGGGAAGCCAAGTGGCCACCCTCTCCGCATCTACGGCAAACAACATCCCCATATCTGCATTGACCGATCCTGTGGTCAAATCCAAGGCATCGGAAGCAGTGAGGAACTGCATCTTGCATTCGGGTTCTAAAGCAAAACCATTTCACATAAACACTGCCAAATTCTAATAATTTCCTCATCACCGCCTCATCACCTTCGAGCACAACATCAATATTACTACGCTCAGTACCGCCTAGTTTTGAGACCATACGTACGCTCCTCTGAAACTTCTCAAGGCTCATAAAATTCTTTAAATTCAACTCGTACAAATCAGCCATGAATTCATCCGCAGTAATTTCAGAATGCACCCTGCACACAACAACCTTAGATCCAAACTTCTCGTTCACCGTTACAGACAAGCCAGCCTCCTTAAACTTCAAATTCTTCACTATCTTATCCCTTTCGGCTGTTGATCTGGTACGAATTACCGCACCACCATCACGCGTCGGCTTCATCTCATGTACACGGACCCCTAGGCTGGGTCCGACTTGCTTATCAACCTTCTCCAACACCTCCTTCGAACTCAGACCTTTCTTACTTCTCACAACAACCGACCAGGTCTCAACAGGCATAGCAACAGGAGGAGCGGCAGCAGGAACAACACCAGGCAAAACTGCAGGATTAACGGCAGAGACGGCAGCAACAGGGGAAGCAGCATGTATAGCACTAGGAAAAGCAGCTGGGAAAACAACAGGAACAACGGCAGGGGGAACAGCAGCAGGCTTATCGACAGGAGTGGCAACAGGAGTGGAAACGGGAGTAATAGCCCCCATAGCAGCCTTAACAGCTGCGGCGGCCACCTCCGCAATATACGTCGCCGAGGTTTCAGTATTCAATCTTTCCTGCAACTTTGCAATTCGGTCAATCATTTCAATCGCCAGCAACTTAAAGCGGTTAGTAATTCGCTCAATCTGATTTGACAAATGAGTCACCATATACTGATCCGTAGGATCATCATATTGACAAGCAATATCCATCAAACTACTCTTCCAGATCTCCATTCTACCAAAAATTCCAGCCAGCTCATCCTTCCATGAAGACTGACAATCAGAAACACCTGCATCATCTACATCAGCAATACCGGCACCAGTAACATCAGCACCAACAACATCAACCTCAATATCAGCCTCAATATCAGCCTCAGCCTTAGCCTCAGCCCTAGCCTCTGCTTTAACAACAGGCTTCACACCCTTACGGCCCTTACCAGGCGCCATATCAACAATCAAAAGCGTAATCAATAGGGTAATGCAAGGTCAGCAACAATTCAGTCAATAAAATCAATATAATCAATTAATCCAAGTAAGCAATCAATCAAAATCCAAGAACAAGCCAAATCAGTACCAAGAAAGTAATAAAATAAGCCTCCAACGGCTCCCTATCCCCCAACGGAGGATTAGTCGGAGCAAATTCCACTCAAATACGAAAATCCGGAAACCGGAAATGAAAAAACCGGAACCGGAAATGAAAAACCGGAACCGGAAATGAAAAAACCGGAACCGGAAATGAAAAACCGGAAACCGGATATGACAAAAACCGGAACCAGAAGTGAAGCGCCAAGCCGGAAGTCGCGCCAAAGGCAATAACTTCCGCAGGAATCAACAAAAACAGCTGCAGCCAGTCACTGACAGATGCAGTCAGCTGCCAATATAATGAAATTGACAGAAAATCCACTCAGCTTCAATTCACCCACCAAATAGGTGTGAACACCAGCAATCAATGTAAACAGGTACTGTCCAAATAGTTACTCATATAAAAGACCGCTTCCCGAGAAAAGCCAAATTAAAATACACAATCAAATTCACTAATCGCCAAACAGCCAAAGTTCAGGTGTGAACACCAAAAAATACCGTGTGAACACCAATAGTCGAAATGTGTAATCACCACAATTTGAGGTAGCAAGTAAACAGCCACCTCAACAAAATAAACACAATTTTCAAAAAGTACTATAGGGGATTTTCATCCGCCTATATCTTCACAATCCGTTCACCGATTTCCACGAAAAAACTACTCACGCACTCGCGACAAACCAAAGTTCAATTCTACATACAACTCAGAATTTTTCCGCACCGTTTAAACACTTTATTTTCAATTTGAAAATACAAAAGCCATCCGCGATCAAATACACTACCGTACACCACAACTAGAGTTGCCAAAGTGAGTAGATAGGGACAGATAAAGTCAGGTTTTACGTGTGTACCCGTCCGAAGACACAACCACACGGTGTCCGAGACACGGGTGGATACAATGCGTCTACCAGCGCCCCCAACATGCAAGCATATTGAGTACCAATTTCAAAGCCATGCATTTGGGCATAAACTTCACTCCTTGGTTGAGAGTCGGAGACTATCTAAACTCCTACCGATCTATGGGTCACGGCACCCGGTTGCAATGCAACACCACACCGAGCTCGCGCTCTCCCCGCGATTTGGGTTTAAGCCACAGCCACCGCGATGCTCCCACAAGGGGGCCTACACCATAGTCAGGCAGGGACAAGTCCCTGGGGCTCCTGACACCCGCGGTACCAGAATATAGCCTCCGGTCAAGCTTTCGTAGTACAAGTACTACTACCAGTGTAAGCTCCAAACAGCTCCGGACTGGTGGCCCAGGAACACACAAAACATAAAGGACAAGACAAACACGGACAATTTAGGACCAGGGGCAGACACTAGTGCCTGGCCATGGCCCTAGCCACCAAGGTGGCATACTGCGGGCATTCCAGCGACAACATCGAATGTCCAGAGGGTAAACCCCTGAACTTGCAGTTTCTGCAGCTGATCGGATTTCCGCACAGGGGAGCCAAGTGGCCACCCTGTCCGCATCTACGGCAAACAATGTCCTCGTATCTGCATTGACCGATCCTATGGTCGAAGCCAAGGCATCGGAAGCAGTGAGGAACTGCATCCTGCATCCGGGTTCTAAAGCTAAACCATTTCACATATACACTGCCAGCTTCTAATAGACGTTTCATCGCCGTCTCATCACCTTCGAGAACAACATCAACACAGCCGCCCTTAATACCGCTTGGTTTTGAGACTATACGCACAGACTTCTTAAACTTCTCAAGGTTCATCATATTCTTCAAATTTAACTCGTACAGATCAGCCATTAATTCTTCCGCAGTAATATCCGAATGCACCCTGCACACAACAACCTTAGCTCCAAAATTCTCGTTCACCGATACAGATAAGCCAGCCTCCTTAAACTTCAAATTCTTCACGATCTTCTCCCTTTCAGCTGCTGATCTGGTACGAATTACCGCACCACCATCACGCAACGGCTTCATCTCATGAACACGGACTCCTAGGCTGGGTCCGACTTGTTTATCAACCTTCTCCAATACCTCCTTCGAACTCAGACCTTTCTTACTTCTAACAACAACCGACCAGGTTTCAACAGGCATAGCAACAGAAGGAGCGGCAGCGGCAACAATACCAGGCAAAACTACAGGATTAACAGCAGAGACGGTAGCAACAGGGGGAGCAGCATGTACAGCACCAGGAAAAGCAACAGGGTTGACAGCAGGAGCGGCAGCAACGGGAATAACAGCGGGCTTATCAGCAGGAGCAACAGCCTCCATAGCAGCTTTAACGGCAGCAGCGGCAATCTTTTCAACATACGTTGGTGAGGACAGCGAATCCACTCTCTCCATCAAAGTCTTCATATGACAAAACATGTCTATTACCAGGCGCTCACAGCTACGTCATATTATTCCAGCCCTACGGATCAAGTCAGCTATGTCATCTTCATCCTCAGGGGCATCATATTCTCGGGCAATAGCCAACATCTCCATCCCCCACTTCTCCACTTCCATAAGAATATCATTCAGCTCACGGTCCCACACAGCCCCCCGTTTACCACCTACATTGGTGCCAAACAGGCCAACAGCAGAATCAGCCACACCAACACCAGCAACACCAGCATCAGCCACACCAACACCAGCCACACCAACACCAGCAACACCAGCATCAGCAACACCAGCATCAGCAACAGCTTCAACAGGAACTGCAACATTAGCCTTGTCCTTCTTTCGGCCTTTACCAGGCGGCATTTTAACCAATTTCAATCAATTCAAAAACAGCAAATTATAACGTCTACCAAATGAGTTAGCAAGGCCAGCAACAATTATCCAATGACTTCCAAACTGCAAGTTTTCTCGTTATCCAAGACAGCAATCAGCTTTTTCACCACTCCCTATTCACCACAGGTGAATTAGTCGGAGCAACAACCCAAAACCGGATACCGGAAATGAAAAACCGGAAACCGGAAATGGAGCGCCAAACCGGAAGTCGCGCCAAACGCAATAATTTTTCGCGAGGACCAAAACCGGAAACCGGATGTGGCCTCGCCGGAAACTCCAAGTTGGCAACACCGGGTGAGGGTGTTACCAATACACTAAAAGGGTATTGCCAGTACAAACTAGCAATACCAGCTGGTATCAGCTGTTCACAATGTAGTCAGCTGCGATCAGCTGCGGTCAGCTGTTTATAAAATTTCAAAAAGTGCACTCACCTCCAATACACTGCACGACCAGCCAAAAAGCCACGAGTCTCAAAATATACCGGCAACAAGCCGTATGCTTATGACGCCAAAAGTATATAGGGAATTTTAATCCCACGATATCTTTCCAATCCTTTAACCGATTTTCACGATTTTTACACCAAAATAATCGGCGGAACACGCACTCTCCGTTGATATAAAAATCAATATTTAATTCGCCGTTTTAAACACTTTTACTGCACTTTAAACTCCGATAATATATCCGCACTGATAAAAACACGTCTGTTTACTACAAGAGACAAAGTAAAAGTGAGTAGATAGGGACAGAATATCCAGTTGTTTTACGTGCGTATCATCCTAAGACATGCCACACGGTGTCCGAGACACGAGTGGATACAATGCGTCTACCAGCGCCCCCAACATGCAAGCATATTGAGTACCAAATTCGAAGCCATGCATTTGGACATGAACTTCACTCCTTGGTTGAGAGCCGGAGACTATCTAAACTCCTACCGATCTATGGGTCACGGCACCCGGTTGCAATGCAACACCACACTGAGCCTAAGCTCTCCCCGCGATTTGGGTTTAAACCACAGCCACCGCGATGCTCCCACAAGAGGGCCTACACCATAGTCAGGCAGGGACAAGTCCCTGGGGCTCCTGACACCCGCGGTACCAGAATATAGCCTCCGGTCAAGCTTTCGTAGTACAAGTACTACTACCAGTGTAAGCTCCAAACAGCTCCGGACTGGTGGCCCAGGAACACACAAAACACATAGGACAAGACAATCACGAACAATTTCGGACCAGGGGCAGACACTAGTGCCTGGCCATGGCCCTCGCTACCAAGGTAGCATACACCGGGCATGACATCCATAACATACTGTGATCAGAGGGCAAACCCCTGATCTTGCAGTTCCTGCAGCTCTGCGGTCTTTCACAGCGGGAAGCCAAGTGGCCACCCTCTCCGCATCTACGGCAAACAACATCCCCATATCTGCATTGACCGATCCTGTGGTCAAATCCAAGGCATCGGAAGCAGTGAGGAACTGCATCTTGCATTCGGGTTCTAAAGCAAAACCATTTCACATAAACACTGCCAAATTCTAATAATTTCCTCATCACCGCTTCATCACCTTCGAGCACAACATCAATATTACTACGCTCAGTACCGCCTAGTTTTGAGACCATACGTACGCTCCTCTGAAACTTCTCAAGGCTCATAAAATTCTTTAAATTCAACTCGTACAAATCAGCCATGAATTCATCCGCAGTAATTTCAGAATGCACCCTGCACACAACAACCTTAGATCCAAACTTCTCGTTCACCGTTACAGACAAGCCAGCCTCCTTAAACTTCAAATTCTTCACTATCTTATCCCTTTCGGCTGTTGATCTGGTACGAATTACCGCACCACCATCACGCGTCGGCTTCATCTCATGTACACGGACCCCTAGGCTGGGTCCGACTTGCTTATCAACCTTCTCCAACACCTCCTTCGAACTCAGACCTTTCTTACTTCTCACAACAACCGACCAGGTCTCAACAGGCATAGCAACAGGAGGAGCGGCAGCAGGAACAACACCAGGCAAAACTGCAGGATTAACGGCAGAGACGGCAGCAACAGGGGAAGCAGCATGTATAGCACTAGGAAAAGCAGCTGGGAAAACAACAGGAACAACGGCAGGGGGAACAGCAGCAGGCTTATCGACAGGAGTGGCAACAGGAGTGGAAACGGGAGTAATAGCCCCATAGCAGCCTTAACAGCTGCGGCGGCCACCTCCGCAATATACGTCGCCGAGGTTTCAGTATTCAATCTTTCCTGCAACTTTGCAATTCGGTCAATCATTTCAATCGCCAGCAACTTAAAGCGGTTAGTAATTCGCTCAATCTGATTTGACAAATGAGTCACCATATACTGATCCGTAGGATCATCATTTTGACAAGCAATATCCATCAAACTACTCTTCCAGATCTCCATTCTACCAAAAATACCAGCCAGCTCATCCTTCCATGAAGACTGACAATCAGAAACACCTGCATCATCTACATCAGCAATACCGGCACCAGTAACATCAGCACCAACAACATCAACCTCAATATCAGCCTCAATATCAGCCTCAATATCAGCCTCAGCCTTAGCCCTAGCCTCTGCTTTAACAACAGGCTTCACACCCTTACGGCCCTTACCAGGCGCCATATCAACAATCAAAAGCGTAATCAATAGGGTCAAGGTCAGCAACAATTCAGTCAATAAAATCAATATAATCAATTAATCCAAGTAAGCAATCAATCAAAATCCAAGAACAAGCCAAATCAGTACCAAGAAAGTAATAAAATAAGCCTCCAACGGCTCCCTATCCCCCAACGGAGGATTAGTCGGAGCAAATTCCACTCAAATACGAAAATCCGGAAACCGGAAATGAAAAAACCGGAACCGGAAATGAAAAACCGGAACCGGAAATGAAAAACCGGAACCGGAAATGAAAAAACCGGAACCGGAAATGAAAAAACCGGAACCGGAAATGAAAAAACCGGAACCGGAAATGAAAACCCGGAACCGGAAATGAAAAACCGGAAACCGGATATGACAAAAACCGGAACCGGAAGTGAAGCGCCAAGCCGGAAGTCGCGCCAAAGGCAATAACTTCCGCAGGAATCAACAAAAACAGCTGCAGCCAGTCACTGACAGATGCAGTCAGCTGCCAATATAATGAAATTGACAGAAAATCCACTCAGCTTCAATTCACCCACCAAATAGGTGTGAACACCAGCAATCAATGTAAACAGGTACTGTCCAAATAGTTACTCATATAAAAGACCGCTTCCCGAGAAAAGCCAAATTAAAATACACAATCAAATTCACTAATCGCCAAACAGACAAAGTTCAGGTGTGAACACCAAAAAATACCGTGTGAACACCAATAGTCGAAATGTGTAATCACCACAATTTGAGGTAGCAAGTAAACAGCCACCTCAACAAAATAAACACAATTTTCAAAAAGTACTATAGGGGATTTTCATCCGCCTATATCTTCACAATCCGTTCACCGATTTCCACGAAAAAACTACTCACGCACTCGCGACAAACCAAAGTTCAATTCTACATACAACTCAGAATTTTTCCGCACCGTTTAAACACTTTATTTTCAATTTGAAAATACAAAAGCCATCCGCGATCAAATACACTACCGTACACCACAACTAGAGTTGCCAAAGTGAGTAGATAGGGACAGATAAAGTCAGGTTTTACGTGTGTACCCGTCCGAAGACACAACCACACGGTGTCCGAGACACGGGTGGATACAATGCGTCTACCAGCGCCCCCAACATGCAAGCATATTGAGTACCAATTTCAAAGCCATGCATTTGGGCATAAACTTCACTCCTTGGTTGAGAGTCGGAGACTATCTAAACTCCTACCGATCTATGGGTCACGGCACCCGGTTGCAATGCAACACCACACCGAGCTCGCGCTCTCCCCGCGATTTGGGTTTAAGCCACAGCCACCGCGATGCTCCCACAAGGGGGCCTACACCATAGTCAGGCAGGGACAAGTCCCTGGGGCTCCTGACACCCGCGGTACCAGAATATAGCCTCCGGTCAAGCTTTCGTAGTACAAGTACTACTACCAGTGTAAGCTCCAAACAGCTCCGGACTGGTGGCCCAGGAACACACAAAACATAAAGGACAAGACAAACACGGACAATTTAGGACCAGGGGCAGACACTAGTGCCTGGCCATGGCCCTAGCCACCAAGGTGGCATACTGCGGGCATTCCAGCGACAACATCGAATGTCCAGAGGGTAAACCCCTGAACTTGCAGTTTCTGCAGCTGATCGGATTTCCGCACAGGGGAGCCAAGTGGCCACCCTGTCCGCATCTACGGCAAACAATGTCCTCGTATCTGCATTGACCGATCCTATGGTCGAAGCCAAGGCATCGGAAGCAGTGAGGAACTGCATCCTGCATCCGGGTTCTAAAGCTAAACCATTTCACATATACACTGCCAGCTTCTAATAGACGTTTCATCGCCGTCTCATCACCTTCGAGAACAACATCAACACAGCCGCCCTTAATACCGCTTGGTTTTGAGACTATACGCACAGACTTCTTAAACTTCTCAAGGTTCATCATATTCTTCAAATTTAACTCGTACAGATCAGCCATTAATTCTTCCGCAGTAATCTCCGAATGCACCCTGCACACAACAACCTTAGGTCCAAAATTCTCGTTCACCGATACAGATAAGCCAGCCTCCTTAAACTTCAAATTCTTCACGATCTTCTCCCTTTCAGCTGCTGATCTGGTACGAATTACCGCACCACCATCACGCAACGGCTTCATCTCATGAACACGGACTCCTAGGCTGGGTCCGACTTGTTTATCAACCTTCTCCAATACCTCCTTCGAACTCAGACCTTTCTTACTTCTAACAACAACCGACCAGGTTTCAACAGGCATAGCAACAGAAGGAGCGGCAGCGGCAACAATACCAGGCAAAACTACAGGATTAACAGCAGAGACGGTAGCAACAGGGGGAGCAGCATGTACAGCACCAGGAAAAGCAACAGGGTTGACAGCAGGAGCGGCAGCAACGGGAATAACAGCGGGCTTATCAGCAGGAGCAACAGCCTCCATAGCAGCTTTAACGGCAGCAGCGGCAATCTTTTCAACATACGTTGGTGAGGACAGCGAATCCACTCTCTCCATCAAAGTCTTCATATGACAAAACATGTCTATTACCAGGCGCTCACAGCTACGTCATATTATTCCAGCCCTACGGATCAAGTCAGCTATATCATCTTCATCCTCAGGGGCATCATATTCTCGGGCAATAGCCAACATCTCCATCCCCCACTTCTCCACTTCCATAAGAATATCATTCAGCTTACGGTCCCACACAGCCCCCCGTTTACCACCTACATTGGTGCCAAACAGGCCAACAGCAGCATCAGCCACACCAACACCAGCAACACCAGCATCAGCCACACCAACACCAGCAACACCAGCATCAGCAACACCAGCATCAGCAACAGCTTCAACAGGAACTGCAACATTAGCCTTGTCCTTCTTTCGGCCTTTACCAGGCGGCATTTTAACCAATTTCAATCAATTCAAAAACAGCAAATTATAACGTCTACCAAATGAGTTAGCAAGGCCAGCAACAATTATCCAATGACTTCCAAACTGCAAGTTTTCTCGTTATCCGAGACACCAATCAGCTCTCTCACCACTCCCTATTCACCACAGGTGAATTAATCGGAGCAACAACCCAAAACCGGATACCGGAAATGAAAAACCGGAAACCGGAAATGGAGCGCCAAACCGGAAGTCGCGCCAAACACAATAATTTTTCGCGAGGACCAAAACCGGAAACCGGATGTGGCCTCGCCGGAAACTCCAAGTTGGCAACACCGGGTGAGGGTGTTACCAATACACTAAAAGGGTATTGCCAGTACAAACTAGCAATACCAGCTGGTATCAGCTGTTCACAATGTAGTCAGCTGCTTATAAAATTTCAAAAAGTGCACTCACCTCCAATACACTGCACGACCAGCCAAAAAGCCACAAAACACATAGGACAAGACAATCACGAACAATTTCGGACCAGGGGCAGACACTAGTGCCTGGCCATGGCCCTCGCTACCAAGGTAGCATACACCGGGCATGACATCGATAACATACTGTGATCAGAGGGCAAACCCCTGATCTTGCAGTTCCTGCAGCTCTGCGGTCTTTCACAGCGGGAAGCCAAGTGGCCACCCTCTCCGCATCTACGGCAAACAACATCCCCATATCTGCATTGACCGATCCTGTGGTCAAATCCAAGGCATCGGAAGCAGTGAGGAACTGCATCTTGCATTCGGGTTCTAAAGCAAAACCATTTCACATAAACACTGCCAAATTCTAATAATTTCCTCATCACCGCTTCATCACCTTCGAGCACAACATCAATATTACTACTCTCAGTACCGCCTAGTTTTGAGACCATACGTACGCTCCTCTGAAACTTCTCAAGGCTCATAAAATTCTTAAAATTCAACTCGTACAAATCAGCCATGAATTCATCCGCAGTAATTTCAGAATGCACCCTGCACACAACAACCTTAGATCCAAACTTCTCGTTCACCGTTACAGACAAGCCAGCCTCCTTAAACTTCAAATTCTTCACTATCTTATCCCTTTCGGCTGTTGATCTGGTACGAATTACCGCACCACCATCACGCGTCGGCTTCATCTCATGTACACGGACCCCTAGGCTGGGTCCGACTTGCTTATCAACCTTCTCCAACACCTCCTTCGAACTCAGACCTTTCTTGCTTCTCACAACAACCGACCAGGTCTCAACAGGCATAGCAACAGGAGGAGCGGCAGCAGGAACAACACCAGGCAAAACTGCAGGATTAACGGCAGAGACGGCAGCAACAGGGGAAGCAGCATGTATAGCACTAGGAAAAGCAGCTGGGAAAACAACAGGAACAACGGCAGGGGGAACAGCAGCAGGCTTATCGACAGGAGTGGCAACAGGAGTGGAAACGGGAGTAATAGCCCCCATAGCAGCCTTAACAGCTGCGGCGGCCACCTCCGCAATATACGTCGCCGAGGTTTCAGTATTCAATCTTTCCTGCAACTTTGCAATTCGGTCAATCATTTCAATCGCCAGCAACTTAAAGCGGTTAGTAATTCGCTCAATCTGATTTGACAAATGAGTCACCATATACTGATCCGTAGGATCATCATTTTGACAAGCAATATCCATCAAACTACTCTTCCAGATCTCCATTCTACCAAAAATTCCAGCCAGCTCATCCTTCCATGAAGACTGACAATCAGAAACACCTGCATCATCTACATCAGCAATACCGGCACCAGTAACATCAGCACCAACAACATCAACCTCAATATCAGCCTCAATATCAGCCTCAGCCTTAGCCTCAGCCCTAGCCTCTGCTTTAACAACAGGCTTCACACCCTTACGGCCCTTACCAGGCGCCATATCAACAATCAAAAGCGTAATCAATAGGGTAATGCAAGGTCAGCAACAATTCAGTCAATAAAATCAATATAATCAATTAATCCAAGTAAGCAATCAATCAAAATCCAAGAACAAGCCAAATCAGTACCAAGAAAGTAATAAAATAAGCCTCCAACGGCTCCCTATCCCCCAACGGAGGATTAGTCGGAGCAAATTCCACTCAAATACGAAAATCCGGAAACCGGAAATGAAAAAACCGGAACCGGAAATGAAAAACCGGAACCGGAAATGAAAAACCGGAACCGGAAATGAAAAAACCGGAACCGGAAATGAAAAACCGGAAACCGGATATGACAAAAACCGGAACCGGAAGTGAAGCGCCAAGCCGGAAGTCGCGCCAAAGGCAATAACTTCCGCAGGAATCAACAAAAACAGCTGCAGCCAGTCACTGACAGATGCAGTCAGCTGCCAATATAATGAAATTGACAGAAAATCCACTCAGCTTCAATTCACCCACCAAATAGGTGTGAACACCAGCAATCAATGTAAACAGGTACTGTCCAAATAGTTACTCATATAAAAGACCGCTTCCCGAGAAAAGCCAAATTAAAATACACAATCAAATTCACTAATCGCCAAACAGCCAAAGTTCAGGTGTGAACACCAAAAAATACCGTGTGAACACCAATAGTCCAAATGTGTAATCACCACAATTTGAGGTAGCAAGTAAACAGCCACCTCAACAAAATAAACACAATTTTCAAAAAGTACTATAGGGGATTTTCATCCGCCTATATCTTCACAATCCGTTCACCGATTTCCACGAAAAAACTACTCACGCACTCGCGACAAACCAAAGTTCAATTCTACATACAACTCAGAATTTTTCCGCACCGTTTAAACACTTTATTTTCAATTTGAAAATACAAAAGCCATCCGCGATCAAATACACTACCGTACACCACAACTAGAGTTGCCAAAGTGAGTAGATAGGGACAGATAAAGTCAGGTTTTACGTGTGTACCCGTCCGAAGACACAACCACACGGTGTCCGAGACACGGGTGGATACAATGCGTCTACCAGCGCCCCCAACATGCAAGCATATTGAGTACCAATTTCAAAGCCATGCATTTGGGCATAAACTTCACTCCTTGGTTGAGAGTCGGAGACTATCTAAACTCCTACCGATCTATGGGTCACGGCACCCGGTTGCAATGCAACACCACACCGAGCTTGCGCTCTCCCCGCGATTTGGGTTTAAACCACAGCCACCGCGATGCTCCCACAAGGGGGCCTACACCATAGTCAGGCAGGGACAAGTCCCTGGGGCTCCTGACACCCGCGGTACCAGAATATAGCCTCCGGTCAAGCTTTCGTAGTACAAGTACTACTACCAGTGTAAGCTCCAAACAGCTCCGGACTGGTGGCCCAGGAACACACAAAACATAAAGGACAAGACAAACACGGACAATTTAGGACCAGGGGCAGACACTAGTGCCTGGCCATGGCCCTAGCCATCAAGGTGGCATACTGCGGGCATTCCAGCGACAACATCAAATGTCCAGAGGGTAAACCCCTGAACTTGCAGTTTCTACAGCTCAACGGATTTTCACATCGGGAAGCCAAATGGCCACCCTTTCCGCACTTACGGCAAACAATGTCCTCGTATCTGCATTGACCGATCCTATGGTCGAAGCCAAGGCATCGGAAGCAGTGAGGAACTGCATCCTGCATCCGGGTTCTAAAGCAAAACCACTTCACATAAACACTGCCAACTTCCAATAATCTTTTCATCACCGCTTCATCGCCTTCGAGCACAACATCAATATTACCACCTTCAGTACCGCCTAATTTTGAGACCATATGCACGCTCCTCTCAAACTTCTCAAGGCTCATCATGCTCTTCAAGTTCAGCTCGTATAAGTCGGTCATGAATTCATCCGCAGTGATCTCCGAATGCACCCTGCACACAACAACCTTAGGTCCAAATTTCTCATTCACCGATACAGTCAAGCCAGCCTCCTTGAACTTCAAATTCTTCACGATCTTCTCCCTTTCGGCTGCTGATCTGGTACGAATTACCGCACCACCATCACGCATCGGCTTCATTTCATGCACACGGACTCCTAGGCTGGGTCCGACTTGTTTGTCAACCTTCTCCAATACCTCCTTCGAACCCAGACCTTTCTTGCTTCTCACAACAACCGACCAGGTCTCAACAGGCATAGCAACAGGAGGAGCGGCAGCGGTAATAATACTAGGGGAAGCAGCATGTAAAATACCAGGCAAAACAGCATTGTTAACAGCAGAGACGGTAGCAACAAGGGGAGCAGCATGTACAGCACCAGGAAAAGCAACAGGGTTGGCAGCAGAAGCGGCAGCAACGGGAATAACAGCGGGCTTATCAGCAGGAGCAACAGCCTCCATAGCAGCTTTAACGGCAGCAGCGGCAATCTTCTCAACATTCGTTGGTGAGGACAGCGAATCCACTCTCTCCATCAAAGTCTTCATATGACAAAACATGTCTATTACCAGGCGCTCACAGCTACGTCCCATTATTCCAGCCCTACGAATCAAGTCAGCTATATCATCTTTATCCTCAGGGGCATCATATTCTCGGGCAATAGCCAACATCTCCATCCTCCACTTCTCCACATCCATAAGAATATCATTCAGCTCACGGTCCCACACAGCCCCCCGTTTACCACCTACATTGGTGCCAAACAGGCCAACAGCAGCATCAGCCACACCAACACCAGCAACACCAGCATCAGCAACACCAGCATCAGCAACAGCTTCAACAGAAACTGCAACATTAGCCTTGTCCTTCTTTCGGCCTTTACCAGGCGGCATTTTAACCAATTTCAATCAATTCAAAAACAGCAAATTATAACGTCTACCAAATGAGTTAGCAAGGCCAGCAACAATTATCCAATGACTTGCAAACTGCAAGTTTTCTCGTTATCCGAGACAGCAATCAGCTCTCTCACCACTCCCTATTCACCACAGGTGAATTAATCGGAGCAACAACCCAAAACCGGATACCGGAAATGAAAAACCGGAAACCGGAAATGGAGCGCCAAACCGGAAGTCGCGCCAAACACAATAATTTTTCGCGAGGACCAAAACCGGAAACCGGATGTGGCCTCGCCGGAAACTCCAAGTTGGCAACACCGGGTGAGGGTGTTACCAATACACTAAAAGGGTATTGCCAGTACAAACTAGCAATACCAGCTGGTATCAGCTGTTCACAATGTAGTCAGCTGCGATCAGCTGCGGTCAGCTGCTTATAAAATTTCAAAAAGTGCACTCACCTCCAATACACTGCACGACCAGCCAAAAAGCCACAAAACACATAGGACAAGACAATCACGAACAATTTCGGACCAGGGGCAGACACTAGTGCCTGGCCATGGCCCTCGCTACCAAGGTAGCATACACCGGGCATGACATCGATAACATACTGTGATCAGAGGGCAAACCCCTGATCTTGCAGTTCCTGCAGCTCTGCGGTCTTTCACAGCGGGAAGCCAAGTGGCCACCCTCTCCGCATCTACGGCAAACAACATCCCCATATCTGCATTGACCGATCCTGTGGTCAAATCCAAGGCATCGGAAGCAGTGAGGAACTGCATCTTGCATTCGGGTTCTAAAGCAAAACCATTTCACATAAACACTGCCAAATTCTAATAATTTCCTCATCACCGCCTCATCACCTTCCAGCACAACATCAATATTACTACGCTCAGTACCGCCTAGTTTTGAGACCATACGTACGCTCCTCTGAAACTTCTCAAGGCTCATAAAATTCTTTAAATTCAACTCGTACAAATCAGCCATGAATTCATCCGCAGTAATTTCAGAATGCACCCTGCACACAACAACCTTAGATCCAAACTTCTCGTTCACCGTTACAGACAAGCCAGCCTCCTTAAACTTCAAATTCTTCACTATCTTATCCCTTTCGGCTGTTGATCTGGTACGAATTACCGCACCACCATCACGCGTCGGCTTCATCTCATGTACACGGACCCCTAGGCTGGGTCCGACTTCCTTATCAACCTTCTCCAACACCTCCTTCGAACTCAGACCTTTCTTACTTCTCACAACAACCGACCAGGTCTCAACAGGCATAGCAACAGGAGGAGCGGCAGCAGGAACAACACCAGGCAAAACTGCAGGATTAACGGCAGAGACGGCAGCAACAGGGGAAGCAGCATGTATAGCACTAGGAAAAGCAGCTGGGAAAACAACAGGAACAACGGCAGGGGGAACAGCAGCAGGCTTATCGACAGGAGTGGCAACAGGAGTGGAAACGGGAGTAATAGCCCCCATAGCAGCCTTAACAGCTGCGGCGGCCACCTCCGCAATATACGTCGCCGAGGTTTCAGTATTCAATCTTTCCTGCAACTTTGCAATTCGGTCAATCATTTCAATCGCCAGCAACTTAAAGCGGTTAGTAATTCGCTCAATCTGATTTGACAAATGAGTCACCATATACTGATCCGTAGGATCATCATATTGACAAGCAATATCCATCAAACTACTCTTCCAGATCTCCATTCTACCAAAAATTCCAGCCAGCTCATCCTTCCATGAAGACTGACAATCAGAAACACCTGCATCATCTACATCAGCAATACCGGCACCAGTAACATCAGCACCAACAACATCAACCTCAATATCAGCCTCAATATCAGCCTCAGCCTTAGCCTCAGCCCTAGCCTCTGCTTTAACAACAGGCTTCACACCCTTACGGCCCTTACCAGGCGCCATATCAACAATCAAAAGGGTAATCAATAGGGTAATGCAAGGTCAGCAACAATTCAGTCAATAAAATCAATATAATCAATTAATCCAAGTAAGCAATCAATCAAAATCCAAGAACAAGCCAAATCAGTACCAAGAAAGTAATAAAATAAGCCTCCAACGGCTCCCTATCCCCCAACGGAGGATTAGTCGGAG
This sequence comes from Metopia argyrocephala, assembly GCA_963576795.1. Classification (NCBI taxonomy): domain Eukaryota; kingdom Metazoa; phylum Arthropoda; class Insecta; order Diptera; family Sarcophagidae; genus Metopia; species Metopia argyrocephala. The sequence continues at coordinate 84,747,432 of OY756209.1, read as the reverse complement.
CAAATTGCACTCAAATACAAAAATCCGGAAACCGGAAATGAAAAAACCGGAACCGGAAATGAAAAACCGGAACCGGAAATGGAAAAACCGGAACCGGAAATGAAAAACCGGAACCGGAAATGAAAGAACGGAAACCGGATATGACAAAAACCGGAACCGGAAGTGAGGCGCCAAGCCGGAAGTCGCACCAAAGGCAATAACTTCCGCAGGAATCAACAAAAACAGCTGCAGCCAGTCACTGACAGATGCAGTCAGCTGCCAATATAATGAAATTGACAGAAAATCCACTCAGCTTCAATTCACCCACCAAATAGGTGTGAACACCAGCAATCAATGTAAACAGGTACTGTCCAAATAGTTACTCATATAAAAGACCGCTTCCCGAGAAAAGCCAAATTAAAATACACAATCAAATTCACTAATCTCCAAACAGCCAAAGTTCAGGTGTGAACACCAAAAAATACCGTGTGAACACCAATAGTCCAAATGTGTAATCACCACAATTTGAGGTAGCAAGTAAACAGCCACCTCAACAAAATAAACACAATTTTCAAAAAGTACTATAGGGGATTTTCATCCGCCTATATCTTCACAATCCGTTCACCGATTTCCACGAAAAAACTACTCACGCACTCGCGACAAACCAAAGTTCAATTCTACATACAACTCAGAATTTTTCCGCACCGTTTAAACACTTTATTTTCAATTCGAAAATACAAAAGCCGTCCGTACACCACAACTAGAGTTGCCAAAGTGAGTAGATAGGGACAGATAAAGTCAGGTTTTACGTGTGTACCCGTCCGAAGACACAACCACACGGTGTCCGAGACACGGGTGGATACAATGCGTCTACCAGCGCCCCCAACATGCAAGCATATTGAGTACCAATTTCGAAGCCATGCATTTGGGCATAACTTCACTCCTTGGTTGAGAGTCGGAGACTATCTAAACTCCTACCGATCTATGGGTCACGGCACCCGGTTGCAATGCAACTCCACACCGAGCATATGCTCTCCCCGCGATTTGGGTATAAACCACAGCCCCCGCGAGCCTCCCACAAGGGGGCCTACACCATAGTCAGGCAGGGACAAGTCCCTGGGGCTCCTGACACCCGCGGTACCAGAATATAGCCTCCGGTCAAGCTTTCGTAGTACAAGTACTACCACCAGTGTAAGCTCCAAACAGCTCCGGACTGGTGGCCCAGGAACACACAAAACATAAAGGACAAGACAAACACGGACAATTTAGGACCAGGGGCAGACACTAGTGCCTGGCCATGGCCCTAGCCACCAAGGTGGCATACTGCGGGCATTCCAGCGACAACATCAAATGTCCAGAGGGTAAACCCCTGAACTTGCAGTTTCTGCAGCTAATCGGATTTCCACATAGGGGAGCCAAGTGGCCACCCTGTCCGCATCTACGGCAAACAATGTCCTCGTATCTGCATTGACCGATCCTATGGTCGAAGCCAAGGCATCGGAAGCAGTGAGGAACTGCATCCTGCATCCGGGTTCTAAAGCTAAACCACTTCACGTATACACTGCCAGCTTCCAATAAACGTTTCATCGCCGCCTCATCACCTTCGAGAACAACATCAACACAGCCGCCCTTAATACCGCTTGGTTTTGAGACTATACGCACAGACTTCTTAAACTTATCAAGGTTCATCATGTTCTTCAAATTTTACTCGTACAAATCAGCCATTAATTCTTCCGCAGTAATCTCCGAATGCACCCTGCACACAACAACCTTAGGTCCAAAATTCTCGTTCACCGACACAGATAAGCCAGCCTCCTTAAACTTCAAATTCTTCACGATCTTCTCTCTTTCAGCTGCTGATCTGGTACGAATTACCGCACCACCATCACGCAACGGCTTCATTTCATGAACACGGACTCCTAGGCTGGGTCCGACTTGTTTATCAACCTTCTCCAATACCTCCTTCGAACTCAGGCCTTTCTTACTTCTCACAACAACCGACCAGGTTTCAACAGGCATAGCAACAGAAGGAGCGGCAGCGGCAACAACACCAGGCAAAACTACAGGATTAACAGCAGAGACGGCAGCAACAGGGGGAGCAGCATGTACAGCACCAGGAAAAGCAACAGGGTTGACAGCAGAAGCGGCAACAACGGGAATAACAGCGGGCTTATCGGCAGGAGCAACAGCCTCCATAGCAGCTTTAACGGCAGCAGCGGCAATCTTTTCGACATACTTTGGTGAGGATAAGTTATCCAATCTCTCCTTCAAAATTTTCATATGTAAAAACATATCCACTACCAGGCGCTCACAGCGACGACCCATTTTTCCAGCCTTACGCACCAATTCAGCTACTTCATCTTCATCTTCAGGTGCATCATACTGCCGGGCAAGATCTATCAGATCCAACCTCCACTTATCCGCATAACCAAGAATATCTGACAACTCACGGTCCCACAAAGCATGTTGATCATTAGTCATATCAGCACCAAAACCACCACCAATAGCAACACCAGCATCAGCCACACCAACACCAGCAACACCAGCACCAGCCACAGCTTCAACAGAAACTGCAACATCAGCCTTCTCCTTCTTTCGGCCTTTACCAGGCGGCATTTTAACCAATTTCAATCAATTCAAAAACAGCAAATTATAACGTCTACCAAATGAGTTAGCAAGGCCAGCAACAATTATCCAATGACTTCCAAACTGCAAGTTTTCTCGTTATCCGAGACAGCAATCAGCTTTTCCACCACTCCCTATTCACCACAGGCGAATTAGTCGGAGCAACAACCCAAAACCGGATACCGGAAATGAAAAACCGGAAACCGGAAATGGAGCGCCAAACCGGAAGTCGGAAGGACCAAAACCGGAAACCGGATGTGGCCTCGCCGGAAACTCCAAGTTGGCAACACCGGGTGAGGGTGTTACCAATACACTAAAAGGGTATTGCCAGTACAAACTAGCAATACCAGCTGGTATCAGCTGTTTTCAATGCAGTCAGCTGCGATCAGCTGCGGTCAGCTGCTCACAAAATTCCAAAAAGTGCACTCACCTTCAATACACTGCACGACCAGCCAAAAACCACGAGTCTCACCAATACCAATGCACTCACACAGCAAAAGCAGAAAAACAAACTATACCGGCAACAAGCCGTATGCTTATGACGCCAAAAGTATATATGGATTTTTAATCCCACTATATCTTTCCAATCCCTAAACCGATTTTCACAAATTATACACCAAAATAATCAGCGGAAGACGCACTTTCCGTTGATATAAAAATCGATATTTAATACTCCGTTTTATACACTTTTACCGCACTTTAAACTTCGATAATATATCCGCACTAATAAAACACGTCTGGAACAACATAAAACATAAAACAAAAACATAAAACAAAAACATAAAACAACACAGACAACAGGGACACCCTCACGGGAGAACCCTATACAGGAAGCCAGCAACCCGGAACAAAATTTCATAGGCAGCAGGGGCAACCCTCACGGGAGTACCCCTTCGAATTTGCAGCAACCAGCGACCAGGAACATAAAACATAAAAACAGTACAGCAGCGACCAGGAACACACAGCAGGGGCAACCCTCACGGGAATACCCCTTCGATGTAACCAGCAACCAGCGACCAGCGACCAGCAACCAGGAAACATTTATACATAAACAGCAACCAGGACATAAGTATTGTGACAATCGAGCAGCCGACAGTAATTACTGACAGCGACCCGATACCGCAATATATCCACCAGCCGGAAAAAAGGCAAAAAGGCACTTCAAGGCCTACCAGCATTAGCTGTGAAGGGGGAACCTCCACTAATGTTCCGTCTTCTCCTAAACACAGCATTGCAAAAATTGCCAGCCCCCCAAGCGTACGATCGTCCCGCAAAGCCCTACTGAAATCCCAACCCCCCTGGGTACGAACAATACCCATACTACCAAAATCGCGAAGGTCATCATAGTCAGAACATGTCGTCAGTACATGCTCCCAGTCTTCAGGACCCATCCCACACCGGCAGTCCTCAGTCTCGGTCTGGCCAATCCGATGCAAAAATGCATTGAAAGAGCCATGTCCCGTCAGTATGAACCCCAGGAAGAGGCCAAAGCCAAAACCCGGGCGTTCCTGTACGAACGTCACGTCAGGTAAAAATCTAAATGTAACCCTCCCATTGTCACTGTTCGTCCATCTTGTCTGCCACCTATCTATAGCACACTCCCATAGGAGTGCCTTATACCTACTTCTCCCATTCTCAAGGTCCGAGGCAGAAAGCCAATCACACGCAAGTAGTGGTAGTCCCTTCTTAACTTTAAAAGCAATACTGCGACGTATTACTTCTAAGTCAAGGGGAGGTACCCCAGTCAGGATCTGCAAGGCGTCAGTCAAAACCGTACGGCATACCGGAACACACGCCAAGAGAGCAATTCTCTGACAAGTCAGAGTCCTGCGCCTACCGGCAACAGACATGGCCGTCTCGTACCACACAGATGAACCAAACGCCGCACAGGCAACGAATAATCCATTGTAAATGGTACGAACGGCACGCCTGCCGAGTCCCCAATCATTTCTCAAAATACGTCTGACCTTTCCAACAACCGCCGTCAATTTAGTACGGACATGCGTGAGATGAGCAAGGAAGCTCATCCGCTCTCCCATAACTATTCCGAGGTACCTGACCTGAGTCACATAGCGAATGCTGTTGTCACCAATTCTAATAAGCGGGGGCCGACTAGCCGACAACGTGCCCTTAAGGAGCATCATCGCCGTCTTGTCAAACGCCACCTCCACACCAACCTCTACACCCCACTCACAAGCGATTTGGATAGCCTGCACACCCCTTCTCTCCAGCTCAGCACGAGACTGGCCTTCGATAAGAATGAGCAAGTCATTCGCATACGCACACAGTTTAAAAGTTAGCCCCAGACGCCTCAGCAGTGGATCCATCATGAGGTTCCAAATAAATGGACCACATATAGAACCCTGCGGACAACCTCTGGCAACCTCCTTCCAAACTGTTTCATTGGCTCCAACAACACATGCTTTTCTATCCTCGAAATAGCTACGCCAAATGCCCATCTCACGACAACCAACTTCAGACAGCCTTCTCAACACACTATCCCATAAGAGATAGTCAAAAGCGCCTCTGAAATCAATGAAAAGACCAAGGACGTACTTAGAGTTAGACTGCTGGACTGCACTCTTAACATATGCCCAGGCATCCTCAATGCCTCTTCCTTCCCTAAAACCATATTGCTGACAGGAGAAGCCCTCCCTGTAGCCCTCCACAAGCCTAGACACCATGATCCTTTCCAGCACTTTCGCAAGCACTGGCAAGAGGCTGATGCCCCGATAAGAGCGGGGATTACTCCTCACTTTATCGGGAGACTTGAGGAGCACCACAACGCGAGCAATCTTCCATGCCCTTGGGAAGTAACCGTCACTGACACACCTTGCATATATAGATTCCAGATATTCAGGGATGGCCTTCCAGATGCTTTTACACATCTCTCCGGCCAATCCGTCAACACCTGGCGACTTTCTACTCTTCACTCGAGAAAAACCGTCTACAATTTCCGACCTCTCCAGGTTAGGAGGATCGGTTATCTCCCCCGGTGGAGGAGTATAACCGATCGGTTCCGCCCCTGGAAAGAACACCCCCAATAAAGCGTCCGTACAGTCTCTCCATGATGACAGCACGGTGCCACCAACATGGAGACAAGTTAAGTCAGCCTGATTCTCTCTACCCCTGCAGACACGGTAAACCCTGCCCCAGGGGTCATCCCTATTGTCCCGTACAAAACTCCTCCATTCGTCCTCTTTTACAGCAATAATCCTGTCCTTGTAAGTCCTAAGGCTACGAAGATATTCATGTCTGCGAAGAGCAAGATCGTCAGCATTGGCACGCCTACACCTCTGGAAACGCCTCCGGAGGTGTTGGACATGCCGCCGCATCATATCAAGTTCCCGGGTCCACCATTTGACCCTCTTTGGATTCGCTCTCCGAGCTCGGCCCAGCACACTATCGTTCACTGCGGATACCGACCGCACTATCTTCGCAACCTGGTCATCTATCGTAAGTGTCCTAAAGTCATCAATTGGCACCGATGACAATGCCTCCCTAATAAAACCACAATAAAGGTCCCAATCAACGTCGCGAATTCGCCATCGTAAGACGCCCACAGTCTCCCGAGTTCGTCTTTGATAAGAGATAATAATCTCAATCAGATTATGATCACTTATCCCCCAATGGTCACACACCCTCCACCTAAAGTTATAGGCAGTAACCGCTGCCCCATTTGCAGCTGTCACGTCTATGTCGCTAACGCCCATTGGCCCATCAAAAGTGAACAACTCGCTCGGCTCATTCAGCACGCTCAAATCTTTCGAGAGCAGGTAATCAGTTAGCATCTCGCCTCGGATGAGGTTCGGATGACCAGACGACAGTCTGGCCATCTTACTGAACCACATACGAGAAGATGCATTGGCGTCCAGACCGAGGATAACCGGAATGCTACTCGCCGCGAGTAGCACCGTATCCATGTATGCGAGGTAAGGCTCCAATGGCGCGCCATGCCTACAATAGATGCTGGCCAAGTACATCTCACCAAACCGCCCCTTAGCACGAATGCAAACCCCCAATTGGCCACGTTCTAGTACGATACATTCAATGTCGTCGTTATTCACTATTATCGCGGCCTTTCCCATATCGTCCGTAAACACGCGCATCCCCCCCGGTATCCCCCGCACACAACCATTGCTGGTATATGGCTCCTGAATTAAAGCCAGACTAGCGCCCATTCGGCGCATAGCCTGCCCCAGCTCACACATTGCAGCATAAGACCGCTGACAGTTTATCTGAATAAGTCGTAAATCCATTTTAATGTCGAGCGTTCACCCGAGCTGCCATAGCAGCATATATCGGGCAGATCTCCGACAGCATCCTGTGATCAGCAGGAAGCCCCTTATGGGCACAATTTCTGCACCAGGGCAGAGCCTGGCATTGCCAAGACTCATGTCCCTCCTGGCTACATGACCGGCATACAGATTGCTCCATTCTGCACTCGCGAATGCGGTGATCAAAGCCCAGGCACCTAAAGCAGTGCTGAACCTCGTTCTGAAGCCTCACCATATAATGAAACCACTGTATGTACACGCGGCCTACATCCTTCAGATAATTCATTATCTTCTCACTGCCCTCCAGCACAACATTTATACTGCCAATTCCGTCCTTCCAAGGACCTCCTACTAGGCGAACGCTCTTGTTGAATTGCTCGATTGTTATTCTGTCCTTCAAATTTTTGGCGTACAGCTCCGACATAAACTCGTCCGGCGAAATACTTTGACTAACACCACGAATCATAAGCCTGGGACCCAGTTTGTCGTTCACCGTTACTTTCAGACCGACTTCTTCAAATTTCTTGTTTGCGATAATCTTCTGCCTCTCATCCTTCGAACGAGTTCTGATGACAGCACCACCCCTTCTTATAGGCTTCACATCGTGGATCCTAACGTCGCCCATGGTAGGGCCAACCTGAGTCATGAAGGTCTTCACGACTTCATCCGGGGTAACAGCAGGGTCACCATGCTTGAGCACCGCAGATCAGGTCTCTACAGGCTTTTGAACACCAACGGCGGCGGCAGCAGCAGCAGCAGGAACAGCAGGAACAGCGGGAACAACGGCAGCACCTCTGGTAGCAGCAGGTAAAGCGGATGGCCGCAAGACCGACAGCTGCCCTCTCATTTCTGCGTTCACATTCATGAGATGGATCATAAGCGACCCAAATTCCTCAACCTTATCAAGAATTCTTGCCAGCACTTTAGTCTTCAAACCGGCTCCCAAGATTTCTTCCCGTAAAGTTTTCTTCACAGCATTCATATCAGCCATCTGGTCATCAACCCCGTAAGACCTAGTACGGCGAGGTCTACTACTTCTAGGCGAGCTCAATAAAACAGGAGGAGCAACATCAACAGGGGCAACATCAGCACCAGCAACGTCAGCAGTGGTATAATCTGCGGTAGCACCCCCAGCTGACTCTACGTCTTTACCAGACCTGAAATGCTTCGAACCGTCCACCATCACCTCACTATCTGAGCACACATTACTACTGTCCGAATGCCTCACTTTCGGCTTAGACGTCGGTGGCAACATTTTCTGCTCATCTTCAGCAAAATCAGTCGACGAAACGTCGCCTTTCGGCTTCTTCCGCCCTTTAGTGGACATAATTAACAATTTTCAAAATTCAAATCCGCAATCCGTAACGTATAATCAATAAAAAATAATAATTCAAGCCAGCAACAAACTTCCAATGACTTTCAAACTTTCAAATCGTAGACCAGAATCAACAGCAATTTTGTTACCAAGGACAGGAATCCCTTACTCACCACTCCCTATTCACCAAAGGTGAATCAGTCGGAGCAGCAACCAACAACCGGAAACCGGAAATGAAAGACCGGAAACCGGAAATGCAGCGCCAAACCGGAAGTCGCGCCAAACGCAATAATTTTTCCCGAGGACCAAAACCGGAAACCGGATATGACCTCGCCGGAAACTTCAAGTTGGCAACACCGGGTGAGGATGTTACCAACACACAAAAGGGGTATTGCCAGTACCAACAGGCAATACCAGCTGAGATCAGCTGCTTACAAATGCAGTCAGCTGCGATCAGCTGCAGTCAGCTGTTTATAAAAAATGCCAAAAGTGACTCACCTTGGTACAACTGCGACCAACCAAAAAGCCACGCGTCTCACTAACACCAACGCACTCACACACTACCAGCAGTAAATAGCAAAATGCTGGCAACAAGCTGTATGCTTATAATTCAAAAAAGTATATAGGGATTTTTAATCCGGCTATATCTTAACAATCTCTTCACCGATCTTTATAATTTTTATATAAAAATCTACAATAAAATCGCACTTTTAACCGCTTTTATCGCACTGTAAACTTCGATAATTACTCCGCACTTATAAAAATACGTCTGTTCACTACCAAATTAAACAGCAAAGTGGAGTAGATAGGGACAACTGTTAAGGGTTTAACGTGCGTATCGTCCGTAGACACGCCACACGCCGCTAGTTGCCGTAGCGGTAGTTGAGTTCAATGCGCCCAACCACCGCCACTCGAAGCCGGTACCCTCCAATTCGGATATCACCAAGTAACACCGGTCAAAGGAGAGCCCATAGCAACAAGTTGGCAAATTGATATCACCACTGTCTGGGTGATGATACCCCCCTTGCTGAGGGGTATCTATCTAGGTACTTCTACAACCACTACGTGTACCTCCGAGGAGGACCTCACCAATCATCAGGCCGGAACTTTATCCTGAATGACTGGGGGTTGTCATTCCGGGGGCTCCTGATGCCCGTAGTACCAGATTAAGGCATCTCTGGTCAGTCCGTGAGAACACCAGAAATGCCTGCCACGCGAACTTAAAGGGACAAGCACCCCAAGAACGCGTGGCATTGAACGGCCTGCACCACACAAGTCGCCATTAAAGGCGTTCTCTGCCTATATTGAGCGCCAGACCACTCAGGGCTAGGTCGAACCCAATATACCCCGGGGATGCCAGGCCACTGACGGGGACACTCGTCAGCAGCCCTTAAATGCATCCCCGGGGGGAGTAGATAGGGACAGAGGGAATCTCGTTAATCCATTCATGCGCGTCACTAATTAGATGACGAGGCATTTGGCTACCTTAAGAGAGTCATAGTTACTCCCGCCGTTTACCCGCGCTTACTTGAAATTCTTCACTTTGACATTCAGAGCACTGGGCAGAAATCACATTGTGTCAACACCCGTTAGGGCCATCACAATGCTTTGTTTTAATTAGACAGTCGGATTCCCCAAGTCCGTGCCAGTTCTGAATTGATTGTTAATTGATAGTCGTTATAATTTAAAAGGAATATATCTTGCGATAATTCCCTAAAAATTTTAGCAAGAAAGTTCCACAATTGGCTACGTAACTACTATCCGGGGAACAAGATCCGAAAATCTCTATTTACCCACAACGAGTACATAAAACCATGTTATTGCTTCCCAATCAAGCCCGACTATCTCAATCTTCAGAGCCAATCCTTATCCCGAAGTTACGGATCTAATTTGCCGACTTCCCTTACCTACATTATTCTATCGACTAGAGACTCTTCTTCTTCTTGCGTGACCCCACCATAAATTTTCAAGGTCCGAGGAGAAAATATCGACACAACAGTAAATGTCATGCTCTTCTAGTACATCTACCATATCTCTCTTCGAAAGACTTCCATGGTAGTACGACTATAAAACAGAAAAGAAAACTCTTCCGATACCTCTCGACGGCTTCTTTATGGTCGTTCCTGTTGCCAGGATGAGCACAAGGCCCATATTTATTAACAAACGGATACTCAACAGGTTACGGAATTGGAACCGTATTCCCTTTCGTTCAAAATTATTCAAGGGTTTAATTACTAAGCAGAATTATTATTCACTTTTCATTATAACTAGAAAATTTTCGGCTTTCGCCTTGAACTTAGGACCGACTAACTCGTGATCAACCACTGTTCACACGAAACCCTTCTCCACTTCAGTCCTCCAAGGTCTCATTCGATTATTTGCTACTACCACCAAGATCTGTACCAATAGCGGCTCCATGCAGGCTTACGCCAAACACTTCTATGCACACCATTGTACCCTCCTACTCACTAAAGTTTCAAAATTTATAATTCAACCGAAATTGAATATAAATCATCTACTTTAGCGGTAATGTATAGGTATACAACTTAAGCGCCATCCATTTTAAGGGCTAGTTGCTTCGGCAGGTGAGTTGTTACACACTCCTTAGCGGATTACGACTTCCATGTCCACCGTCCTGCTGTTTTAAGCAACCAACGCCTTTCATGGTATCTGCATGAGTTGTTAATTTGGGCACCGTAACATTACGTTTGGTTCATCCCACAGCGCCAGTTCTGCTTACCAAAAGTGGCCCACTGGGCACATTATATCACAACCACAACCTTGATACTAAGAAAGGTGAGGTTCTTACCCATTTAAAGTTTGAGAATAGGTTAAGATCGTTTCGACCCTAAGGCCTCTAATCATTCGCTTTACCAGATAAGATTATTTTACATAATTTTTAAATGCACCAGCTATCCTGAGGGAAACTTCGGAGGGAACCAGCTACTAGATGGTTCGATTGGTCTTTCGCCCCTATACTCAATTCTGACAATCGATTTGCACGTCAGAACTGTTTCGGTCTTCCATCAGGGTTTCCCCTGACTTCAACCTGATCAAGTATAGTTCATCATCTTTCGGGTCACAGCATATTTGCTCAAGGTACGCTCTAGTTGGAGGTATAAATAATATAAATATTATTATACATAACTATATAGAACGCCCCGGGATTGAATTAATAGACTATAAATAATCTAAAAACTAATCCCATTAAAGTTATGTTAATTTCGCTATTAGGTTTTTATTCCCAATAACTTGCAAATATGTTAGACTCCTTGGTCCGTGTTTCAAGACGGGTCCCGAAGGTATCCTGAATCTTTCGCATTGTTAATCATATAAAATAAAATCATGTAAAATAAAAGAAGATTCACTTTTATTTTTAACAAAAAATATTTATGCAAATTATTTAACACAAAGTTATTCCAAAACTATATATGTATATATCATCATAATTTAGATTCAAATATCATTATGTTTTTTTTATCTTTATATATTTTTCCATTCTAATGGACATTTTTGTTTTGTTTGCATTCTTATTAACTATTTAATATGTGTGTATAATGTGTGTATAATATTATGTTTATTGTATTTTTCTTTTCATACAGACGTTGTATTTAAAGATGTCCTTTGTCTAACGAGAACTTAAATTGTATTAAAACGAGAAGATAGACGGTAATTGTGGAGATAGACTGAAAAGACAAAATCAAAAATAAAGATGAAGTTTTAATTACTGTATATCTTATTTTAATTAAATATTATTTTTAATTTTAAATATTATAAAGTTTTAGTTTTAAGGATTAGTTTAAAATTAATATTACACAAAGCTTACGTAGTAGGTAGCTGATAATAACATTATAATAATAGATTAATTAATATTAAGCCTACATAGTATCGGGTTTCCATATTGTGATTTCAAAAGTATGGGACTGGAATACGACATCTGTCAAACTAAGTTGTTAAACCATTTTTTTTCTTTTGAGTTGAAAGTCTGACATTGAAAAAATAGATCGCTTAACTATCACAAATTGCATAAAAATGATTAAAACTTACTACAAAAATGGTGGTTCTGCAACATATCCTGCTTTAAGAGGCTTACATAATACAATTACGCAAGCAATTGGCAAAATTGTGAAGAAATTTGAAGAGACTGGAGCGGTTACAACTATTGTAAGGCCTGTGCATTATCGTTTTGCTCGTTCTGGTGATAATATCGCTGCTGTAAGTGAAAGTGTTGCCGAAGACCCGAAATGCGTCGATTCCTCGTCGTTGTCAGGAATTAGGACTGTCTTACGGCACATTTTTTTGTCTGCTATGGAAGAATACGATTTGGAGAATATGTGGGGCTACGCGAAAGACCGTGTTTATGCAGATAAACCTTCAACTGAACATAGGCATAGCAAAGAAAATATAAAAGTATATGTAAACGACAATATTAAGAAATAAGAAATATAATTATATTGTTCTTAATGAACTTCACGCAAATAGAACAACGAAAATTGCTTCTGCACTGATTCAATGAAGTTATTATTAATATCATGTTATAATATATCTTATTATAATATTGTCCAAACTAGGTTTGGACACCCATAAATTACTAGGTAGAATTATTGAAAATAAAATTGAATTTAACGGAAAAAGGTGATTAGTCACAATAATGAATTGTATGTCAAACTATAACGGGGTAAGAATTATATAATATTTATATGTATATAGAACATTTTAGTAGTCGCCGTGGTCTAGAGGTTAGTGTGTTGGCTTACTAAGAAATGAGACACCAGGCTCTGACATTTTCAAAAAAAAAAAAGAAATATGAAAAAAAATATTTCTTTCGGTCTTCTGGTAAAAGCTCTGAGAGTAACTAATTGCCATTAACAAGCTTTTCAAGTCTGTCGTTCGGAGTCGACATTAAACTGTAGGTCCCGATACTCATGGATAAAAATTGACACACACAACATGAGTGCTGCGAGAAGCTAGGTCTTAATCCTGACATAGGGTTGTAAAGGCTTGTTATGTATGTATGTATGTATATAGAACCTTTTAATTTTTTATATAACCAGTATAGTTTGTAGTCAGAAGCCATTTTTATATCTCAAAAGGAAAGCTCATAAATTGTAAATTGATGTATATTAGTGTCTTGAATTTAATTTAATAAAAAACAACATCCAAAAATTACTTCTGCACTGATTCAATGAAGTTATTATTAATATTGTATTAATGATCCCATACAATTGATCCATATTCCAAAATGTTTATGTTGTTTCTACCAAATTGCATACATTTTAAAGACCTGGTTAGCCAAACGTTGATGTCGTAAAAACGGTACGTACGTTAACGTACGTACGAATGTGCAGTTATACAAACGTGTCATATGTCAACAGAAAATGTAAATAAAAACAAAACAAACCAAAAAATTATAAAGGCCTGTACCAATAATATTAATATTAAAAATAGATATTAACCGATACACATACAATATCTAATTAAAATAGAGGTTGCGGTGGCATTTTCGACGAACTCTGCGAAACAAAAATTTCTATTTTAAAAAAAATATACAGTGGCTCAAAGTAATAATGGGACACAACCAAAGTACTTTTTATTTAACATATTTTTTTCTCACAGTTACGTTAATGTTTATGTTTTTTATGTTTTTATGTTACTTTTGTTCTTGATTTTGCTACGACATAATTTTATCGCTTTTTGTTTTGAACAAAAAAAGTTACAAGCGATAATTCACAATAACACATTTTTAGATCACAAAGTAATAATGGGACAATTTGTAAATATTTTTTATTTACATGGTCTAAGAGTTCTTTTACAAGTGTTTTTTAACCATTTTAAATACATTATTCATTATGGCGAATCGGGGTTTACAAACAACGCCTGAAATTAGAAAATTAATAATTGAACACTCAAAATCCGGAAAATCTGTTCGAAATATTGCAGAAATATTCAATAAACCGAAATCTACAGTGTTTAATATTATAAAACGTTATTCGGATGCAAAAAGTTTCGAAAATGCTTCAAAGCCAAGCAAAAGAAAAATATTTTCCGATGCAGATGAACGGTGGTTATTAAGAGAAGTTAAGAAAAAACCTCATATAAGCGCCCCTAAATTAACTGCTGAAGCAGAAAAATATCTAAAAAAGAAAGCTAAACCTGAAACTGTAAGAAATATTTTGAGAAAGCATGGTTATAATGCCCGGGTAGCTAGAAAAAAGCCCTATATAAATGATGGAAACAGACGTAAACGTGTTAGCTTTGCTGAAGAACATAAAAATAAGGACTCCTCATTCTGGAATAAAGTGATCTTTACCGACGAAAGCAAATTTAATGTTTTCCGGTCGGATGGACGTTCTTACGTGTGGAGAAAACCGAATACAGAGCTCGCCAAAGAAAATTTAAGACCATCGGTAAAACACGGTATGGGATCTGTCATGGATGGGGCACAATATCAGCAGCTGGACCGGGTAATCTCCACATTGTTGAAGGAATTATGGACCACAAATACTATTTAGATATTTTACGTGCAAATCTTGCAGAATCAGCGGAGAAATTGTTTCTTACAAATGATTATTACTTTTACCAAGATAATGACCCAAAGCACAAGGCATACAATGTCAGAAGCTGGCTGCTCTATAACTGCCCGCATGTGCTTGAAAAACCACCACAATCGCCGGATATTAATCCAATAGAGCACGTGTGGAGCCATTTGGAGGATAAATTAAAAGTTCGTCATATAAATTCCAAAAACGACTTAATAATTGCTCTAAAGGAGGAATGGGAAAGGATATCACCTGAGTTCTGCCGTAAACTTGTTGGATCGATGGCAAATCGATTGAAGTCAGTAATACGACAAAAAGGGCTGCCAACAAAATATTAATCTTTATCCGTAATATTAGATTTAATACCTTATGAATTGTTCTTTTAATTTGTCCCATTATTACTTTGAGGTCTAATTAACGTATTAAGAAGTCTATTTTGCATTATTTTGTTTTGCCAGCATTAATTGAATTCAAAGTTTCCGTTTTAAATAAAGTACCATATATGCTTTTCAATTCCATATACAATTTTTTCCTGGAGCTGTTATATTGACTAAATTATTACAAGAACTGTCGACGTAAGCGTGTGTCCCATTATTACTTTGAGACACTGTATGTATATTCAGTAGAGTTGTCAACTATTCGATGAAATCCAAAAACCGGTTTTCGAATAGTTTAAAAAACCGCACATTTTTTAAAACCGGGTTTCGGCTTTTTTATTTAAAAACCGGTTCGAATAACCCGGTTTTTCGGTTTTCCCAATTAATAAAAATATATACAATATACTATATAAAAAAATTTTTGTCTTGTTTTTATAACTATTTTAACTTAAAAAAAAAACAAGAAATAAAATAAAAAATAAATTTAAAATTTTGAAAATTATAAAATAGTACATACATATGTAAATATGTATTATGTATACATATATAGTACAAATCGTCATATTAAATGCAAACGGCCGTAACTACACAAAATATTGAAATTGAGTTTTTTTATTAATTATGGTTCGTTTTATCAAAATACATGTTCGAGTAAAATTTTAGATTCCTTCGATCAAAATTGGCGATTTAATTAACGAAATTCAAACGGACGTAACCACATGTGCGTGTATTCCTAAATGCAAGAAGGCATAACTACATACATATTTATATGAAAACCTTACATACAACCTCACTTGTTGCCAATCCTTATATATCGATCCTGAAATTTATATGATTTTAAGGATTTACAAAATTTTTGATTTTAAGGTTTTTGCTTCTCCTGTAAAAACAAAAAGCGTAGTTACGTCCATTTTCATTTAGTATGACAATATGTAAATATGTATGTACATATGTAGAAAGAAACATACATCTATAATGACAAAAAATAATTATTCAAGGTTATTCATTTTATTTATTTTTCTTAAAATAATTATAGTATTTCAAATATGTGACGCAGTTTAAATGTTTAGATGATATACGGTTTCTTAGCTTTGTTTTTATTGCTGAGCTTACTGAAAAGACACGTTCACTTATTGTAGAATTTGGGTTAATTGTGAGTAGCGCTATATATATATCAGTGTTTTATATCTTTTAGAACATAAGAAGTGTTTTATACGTAATTTATATTTGTTAGAAAAAAATCAGTAAAATATAATACACCTAAAATGAAAAATATTCGAAAATGTCGAATAGTTCGACAGCAAATAACCGGTTTTTCGAATAACTCGAAAACCGCCACATTTTTAAAACCGGTTTAAAAAACCGGAAAAATAGGAAAAACCGGTTTTTCGAATAATTCGAAAACCGGTCTTGACAACTCTAATATTCAGTAAAATATACATAGTAAAAAATATATTTTCAATATTTGTGGATACTTACCGAAGAAAGCAGCTCGCGATTTACAGTAACATAACCCTTCAAGCTAACAATCGCTGGATTCATTTCAATTGCTACAATAAATATGTCGATTTCTTTCTTAGCTTCTAAATCGGCTTGAAGTAAGTCGATTGATAGTAAAGTTTTTTGCACTCCTTTGGCCACGCCAAGTGTAGCTTTATGTGAACAGTCACAGAAAATAAACAGCAATGTAGAACAATATATTACATCTACTATAAGTCCAGCTTCCTTGTATGAGATATTATAACCATGTTTATGATCCATTATTTCTGCAAATGCTCCATATACCGCTATGACAATATTAACGAAACTAAGAAAATAACAGCTATTAGTATTAAAGAAGTAACTAAAGGTATTTAAGTTGTATATATGTATGACATTTTAAATTAAATTGTTTTGTTAGAAAACAGCAAAACAGCGATTTTACGCAAAGGCTTTTATAAGCAACAACACTGCGTTAAAAACAAAAAAATTTAAATAATTTCAATTATATATATATATATATATATAATTAAGATATATAATACATATGTATATGAAATGGGGATAAGCATGTCTCTATGGCCATTTCGTCTCTGCTTAAGAGACTCATCAGGAGACTTTTTCTAAAAGGCGGTACTCAAAAATACAAATACTTATATTCAAGTACATAGTTATAAGCTAAATACGAATCATATCACATTTAGTACATAGAAACCAAAAAATTTATTTACAAAGCAATACATTTACAAAAAAAAAAAAAAAACACCCTGAAAAAAAAAAAAAAAATTAAAGCACAAACGAATAAAATAAAATAAGAAATAAAAAACGAATTTGTAATTGTAGTATGTCAATCCAGCCTTTTTGGACCCAATGATATATGCAATGTATAATTTGGTATTGTAATTTCCCAATATAATATGAACCGATTTTCAAGTAGAAAATCCCCACATTTCGAAACAGTTGTTTGTAATCAAACGCCACTGATCTTGAAGAAATTCTTTACTTAAAACTTTGTAAATAGCTGTACAGCGTAACTTTTATCAGTAACTTTTAAAAATACGATACTCGCAAAAGAAGTCGACAGTTTTTTTGTTTCCAGTAACGATTATGTGATTCACTAAGTACATTTTATCGACAGTCGACAACTGTAGTTTTCTTTATGTTTAAATTGCAATAATAGGGCAGCACCGTATTTGTATATGTATGTATATATTTGTAGTCGCCGTGGTCTAGTGGTTAGCGTGTTGGTTTACTAAGACATGAGCCCTGGGTTCGACACTCAGCTCTGACGTCTTAAAAAAAAAAACAAATATGAAAAAATATTTCTTTCGGCGACTACCTCTCAGCAGTCTTCTGGCAAAAGCTGTGAGAGTAATTAATTGCTATGAACAAGTAAGACCGACCCTTACTTATATTTTACCCCCCAACTTTTTTCCGATCATACCTACCCCCTATCTCCACTCCCTAAGGGGGCTTCAGTTCAAAGTTTATAAAATTTGCTCCTACCGCTCTAGGGAGTGAGGATAGGGGTTAGGTATGTTCGGAAAAAATGTAGGAGGCAAAATATTAGTGAGGGGCGGTCTTACATTTTATCCCTCTAAGGGCTACTCCAGGGCAGTTGTGGAGTTTTTTGTGGACTTTTACTTCTTCAACCCAACCTTTGACCCCGATGAAGAGCCATTTGCCCCCATCCCACAACCCCAGTTTTTGTTTCATGTTTTTTTTTTTTTTTTTTTTTGTAGAAACTTACAAAATAAGCGGTTCCAGCTAATCGAAATCGAAAAATCGTCTACCATTCCACCACCATTATACTAGTTCTAATCTCATTCCTTTGCAATTTGATTTTTATTTCTTGATCCAAAAATACCTCCACTCTGAAATTTTTCACAACTGTACTATCTTTGGCATAATTTTTTTTCAAATTTTTAAAAAAGTCGCTTTCGGAGATATTGGCTTCCGACTTATAGATAAAGAAAATTGACCTTTGACTTTTTCAAAGAAAAAAATTATGTTGCATATTAAATAAAAGGTAATTTAATAGCCTTCCAAATTCCACTTTTAGGAGATGCGTAGCTATAACACTTTTCCAGAAAATTACAATTAAGTATGTATAACCTTGTGCATTTTTGTACTGTTTTCCGATTTTCAAGACCTCATATTTCCGGATCCAGATGTATCAGTTCTTCCAAACTTTGTATTTAATTTTGTTCTATGATATACAATATTTCTACAAAAAATCATAAAATTCGGAGGGTGTAGGTTAAAACCATTGGTTGATTTGATATATAAATTTTAAACCAACATGTATTTGTGTTTGTGAGTTTTATAAACATTGTACCCCTACATGTATATTTGTTTTTGTAGGTATTTATAATTTTATAAACATATTTGAGAATGTTCCTAATATATTTGTGTTTGTAATAATAACAGCAAAACCTACTTTAAAAGATTGTAATGACGATTTTGCTTTATACAAAGATGTTATCCTAACACTGCCGCCCACTTAAGCCCGTTCATCCCCAAAAGGCTCATTGTACCTCTTCCATAGCTTGCCAGTCTTTCCAGGTGTACAACCATCATTTTCGATGTGGGAATAGTAATAATATACTTTGTTCAAATTCTCTTGGGCTTCATTGTTGCTTGACTCCTCTTCGGTGGCATGCGTTGACTTGGTATCAAATTCCAAATCACCCGGTAACATCAGCTCGGCTCCAAAAATTATCTCAGCAGGCGTTTTTTATGTTGAGTCATGTACAGCTGATCGGTACGAAAGTAGAAATATAGGAATGTACTCGTAACAATCTTTTTGTTGATCACTGACTATTTTACGCAGGTATTCTTCTACCATGCCATCTGATTGAGGGTGTAGGGGAGTTGTTCTAGTTTTCTTGAAACCGTACATCTCGCACATTTCTTTAAACACCGCTGACTCAAAATTTCTGCCTTGGTCAGAATGTAGTTCTGATGGTACTCCATAGCGACTTACCCAGTTATTTCTAAACGCTTGCACAAACATTGTTGCCTCCTGATTGGGCATGGCATACACCTCTGGCCATTTACTAAAGTAATCTATTACCACCAGAACGTACCGGTTACTACTGTTGCTGACAGGAAAGGGACCCGCTACATCCATCGCTGGTCGCTGGAACGGCGCTCCTGAGTTATATTGCTGCATTTGGCCTCAGCTTCTTTTTACTGAACCTTTTGCTGATAGACATTGTGTACAGTTCGCTATCCAATCGCATATAGCTTGTTTACATCCAACCCAGTAGAACCGCTGATTCAACTTTTTTAGAGTTTTCGTCACACTAAGATGACCACCACTTGGCCCGTTATGTAACTCTTTCACGCATCTTGGAGGATGGCAACACAGTTAGGTTGGAGGTTTACTTGCCATTTGCACTTACCCATGTTCTATATAAGCATCCGTTTATCATATTTAAGCTGCTCCACTGTGCCCAATACGCTTTTGTTAGCGGTCCCTCAGCTGATATTTCGTTGCGGGTAGGTATTTTGTTTTCTATGGCCGCGATGATCTTAGACAGTATTGGATCATTTCTCTGCGCATATGTACAGTTGTCGCTAGCCTCTATTCGTGTTAGCCGGATATCGGATTCTTTTGTTTCAGCCTTCACACAATGCTTGCATTCCAGGTTGCAGGAATGTACGCCTCGACAGAGTACCTGCATTGCTGTGTTTTATTCCTCGTCTATGCTCAATTTGAAAATAATAACTTTGGAGGCGCTCAATCCATCTTGCTAGCTACCCCTCAGGATTTTTAAATTGCAGCAGAATGATTGGTTCGCAGCAGGAAATGTTGACCATACAAGTATTTGTGATAATGCACTCCAACACAGCCAGTAACTCACGCCTTGTCACACAGTAGTTCTTCTCAGGCTTTGATAGCGTTCGACTGGAATAGCGTATGACCTTTTCTGCACCATCGATCACTTGTGATATCACTCCGCTAATGTCATATCCGCTTGCATCGCTGTTTAGTATGAACTTCTCACCTGGGACTGGATACACCAAAACAGATGCTCTTTCAATTTTTGGAATGCTGTCCTTCTTAGTGACATCATTCAACTTTCTATAGTCTACGCAGAATCTTGTGCTTTCATCTTTCTTTTTCACAAGGACTATAGGCGAGCTCCAAGGGCTGGATGATGGCTCAATTACTCAATAATCTTCTCCATTTCACTATATAGTTCTTTAACCTCATTTCGCTTCGCAAGTGATATGCTTCTTGGTGCTTGCTTTATTGGTTTTGCTTCGCCAGTGTCGATCATAAGTTTCACCTCGACTTTGACTTTGTACAGCAAATACGATTTTGTAACATCTGCTTGGCTTTATTTCTTTCAGCAGCAGTAAATTTGGCTACCCATTTCCACCCGTCTTGCTTTCATTATTTATTATCACCTCCACTCGAGCACATTGACCCACATCGGAGTTTTTATTGATGACTTTTTCATGGCTAGACAAGTCTAATACTCTCACAGGGACAACTCCTTCTTTACTGTTCTTAACAAAGGCTTTTGCTGTTAATGTTTCATATTTGATTTTTGCCGGTTCTGTTACCAACAATCTCCCTCTATGCGTACCCATATCAAAGTTTCAAACTATGGTGGCAGTTTTTGTCTTGCAACAGGAATTAATTTTCTGACATTAGTTTTGACATCATAGCCCACATCAACAGGTGTATCGACATTACGCCAACTCATTATTTGTTGCCCCATATCTAAGTTGATGCCCATGGACTATCATAAAGTCTGCTCTAATGATAACTTCATCGACAATATCGGCAATAATAAATACATGATACACTTATGTTGGCCATTGTCACCTTTGCTGTTATTTTACCGTAGACTCACCAGTAGCTGTCCGCAAACTGACATTGTTTATTATCTCATATTTATCTTTAATTATATGTATTATAGTCGCCGTGGTCTATTGGTTAGTGTGTTAGAGTACTAAGAAATATAAAAAAAAATATTTTTTTCGGCGACTACCTCTCAGCAGTCTTATTGCAAACGTTCTGAGGTTAATTAATTGCCATCAAAAAGCTTCTCAAGTCTGTCATTCGGAGTCGACATTAAATTGTAGGTCCTGGTATTTATATTAATTGTGTTTGTGTGGACGTATACGTGCATTTTATTTTTTCATTTGATTTTGATTTGATTTTTAAACAACCGTGTAAACGTAAAAAATCTGCAGTAAGGCTTTCATTTTTAAAATACGGTGGAATATCATAATATTTTTTCTATGATTTTACGTACGTAAAGTATTATCGTTGAAACCAGGGACGGCGAACCTATGGCACGCGTGCCCAAAGTGACACGCAGGATAAATTTTCGCTGGCACGTATAATATTTTTCATTTTCTTACAAATTGTGAACTCAAATCAAATTTATTGCATAAATTTTGATATTTAAAAACAAACTTCCATATTTCTGGCGCCGTAATTCATAACGTTAAAATAAAATTATATTATTTGCGTATGTAATAGAGGTGAGCACCAGACGCTAAAATTATACAGTATTGTATTTTTCTCCTGATTGCAATAAATTTGCATTTCTATTGCATTTTAGCGGCTCATTTCATATAAAAATCATTCATTATTAATGCGCACGAGTAAGTTATTGTTCACGATTTCTCCCTTACAAAATAGCTTACTCGTAAGCACTAATTTCTGCTGGGAAGTGACATACTAGTAACATACAATTTTGTTACGAGATTTCAAAAAATTTCAACCATTTATTAACTTTATTAAATACCCAGACAAGTTCGATTTGGAAACTGCTCAAATAGATCAATTAGAGTGGTTAAAGCTGGTGAATTTAGAAATGCAGTTGACAGAGTTTCAATCGAGTTCTATTTGAAGCAGAAATTTATAGAGTTGAGGCAAAAAATAGAAAATAATGAAAAGAAAAAGAAAAAAAATTAAATGAAGAATAATACAAAAACATGAATAATATGTTGTTGAAGACACTGTGTTCGCTCTCAGAAATTCTCCAAAATGATGACACGGTGTCTCCAAGAATAGAACACAGCAATTTGTCTCTTTCCTAATGCGTTTAATAATAATATAATAAAAGAAAAATAATTTACTGTCTTATATTTGTCTATTTAGTATTGCCTCTATAAATCCAAGTACATAATACATACTTACTTACTTACTTAGCTGGCCATAACAACCCGTTAACGGGTTTCGGCCTGCCTCAACACTAGTCTCCAGGAGTCTCTGCTAAGCGCATGCCTTCTCCAGTTGGTCACACCAATTGATGACAGGGCTCCATCTACCTGGTCTTTCCAACGTAAACATGGACGTCCTCAACATGGACGTCCAGTGACCTTCGCATCGAAAACCTTTTTCGCTGGAGCAGATTCTTCCATCCGAACAACATGGCCGAGCCAGCGCAGCCGCTGGATGTTAATGCGCTGGACAACATCTATGTCGCCGAGGAGCTCATACAGCTCATAGTTGGTCCTAATGCGAACTCATCGCCTTGCTTCAGTGGACCAAAGATCTTGCGCAGAATTTTCTCTCAAACACTCCCAGGGCCGCTGTATCGGCACAAGACAACGTCCATGCTTCCGCACCATAGAGAAACACCGGAAGAATAAGCGACTTGTAGAGTGTTAACTTCGTCGCACGAGAGAGGTCTCTGTTACTAAACTGCCTACCGAGACCGTAGTAGCACCTGTTGGCCAGTGTAATTCTTCGCTTGATCTCCAGACTGACATCATTCTTGCTGGTAATGGCGGTGCCAAGGTAGATAAAGTCCTTAACCACATCGAATGCAAAGTTGCCGGCTGTAATCTGGGAGCCGATACGTTCAACATCCCTACTCGTCGACAACATGTACTTCGTCTTGCTCTCATTTACCGCCAGACCCATTTTAGCAGACTCTCGTTCAATAGCATTAAAAGCTGCGGTGGCATCTCGCTTGGTATGCCCCATGATGTCTATATCGTCGGCATACGCAAGGAGCTGGACACTTTTATTAAAAATAGTGCCATTACGATGTACACCTGCCTTTCGCAAAACGCTCTCCATGACGAAGTTGATAAGGGATCGCCTTGTCTGAAACCTCGCACGGTATTAAAAGGCTCAGAGAGGTCTCTTCCTCCCTTACGGAGCTGCAGGAGTTGCTCAGCGTCATTCTGCATAGCCTTATCAGCTTGCCAGGAATACCGAGCTCAAACATTGCGGCATAAACGCGATCCCTTATTGGCCTATCGAAGGCTGCCTTATAGTCGACAAAAAGATGGTGTGTGTCGACTTGGCTTTCATGGGTCTTCTCCACGATTTTGCGCAGTGTGAATATCTGGTCAATGGTGGACTTACCAGGTCTGAGGCCGCACTGATAAGGTCCAATCAGTGAGATGGCGAATGGCTTCAGTCGTTCACACAATACGCTCGTAAGAACCTTATATGCGATAGGGAGGAGGCTTATACCCCTGTAGTTGGTGCATATCGTGGGATCTCCCTTTTTCAGGATGGGACAGAGAGCATTAAGATTCCAATCGTTGGGCATACTTTCCTCCAGCCATACTCTTCGAATGAGCTGGTGCATGCACCTAACAAACTCATCGCCTCCATACTTGAAGAGTTCAGCTGGCAAACCATCAGGTCCAGCTGCTTTGTTGTTTTTCAGTCGCCATATGGCAACCTTGACCTCTTCATGGCTGGGGGACGGGATCTTGACGTCGTCGTTAATGATTGGGTCCGGCACAGCATCTCTAGAGGCGGAATTTGTGTCACCATCACCCTGCAGTAGATTAGAGAAGTGCTCTCTCCTTGTGCATCTGTAACCAGGTTACCATGTTTGTCTCTGCAGAAGGTTGCTCCGGGCTTTAAACCAGTAGTAAGACGCCTTATCCTTTTATAAAAATTTCGAGCATCATTTCTACTCCTGCACATCTCGATTTCCTCACGATCACGCCTTTCTTGCTCTCTTTTCTTCTTTCTAAATAGGCGTCTCTCTTCCCTCCTCTTTTCTCTGTACACCACCACCGTTGCTCTTGTAGTGGTGGACTACAATGTTCGTCTATAGGCAGCGTTCTTTGCTGCAGTGGCCTCACGGCACTCTTCATCGTACCATTGGTTTCTGCGGGGAGGACGCTCAAAACCAAGAACTGTTACGGCAGTGCTGCGCAGAGAGTGAGCAATGTGAGACCACTGTCCACCAATACTTTCGAGAGAGGATGGGATGTAATTGAGCTCGTTAGAAAGACGATCGGATAACGACCTGGCTGTCCCTTGTGATCGCAGCTTTTTGATGTCCAGCTTCCCTTGCACACTAAACGTGTCGTATTCGACGCGCATATACGCAGTCGCATCTTGGCTGCGACAAGATAATGGTCCGAGTCGACATTTGGACCTCTAAATGTGCGCACGTCTAGTATACTGGATACATGCCTTCCATCAATCACAATGTTATTGATCTGGTTGTTGGTAGATCGATCAGGAGAGAGCCAGGTGGCCTTATGGATATCGAGATGTTGGAACCTGGTGCTACAAACTACCATGTTTCGCGCCGCGGCGAAATCGATCAGTCTCATGCCGTTCAGTGAGGTGGAATTATGGAGACTGAACTGTCCGACAGTGGGGCCAAAGATACCTTCACGTCCAATTTTCGCATTGAAATCGCCGAGGACTATTTTGGCGTCATGTGCCGGACACCTATCGTATACATCCTCGAGCTTTGACCGCATCATCCTTCTCTTCCGTCGGGGCGTGCACGCAAATAATATTATAAAACTTTGCCTTCATTCGGATCGTAGCAATTCTTTCGTTCACGGGGGTGAACTCCGAGACAAGATGGCGAAGTCTCTTACTTACTACGAATCCGCAGCCAAATTCGCGTCTCTTCTCATGGCAGCTGTAGTAGATGTCACATGTTGCTTGCCACGTACAACCTTGTGCTATCCATCGCATTTCCTGGATGGCGGTGATGTCAGCCCTACATTTCGTGAGAGCATCCGCCAATTTGATAGAGGCACATTCCCTATAAAGGGTTCTCACATCCCAGGTGCAAAGTTTATAAAATTTGCTCCTACCACTCTAGGGAGTAGGGCTAGGGGTTAGGTATGTTCGGAAAAAATGTAGGAGGCAAAATATTAGTGAGGGGCGGTCTTACATTTTATCCCTCTAGGGGCAATTCAAGGCAGTTGTGGAGTTTTTTGTGGACTTTTACTTCTTCAACCCCACCTTTGACCCCGATGAAGAGCCATTTGCCCCCATCCCACAACCCCCGTTTTTGTTTCATGTTTTTTTTTTTTTTTGTAGAAACTTACAAAATAAGCGGTTCCAGCTAATCGAAATCCAAAAATCGTCTACAACTATTATACTAGTTCTAATCTCATTCCTTTGCAATTTGATTTTTATTTCTTGATCCAAAAATACCTCCACTCTGAAATTTTTCACAACTGTACTATCTTTGGCAAATTTTTTTTCAAATTTTTAAAAAAGTCGCTTTCGGAGATATTGGCTTTCGACTTATAGATAAAGAAAATTGACCTTTGACTTTTTCAAAGAAAAAATTATGCTGCATATTAAATAAAACGTAATTTAATAGCCTTCCAAATTCCACTTTTAGGAGATGCATAGCTATAATACTTTTCCAGAAAATTACAATTAAGTATGTATAACCTTGTGCATTTTTGTACTGTTTTCCGATTTTCGTGACCTCATATTTCCAGATCCAGATGTATCAGTTCTTCCAAACTTTGTATTTAATTTTGTTCTATGATATACAATATTTCTACAAAAAAATCATAAAATTCGGAGGGGGTAGGTTAAAACCATTGGTTGATTTGATATATAACATGTATTTGTGTTTGTGAGTTTTATAAACATTGTACCCCTACATGTATATTTGTTTTTGTAGGTATTTATAATTTTATAAACATATTTGAGAATGTTCCTAATATATTTGTGTTTGTAATAATAACAGCAAAACCTACTTTAAAAGATTGTAATGACGATTTTGCTTTATACAAAGATGTTATCGTAACACTGCCGCCCACTTAAGCCCGTACATCCCCAAAAGGCTCATTGTACCTCTTCCATAGCTTACCAGTCTTTCCAGGTGTACAACCATCATTTTCGATGTGGGAATAGTAATAATATACTTCGTTCAAATTCTCTTGGGCTTCATTGTTGCTTGACTCCTCTTCGGTGGCATGCGTTGACTTGGTATAAATTCCAAATCACCCGGTAACATCAGCTCGGCTCCAAAAATTATCTCAGCAGGCGTTTTTTATGTTGAGTCATGTACAGCTGATCGGTACGAAAGTAGAAATATAGGAATGTACTCGTCACAATCTTTTTGTTGATCACTGACCATTTTACGCAGGTATTCTTCTACCATGCCATCTGATTGAGGGTGTAGGGGACTTGTTCTAGTTTTCTTGATACCGTACATCTCGCACATTTCTTTAAACACCGCTGACTCAAAATTTCTGCCTTGGTCAGAATGTAGTTCTGATGGTACTCCATAGCGACTTACCCAGTTATTTCTAAACGCTTGCACAAACATTGTTGCCTCCTGATTGGGCATGGCATACACCTCTGGCCATTTACTAAAGTAATCTATTACCACCAGAACGTACCGGTTACTACTGTTGCTGACAGGAAAGGGACCCGCTACATCCATTGCATCATCCTTCTCTTCCGTCGAGGCGTGCACGCAAATAAGACTGATATTATAAAACTTTCCCTTCATTCGGATCGTAGCAATTCTTTCGTTCACGGGGGTGAACTCCGAGACAAGATGGCGAAGCCTCTTACTTACTACGAATCCGCAGCCAAATTCGCGTCTCTTCTCATGGCAGCTGTAGTAGATGTCACATGTTGCTTGCCTCGTACATCTTGTGCTATCCATCGCATTTCCTGGATGGCGGTGATGTCAGCCCTACATTTCGTGAGAGCATCCGCCAATTTGATAGAGGCACATTCCCTATAAAGGGTTCTCACATCCCAGGTGCAAAAACTTACAAAATAAGCGGTTCCAGCTAATCGAAATCGAAAAATCGTCTACCATTCCACAACTATTATACTAGTTCTAATCTCATTCCTTTGCAATTTGATTTTTATTTCTTGATCCAAAAATACCTCCACTCTGAAATTTTTCACAACTGTACTATCTTTGGCATAATTTTTTTTCAAATTTTTAAAAAAGTCGCTTTCGGAGATATTGGCTTCCGACTTATAGATAAAGAAAATTGACCTTTGACTTTTTCAAAGAAAAAATTATGCTGCATATTAAATAAAACGTAATTTAATAGCCTTCCAAATTCCACTTTTAGGAGATGCATAGCTATAATACTTTTCCAGAAAATTACAATTAAGTATGTATAACCTTGTGCATTTTTGTACTGTTTTCCGATTTTCGTGACCTCATATTTCCGGATCCAGATGTATCAGTTCTTCCAAACTTTGTATTTAATTTTGTTCTATGATATACAATATTTCTACAAAAAATCATAAAATTCGGAGGGGGTAGGTTAAAACCATTGGTTGATTTGATATATAAATTTTAAACCAACATGTATTTGTGTTTGTGAGTTTTATAAACATTGTACCCCTACATGTATATTTGTTTTTGTAGGTATTTATAATTTTATAAACATATTTGAGAATGTTCCTAATATATTTGTGTTTGTAATAATAACAGCAAAACCTACTTTAAAAGATTGTAATGACGATTTTGCTTTATACAAAGATGTTATCGTAACACTGCCGCCCACTTAAGCCCGTTCATCCCCAAAAGGCTCATTGTACCTCTTCCATAGCTTGCCAGTCTTTCCAGGTGTACAACCATCATTTTCGATGTGGGAATAGTAATAATATACTTCGTTCAAATTCTCTTGGGCTTCATTGTTGCTTGACTCCTCTTCGGTGGCATGCGTTGACTTGGTATAAATTCCAAATCACCCGGTAACATCAGCTCGGCTCCAAACATTATCTCAGCAGGCGTTTTTTATGTTGAGTCATGTACAGCTGATCGGTACGAAAGTAGAAATATAGGAATGTACTCGTCACAATCTTTTTGTTGATCACTGACCATTTTACGCAGGTATTCTTCTACCATGCCATCTGATTGAGGGTGTAGGGGACTTGTTCTAGTTTTCTTGATACCGTACATCTCGCACATTTCTTTAAACACCGCTGACTCAAAATTTCTGCCTTGGTCAGAATGTAGTTCTGATGGTACTCCATAGCGACTTACCCAGTTATTTCTAAACGCTTGCACAACATTGTTGCCTCCTGATTGGGCATGGCATACACCTCTGGCCATTTACTAAAGTAATCTATTACCACCAGAACGTACCGGTTACTACTGTTGCTGACAGGAAAGGGACCCGCTACATCCATCGTATCATCCTTCTCTTCCGTCGGGGCGTGCACGCAAATAAGACTGATATTATAAAACTTTGCCTTCATTCGGATCGTAGCAATTCTTTCGTTCACGGGGGTGAACTCCGAGACAAGATGGCGAAGCCTCTTACTTACTACGAATGCGCAGCCAAATTCGCGTCTCTTCACATGGCAGCTGTAGTAGATGTCACATGTTGCTTGCCTCGTACAATCTTGTGCTATCCATCGCATTTCCTGGATGGCGGTGATGTCAGCCCTACATTTCGTGAGAGCATCCGCCAATTTGATAGAGGCACATTCCCTATAAAGGGTTCTCACTTCCCAGGTGCATATCCTTAAATCATTGTCCTTAAAACGTTTGCCAAGTTCGTCAACATAATAGAGGCTATTGTATTGGTTTTCATTGAAAAATGTTTTTACGTGGCAGATAGTTTGCAGGCAGATATCCTTCCTGTTGGAAATAATCTAATATAATCTATATATAGGGTGTTTTTTATTGAGGTATAGAACTTTAAGTTGGCATCACTTTTTTAACTGGCGGCCATTTTGTCAGCTGTCAAGTGATTAATATTTACACATGAGACCCTTGAGACGCCATTACATCCACAAAAACTGACTGTTTGGAGTGCTCTATGGGCTGGTGGAGTCATTGGGCCATACTTCTTCCGAAATAATGCTGGAGAGTCAGTTACCGTTAATGGAGACCGGTATAGAGCCATGATAACCGACTATTTTGTTCCCGAATTGGATGGCGTGAATGTGGATGAGTTGTGGTTCCAACAAGACGGCGCTACATGCCACACAGCGCACGTCACAATCGATTTATTGAAGGAAACAATCGATGAGCGCATAATTTCGCGGAATGGACCTGTCAATTGGCCACCAAGATCGTGTGATTTGACACCATTGGATTATTTTCTTTGGGGATATGTGAAGTCGCTCGTCTACGCCAACAAACCAGAAACGTTAGGGGACTTGGAAGCCAACATTCGTGGCGTTATTGCCAACATACGGCCCCATATGCTCGAAAAAGTGGTTGATAATTGGACCTGTAGAATTGGCTTTATTCGAGCTAGCCGCGGCGGCCACATGCCCGAAATCATATTTAAACTTTAATGGCATAAAATTAGCCTTCCAATAAAGCCAAATTGATGGACATTAAAACGATTTTCTTGTGTTTTATTTCAATTCGAAGTTCTAGACCTCTAAAAAAAAACACCCTGTACTTTCGTATAATCAGGGGGCTTATATATTCTTTGATCAATAATCGTATTAAGTTCCATCAAATGTCTTGGATATATTCCGAGCTACAAATAATCACCAAACCGGCTAATAGACACACTCTACCTCTGAGAGAAACATGGTTTGAACTTTAAGTAACTCACAAGGTAATGATTTACCATATTGATGAAGAGTGTCGATCATAACCAGATCTTGAACTTTTTCTGAGAATCAAAGTAATCAAAATTCAATACATAATTTTATCTGTGGAAGTTTACTTTATATTTCATTTTGTCTTAAACACAAACTTTTTTGTTTTCATTTTGTCCTACTTTTATTTTGTTTGTTTGTCTGTTCAATACAAATTTCAAGAAAAAAATTGGTTAAAACTTTAATTTCATAAAAATAAAAAAAATTACTTACATGAATATGCATAAAGTTGAATAAGTTCTAGCATATGCATTTCCCAACGATTGCAGCAGCTCACTGAGATTTAACCAAAGAAACCTGTATTTTGATATAATTGATGCTGAACAGTCCTTCATTACTTCCTAAAATGAACAAAAAAGTCTATGTGAAATTTTTCAAAATAAAATAATTTCTTAATAATTAAATTATTATATTTGTGTTGTATGAATAAAGGGTTATCCATTTAGTAAAAGTAAATGTAATCGCATGATATTGATGGCCACTTGATATCGCCACCACGAGAATATACGTGGCCAGTAAATGTCTTTTGCAATAATGCCATATTGGCTGGAGTTGTTTGGCATGCGGCACCGTCTTGTTGAAATCACATATTCTCCAAGCCGTATTCTTCAATAGCAGGCACAAAAATGTCAGTTATCATATGACTATAACGCTCCGAACGGTGGCAGTCGCTCGAAGAAGTAAGGTCCAATCACACCTTCGCACCAAACAGCGCTCCAAACAATGACTTTTTC
Source organism: Metopia argyrocephala (assembly GCA_963576795.1). Classification (NCBI taxonomy): domain Eukaryota; kingdom Metazoa; phylum Arthropoda; class Insecta; order Diptera; family Sarcophagidae; genus Metopia; species Metopia argyrocephala. The sequence goes on along the minus strand of OY756209.1, from coordinate 84,716,291 downwards.
TAAATGTAATGGGCTCTCTTCAATTATTTAAGGATTCTCAGAACCCCAAATATGACAATTTTATTTATTAACATACCCACCGAGTGAGAAATGTGCTTCATCCCGCCTGTTGTACAAGCTCCCATTCCACGTATCTATGACATTGTAAACGGTCCGCTGCCTCAGTTGTTGCGTGAGCTGGACTTTATATAGATGTACGAGGGCGGATTGATAAGGAGGAAATATTGATGAGAATATTCCGTGTGCATCCCAAAATACAGTGGCCTTCTTCGGAGCACCCACGAGCTTCCACCCATTGCTTGTATTGATTTTATGTTTCAGGTGTGTAGTGGTGGACCCACGTTTCATCAGCAGTTATTAATCTACGCCAAAATCAGCAGGAGTATGCTTTATAATATCCAAACACCGCTGTGAAGTGATCTGTCGAACTCATTTTCGTTTAACACTGAGCAAACGCGGCACACATCTTGCTTTTTCAAATGCAAATGTTCATGCAAAATGTTGAAAACACGTTCATATGATATGCTTACCATTTCAGCAATTTAAGGTACTTTGACCCGCCGATCATTAATTACGATATCGAGGATTTTCCTGATATTTTCTTCTGTAATCACCTCTTTTGGCCCTCCTGTTGATGGCATTGATGCAGTGCTTGTTCGGCCCCGTTTAAATTCAGCAATCAAATATTTTACCATATAATCTGATTGAGCAAATTCAGTGTAATGTTTATCAAGCTTTTCTTTTGTCACTTTCGCCGTTTTGCCTTTTGCTTACTTCAAATAACTTGAGCAAATAAACTAATCGATAAAAAAAAATCGATAAAATTTTATCAGCTGACGTTTCACAGATCGAAATTTCTAAAAAAAGAAAAAGTTTTTGCGTTTGTACTGCCATGTTGCGCTAGGTAGCTTCAATGTCAATTCGCCCTCGTGTGTGTAGATCTAAGCAAAAATAGGCCATAATGTGCGTTTTTTGTAATTTCCTACGTTTTTGTGCAACTGTAGGTACAATTACTTTCAATTTCGATAAATTCTTACTATTTACTATTATATATATATATCTTCCAACGTTTTTATGCAACAGTACAATCACCTCCTCCGGTTTATTTTATAAAATAAAAGTCAATTTTTTCATGGAACTTTACTATGTAATTTTGAGCAATGTCCTCTTGCCAACTTATAATTCCATAATTCCATAGTTCATTCATTCATAATTCATAATTCATTATTCCACGTTCATAAATCTTCTGGTTTTTATGAGAAAAAAACTGAACAAGGTACGATTTGAAATTTTTACCATTCTAGGATTATTGCAAAGATGGAAATAAAAAATAATAAGATGGTGCAAGGTCTTGACTTTATGGAGGTGGTGTTTTTCGCTTTGCTATATAACTTTTTATGAGCTTGCGAAACGTTTTTCCTTTCCGGAAATACAAAGGCAAAATATGATATTTTCTTTTGATTTTCCAGACGCCAAACAAAAACCACGCAACCAATCAAAAAAAAATTTTTTTTGACAGCTGAAGTACCGACTATCAAATAACAAAATATATTTGATATTTCAATTATATCATCTTACATAAAAATTCAACTGATGCCATCAATGAATAAAATCCGCATTTACTTAGTTGCCTACCCGATACTTCCAATTTCGGTAATTTTTAATTTTGTTATTTCTTACATTACAACTACTTCCAATTTTGGTAAATTCTCGCGATGTCATTTTTGTATGTGCGATTACTTCGAATTTCGGTAATTATTTCTATTTTGACATTTCCTATCTTTTTATGCAACAATACTTCCAATTACAGTAAATTCTTATTATTTTGACAATTCCATCATTTTCGTGTAACTGTGGGCACAATTAGACACCACTTGGAGGGGGCAGAATGTTTAGAAATACGGTGGAGTACATCACTGATTTATATTACTGTAATCGTTAAAATTCGTTAAACTCTCTTTATTCCTATTTGTATATTTATGTACAAATAATCATTAGTATATTTTTTGTAATTGCAGTGTAAATATATTGAAATGAATAAAGATTTTGTGGAGTTAAATAAAAATAAAATTGAAAATAAAATTTAAAGCAATATTTATAAACTAGTTTTAAAAAAAAATAACACAGTTTTATTAATTCCTTTTGACAATTAAATTACTCCATAGAAATTGTCAAATAAATACAATTTTATTTTTTATGAATACGGGCATACATTTCTAAACCAAGAAAATGAAACCAAACCCCTAATTGTAATATGATAAAATAAATAAAATAGACCAATTTTTTGAATTTATCAAAAACCGAAATTGAAGTTGTTTTAATTTAAAGTGTTTAGATTACCCTAAACACGCTAAATATAAAACAACCAAAAAAAAAATAGATTTGCTCAGTGTTATTTAAAATTAATTTTATACCGAAAAAATTCGGTTCTGGTATTGCCAGATTTAAAACATATATTACTTATTTTACAGAAAAACATTAAAGGTAAATTTTTTTTATTTTCATTTCATTAATTAAAGTTTAATTTAACCATCGGACGCTTTATAATAAACCAACGGGAAAATATTGATTACCTTATTTTATAATCAGTTATATAATATATTACTTCAGGATATTTTACATTTTAAATCGAGAAGGTAATTTCACGTGGCACACAAGTAAATATTGATTACGATGTATATTCTCACATCTATAGAAGAAAGAAGTTGGTTTTTGTCTTTTTCGTATATTTTGTTGAAAAAAAAGCGTTATTTTGGTTTCTTTCTGATTTTTTTTAAGTTAAAAAATTCCGTTTTTTACCCAAAATAATTCATTTTATTAAAAAATGCAAATTATATGCAAATTATGTTTAAATGCGCGGAAGTGCAGACACAAAATTAATGTTTATGACTAATTAATATTTATATTAGTAGCTATACTTGTATGACAGTTCACCTTTTTTTCACTTTTAGCTTTTCGTATCTTTTTTACATTTATTTTAAAACTTAAATGTTTGCAAAATGTTTTTAATATGAACATGATAAATTTAGGAGTTTATTAATAAAAGCGTGCTTTAAAATTGGGAATAGTGAAACAAATATTCCCGAATAGCTACTATTATTTTATTTTTAATTGGGTAAATTAATTTATTATTATATTGCATAATAAATATATTATAAATATGTACATACATTAATAATATAATGTATTACAAATAATGCATCATAGAATTTATTGCTTAAATTATTAATAAATAATTACTTTATTCATTAGAAATAATACATTTTAATACTTATTACGAGGGGACAGCAAAATAATTTTTTACTTTCGTAGGACATGATTTGTGTTAAGGGTAATGGTTTCCGTAATCAATAGATTATGCATTCCTTGTATTACCTTATCGATTCTCATTGATTACCACTTCCCGCTGGGAATGTGCCTCCACTCACAAATATTTATATATAAATTTTAATATAATAAAAAATACCTTACGAAAACAAACAGCCAATGAGAATGATGCAGCTTTTATTGCTTTACAATTTGTGTACCAAAGAGCACAGTTCATATTAATCATTGTTATTATATGATAATATGCAATTGTATGCCATAATGGGTAGCCTAAAAAAATAGATATTATTATATATAGATATTATTAAAAATAAATTCTTATATAAGCCCTAAAATAGTTATATGTTAAAGTATTGGGTTGGCAACTAAGTAATTGCAGATTTTCTTTAGAAATTAAAAGTCAATTTTTTCATGGAACTTTATCATATAATGTATTGCCAATTTTGAGCAATGGCCTCTTGGCAACTTTCAGGCAGCATCATACAAGAGCGGTTCGGAAACTTCTTAGCCTAGCACAAAGAGCGCGGTATAAACAGAAAAGTTAAGTGTTTTGGAATCTTCCATCTCTGTTATGAACACATTTTAAATTTTGTTTCGATCTGGCAACTCCTTCATATAGGAACAGGAAAAAAAAAAGGAAAAGGAAAAAGACGCTTAGGCGATTTTTTACAATTGAAAAATTAGAAATGCGTGCTGTCATGAAATATTTATATATTTTAGTTATATTATACATTATATATATATTAGTTATATTATACATTTTCGAATTAAATTCGAAAACTATTTCAGTTCTGCTAGTGTTTGTACATATTCCTTAACGGATGTTAATTCTCATAAGAATACCAGTATTAGGATCTTAGGCTATTAAATTTCATACAATATTTTAGTTATATTTATTATATTATTATATATATATTTATATTTATTTATATTAAAAGGTTTATCGGCACAATAAATTCATAATGTGTTAGGTGAAAGTGCTCCTTCATATGCAACAGTAAAAAATTGGGTTGCTGAATTTAAACGTGGTCGTACAAGCATTGAAGTTGAACCACGTAGTGGACGTCCAAAAACAGCAACAACAACAGAAATTGGAGCCAAAGTGCTGCAAAGTGGTATTAAATGATCGACAAATAAAAGTGCGTGAAATTGCTATTATGCAAATATAGAGTCCATTTAATTTTGCACGAAGAACCACAGATGCAAAAGCTTTCTGCAAGATGGGTGCCGCATTTCTTAACAGTCGACCAAAAACGCATAAAAATGAAAATTTCTCAAGCTGGTTTGAATCGTTTTAAGCAAAATAAAATGGATTTTAAGGGTCGTTTCATAACTGTTGATGAGACATGGATTCAACAAAATACTATAAAAACAAAAAAACAAATCAAACAATGGACTGAAGCTGGAGGAAGTGATGGCAAAAACAATTCAATCGACTGGTAAGGTTATGGCAACGGTTTTTTGGGACTTCAGAGGTATTTTATAAATTGACTATCTGCAAAATGGTAAAACAATAAATTCAGAGTACTATTGCAACCTTTTGGACAAATTCGTGAAAAACGTCCTATCTTACAAAACAAAAATTTAATTTTTGATCAAGACAACGCACCAGCGCAGAAGAGTGTTTTAACAATGGCTAAAATCAAGGAATTAAAGTACGAGTTGCATGACCACCCACCTTATTCCCCTGATTTATCTCCCATTGACTTTTACCTGTTCTCAAATCTAAAAAAAATCCTTGCTGGCAAGCGTTTTACCTTAAATGAAGATGCAATTACAGTTGTAAACCACTATTTTGATGACCTTGAAAACTATTTTAATTATGGGATAGAATTGCTAAAAAAGCGTTGGACTAAGTGTATTGAAGTTTCAGGAGGTTATATTGAAAAATAAAAATATTTTTGAAAAACTAAATATTCTCTTTCATTGATAGGCTAAGAAGTTTCAGAACCGCCCTCGTAATTCCACGTTTATAAAACTTCTGGTTTTTATGAGAAAAAAACTGAAGAAGGTACGATTTGACTTCATCACCGTTATTGAAATGTTTACCATTCAATTAGTTTTCCAAAGATCGAAATAAAAAGTAATCAGATGGTGCAAGGTATGGATGGTGGATGGTGGATGTTGCAAAACATCCCAACCAAGCTCAAATATTTTTTGCCGAGAAGCCAAAGATGTGTGTGGCCTTGCATTGTCATGATAGGATAGGATAGGAGGAAGTGGCAGCCTCGTAATGACAAGGCACACTTGAGCACGCATGGCGGCCCGTTGTGATACCACAAGCATTGTCATGATGGAATACAACACATTTTCGATTTGGCAAATCGGGGCGCTTTTCTTCAACTGCATTGTTCAATTTTGTTAGTTGTTCAATGTAGACATCTAAATTTATCGTTCGTTTGTAAAGAACCCATTTTTCATCACAAGTTATCCATCGTTTTAAAAATGGAACATTTTCATTACGTTTAGTTAACAAATCGTAGATGTGAATACGTTGTGTTAAATGAATTTCTGTCAGTTCATGCGGAACCCATACATCAAGTTTTCGTATTAGCCAAGTTGATTTACGCGATTTCAATGCATGTATGTGATACATGAAGCTTCCTTGCAATCCCATGTGTTGTACTGTGACGATCCGAATTAATTATTGCTTTGATTTGGTCGTCGTCCACTTTAACTGTACGACCGGAGCGTTTTTCATCTTTCAGCGAAAAATCACCAGAACGAAATTTGGCAAACCAATTTTGACACTGCCGTTCTTTTAAGGCTTCGTCACCAAAATATGACGAAAATGTTCCTTTTGATTTTCCATTTTTCAACAGACGCCAAATAAAAACCAAAATCAAATCAAACAATTTTTTTTTTTCTGATTGACAGCTGAAGTACCAACTATCAAATAACAAAATTTACGAGTATTTCATAATTCAATTACGTCATCTAACCTAAAAATTCAACTAATGCCATCAATGAGTAAAATCCACATTTACTTAGTTGCCAACCCAATATATTTAACTAATATAAAAATATAATACATTTTACTCTAGGTGTCATACATATATAAAAACTGAAAGAAAAGTGTAATAAAATAAAACTAATAAAAAGAAAAATTTTACTCATTACAATTTTTACATAAAAAATCTTTAATAGTATGTCCTTAAAAAATTACAAAATTGTTGTATAAAATTTTTTTTTTTAATATAACACAAAGAGTATCTTGCATTTATTTCTGTTACATGTGGTGGCATTTGACACGTTTTTATAATGTTGGTTGTATACACTATAAGACATTATAAGACATTGAAACTTATTTCTTGATCTTTGACTAATTTGAGGAGAAATAAAGGTTCGATCACATTGGGCAAATATTTGATGAAAACCCTCAATTATTTCTTTGCTGTAGTGTGATCACAAAATAATTTTAAGGGGCGAACAAAAAAAAGCTGTTTTTTCAAAAACAAAACAAATTAACAAACAAATTTAACAAATTTAATTTAACAAACCAAGTTAACAAATATTTTCCAAATGTTACCACAATGTGAACGCTACAAAGCAAATATTTTGAAGGAATTATTTGTTTGTTCTTACAAATTTTTTGTAAGAATGATGAAATGAAAATCTTAAGACTTGCTTTCACACTTAAAAGCACCTTAAGTAAATATAACTTTGTGCAGTCTAATTCCTACTAACTCCTTAATTTAGGTTTTATACATATATTAGTTATGAGACGTTATCTGTATTCTAAGCTCAAAATAAAAATATCATTCATTTACCTTTCATAAGAGCAAATTAACTAATAAACGATTTTAGTGTCATGCTGGCAATACCATGTGTTATTTCAGCATAGTGATGTACCATAAAAGCTACCGGTTACTTCGATATTTTTTTAATATTCATAAAGATAACGTAATGGTAACACAATTATACATAATATAGACGTGATTGAAATAATATTTACTGCTGAAAAATTAAAAAAAAAAAATTTCCTTGAAGCAGAAGTCGTAAACTATATTCCGTAACAGTTAAAGACGCGTGTCCTATACCTAACGTCGACGAAATTATTTATAGGCTTATCCAATATATTTTATTTCAAAAGTAGATTTAAAGGACGCATTTTGGAAAATAAAATTGGATGAAACTTCGAGGCCAAACTCAACTTTCACTATTCCTAATCGGCCACTATATCAATTTACAAGAATGCCATTTGCCATTTACAATCTATGTGTAAACTAATCGACATTGTGATTCCGTATATTTGAAAACAAACGTGTTTGTTTTTTTGATAGGTCAAGAAAATCAGCTTTGCTATTAAAAAGATTCAGTATTAGGTTATATTGTTGGAGGAAGATCAATGAATGTCGTTTTACAAATTTGGGATGAAGTGTTTGAAACAAAAAAATGTGTAGCAAAATAACACAAATTTTTGTTTTTAACAGTTTTATTTTGTAAAATTCGTTCAGTTTAAAAATAGTGAAAAAGCGAAAAATAACATTTAAATCGGGGGAGAGATCTTGAAAAAAACCGTGTAAAAGTGAAATCGTGTAAAAAAAATACCGTGTAAATCGGGGGATAGGTGTGTGACGACAAAAGTCGGACACCTTGTTTTTGGCCCCACAATTATTTTATTTAAGAGTACACTACCTTCTTTTGCCTTAAATATTCTCTTTCTTTTCATTTTTTTATTAAACTTGAATTGTTATTGTACCCTTGATTTTTTTTCTCTAAAATAGTAAGCTAGAATAATATACATTTTAACATACTATTTTAATATACTATTTTAACATAAGTATTTATAGTTTTGAATAACACCTTTGGGAAAAAGTCTCCTGACGAGTCTCTTAAGCAGAGACGAAATGGCCATAGAGACATGCTTATCCCCATACATTTCAAATTATATTGAATGTATTTTGCCAATAAGGCGAAAAATATTTTTTGTTATTTAATAAAAAAACTTTTTGTTTTTCTATTCATTTGCTACAGACGTTATGTACAACCGCAGGTTGGCTTGCTGTGGTGGAACAGAGAAATAGAATTAAAATTTTTTGAAAAACAGAAATGTATTGCTTTGTAAATATGTACTTTTGTTTGGTTTTTATATACTAAATGGGATATGATTCGCATTTAGTCTATAACTATTTTAACATAAGTATTTATAGTTTTGAATAACACCTTTGGGAAAAAGTCTCCTGACGAGTCTCTTAAGCAGAGACGAAATGGCCATAGAGACATGCTTATCCCCATACATTTCAAATTATATTGAATGTATTTTGCCAATAAGGCGAAAAATATTTTTTGTTTTTTAATAAAAAAACTTTTTGTTTTTCTATTCATTTGCTACAGACATTATGCACAACCGTAGGTTGGCTTGCTGTGGTGGAACAGAGAAATAGAATTTAAATTTTTTGAAAAACAGAAATGTATTGCATTGTAAATACTTTTGTTTGGTTGTTATATACTAAATGGGATATGATTCGCATTTAGTCTATAACTATTTTAACATAAGTATTTATAGTTTTGAATAACACCTTTGGGAAAAAGTCTCCTGACGAGTCTCTTAAGCAGAGACGAAATGGCCATAGAGACATGCTTATCCCCTTACATTTCAAATTATATTGAATGTATTTTGCCAATAAGGCGAAAAATATTTTTTGTTTTTTAATAAAAAAACTTTTTGTTTTTCTATTCATTTGCTACAGACATTATGCACAACCGTAGGTTGGCTTGCTGTGGTGGAACAGAGAAATAGAATTTAAATTTTTTGAAAAACAGAAATGTATTGCTTTGTAAATACTTTTGTTTGGTTGTTATATACTAAATGGGATATGATTCGCATTTAGTCTATAACTATTTTAACATAAGTATTTATAGTTTTGAATAACACCTTTGGGAAAAAGTCTCCTGACGAGTCTCTTAAGCAGAGACGAAATGGCCATGGAGACATGCTTATCCCCAAAAGCATACATTTCAAATTATATTGAATGTATTTTGCCAATAAGGCGAAAAATATTTTTTGTTTTTTAATAAAAAAACTTTTTGTTTTTCTATTCATTTGCTAAAGACGTTATGTACAACCGCAGGTTGGCTTGCTGTGGTGGAACAGAGAAATAGAATTTAAATTTTTTGAAAAACAGAAATGTATTGCTTTGTAAATATGTACTTTTGTTTGGTTTTTATATACTAAATGGGATATGATTCGCATTTAGTCTATAACTATTTTAACATAAGTATTTATAGTTTTGAATAACACCTTTGGGAAAAAGTCTCCTGACGAGTCTCTTAAGCAGAGACGAAATGGCCATAGAGACATGCTTATCCCCATACATTTCAAATTATATTGAATGTATTTTGCCAATAAGGCGAAAAATATTTTTTGTTTTTTAATAAAAAAACTTTTTGTTTTTCTATTCATTTGCTACAGACATTATGCACAACCGTAGGTTGACTTGCTGTGGTGGAACAGAGAAATAGAATTTAAATTTTTTGAAAAACAGAAATGTATTGCTTTGTAAATACTTTTGTTTGGTTGTTATATACTAAATGGGATATGATTCGCATTTAGTCTATAACTATTTTAACATAAGTATTAATAGTTTTGAATAACACCTTTGGGAAAAAGTCTCCTGACGAGTCTCTTAAGCAGAGACGAAATGGCCATAGAGACATGCTTATCCCCATACATTTCAAATTATATTGAATGTATTTTGCCAATAAGGTGAAAAATATTTTTTGTTTTTTAATAAAAAAACTTTTTGTTTTTCTATTCATTTGCTACAGACATTATGCACAACCGTAGGTTGGCTTGCTGTGGTGGAACAGAGAAATAGAATTTAAATTTTTTGAAAAACAGAAATGTATTGCTTTGTAAATACTTTTGTTTGGTTGTTATATACTAAATGGGATATGATTCGCATTTAGTCTATAACTATTTTAACATAAGTATTTATAGTTTTGAATAACACCTTTGGGAAAAAGTCTCCTGACGAGTCTCTTAAGCAGAGACGAAATGGCCATAGAGACATGCTTATCCCCATACATTTCAAATTATATTGAATGTATTTTGCCAATAAGGCGAAAAATAATAATAATATAATTTTAATAATTTTAATAAAAAAACTTTTTGTTTTTCTATTCATTTGCTGCAGACATTATGCACAACCGCAGGTTGGCTTGCTGTGGTGGAACAGAGAAATAAAATTTAAATTTTTTGAAAAACAGAAATGTATTGCTTTGTAAATATGTACTTTTGTTTGGTTTTTATATACTAAATGGGATATGATTCGCATTTAGTCTATAACTATTTTAACATAAGTATTTATAGTTTTGAATAACACCTTTGGGAAAAAGTCTCCTGACGAGTCTCTTAAGCAGAGACGAAATGGCCATGGAGACATGCTTATCCCCAAAAGCATACATTTCAAATAATAAAAAAATATTTGTTTCGGCGACTACCTCTCAGCAGTCTTCTGGCAAAAGCTCTGAGAGTAATTAATTGCCATAAACAAGCTTCTCAAGTCTGTCGTTCGGAGTCGACATTAAACTGTAGGTCCCGGTACTCATGGAAAAAGATTTACACACACAACATGAGTGCTGCGAGAAGCTAGACCGTAATCCTGACACAGTGCTGTAAAGGCCAGTTATGTATGTATGTATGTATTGTTGTATCTATATAAATAAATATATATTATATGTGCATATTAATTAATAATAATAATGTTACTAAGCAATAACTTTAAATCATCATTACATTACTTTAAAGTAGGTTTTGTGACTATTTTTAACATTTAAGTTATATACAAAAATTATTGCAAAAAAATAAAAGCATGTTGGTTAAAAAAACAAAAAACAAAAACAAACTACATGCGGAAAAATCTAGTACTTATGTTTAAAATTATATAAAACTAGCTGGCCCGGCAAACGATGTTTTGCCTAGAAAGGGTATAGTACAAGTACAGGAACAGGTACAGGTAATATTTTAGGGAGATCGTATTCATACTAATCTTGGAAGCTTTATGTAATACACTGCTTTAAAAGAGCGATAAAATGTGTTCCACATTCTGCGGGAATACCCATTCCTGTGGCCTTGTCCCGCTCGGATTAAGCTGTGTCATAAAAGCTAATGCTGGAAGCATTCGTACCATGTATAAAGGCTTTATGTGGAACATAAACATGGTTCACGTAAAAAGATGTATAAAAAATAGAATACGATCTACAAACAGCCCTACTGAATATACAGAAAGCATTTTAAAAGAATCGGTCAGACAATCACGAAAAAGCTTTGTTGCAAACATTGTGACATCACTTCATCTTGTATGCAAAAATGAATTTTCTTTAAAGTTTATTTTTTCTGGAATATTGTAGAATTTTTTTTTGCCATGTAAATGTAAATGAAATTGTTGTTGAATTATGTAAAGCAACTAATAAATAGAAACAATAGAAATTATTAGAAGAACTGTAGAACTATAAATAGATAGACATTCATTGTATATAGACAGAAAAGAATCGGTGTTTTAATTAGGAATATCAAATAATAATAATCTCGACTGTTTTGTTTTTTAGAAAATGCAGAGAGGTTATACGCGAGACACATTTTCGGCTTTTCGTGTCTATTATTGTGCGTATCTTTCCATTTTTATATTTTCCTTAATTTCTTAAAGCCAAAAAAAGGAAGAAAACAATTTAAAGTTTGTGTTTTTACATTAAAAAACAAAAATAAATAAAAATGTGAAAAAAAAAAACAAAAAAATAAATAAAAAAAACAAGTTTGTAGAAACATAATGAAAAATAAAAAAAAAAGAATAAATAAAAATAAACAAATTAGTAGAAAATGAGTCATGTTACAAAAATCATACTCAATCTGTGTGTGAGCATACATACCTTCTAAGAGAAATGACAAGCATAGTAAAAAAAGAACAGCGCATAATAAGCATCCTACTGAAATAATTAATATTAGAGACTTTAACTTCGGAAATTCTAAGGATGCTCCAGTGACCCTATAAAATCGCAACTAGAAAACATATATTTTTTTTTTTAAAAACCTAAATAAAATGTAAATGTAAGCAATAAACAATAACAATAGCTTCCATGCATAGATATTAGTGCTGGCAAAGTATTAAGTATTGGGTACCGAGCATCGAATTCTTGTAATCATAATTGGGTACTCAATACCTAAAAGTAACAACTCAATATTTTTACATCGAAGTTGTATGGAAAATTTACAACACATTATGAAATTGTTTTGTCTTAAAATATTAATAAATCACAAAAAGAGTGACATTCGGCGTTATAATAATAAATAAAAATAAATCAACAAATAAAAAATTTGTGAAAAAAATACTATGAAGTTTTTTATGCTTAATCTGAAGTCAATTTTACATCTCATTAAAATTTTATTTAAAAGTAATAAGTTTTAATTCTTTCACTTTTAAAATGTTATAAAAAAACCGTTAAAATTATGGTGAAGTATTGAGTATACATATGAAAGTATTCAATACTATCGAGTAACGAAAAAGAGTAGAATTTGCCAGCACTAATAGATATATAAAAATAAGTATACGAGCGTAACGTTACTGACGATGGGCTTACCCATATGTTCAAATTTGTAAAATTATCTAACATACCGTACACTGATTATTGATGAGTTAAATATTACAAAAAGTTTAATTGTTTTTTTCACATAAATGATACTTGTTTTGCATTCTAGCTTACAACATTATGTTGTGACATATATACATACATATATATTTTTAATATTATTTGAAGTTGTATCTATATAAATAGTAGTCGCCGAGGTCTAGTGGTTAGTGTGTTGGCTTACTAATAGTGATTTCTTTTCTACCATAAATATGTCGCCCTGTTAATAGAGAAACTTAAAAAAGGTTTAACAAACCCTGTAATATTGGCGTTGATTATTTGGCGAGAAAAAAACACAAATAAGAAAAAAAGGGAGCAGCATTGTTTTGATTAATGACTTCGTTGAAATAAAATTATTGAATCGCCTTCATCAGACGAATCTAGCAAATGATTCAGTTCAATCTTTGCACATAAAATTGAGGCTGCAATATTCCTATTTTGATTTTTATTAAAATTCTTATAAATGCTTCTTAAATTCTGCTGTTTCTTTAAAAAATGATATCAAAACAATAACAATTCCAGATTGCTGATTTGATGGCTTAAAATTTATAACGCTTTTTTTACAAGAAATTTAATTTTATAACACTTTTGTAACACGACATATAATTTGTTTTATAACAAAGATCATCTGGCTTTTCCGATATAATGTTTATTTTACAGAATAATGAAAAAAATTCACTTTAAAATTTAACACAGATTTATAGCGATTTTTTTCCAAACTCTGTATGGTAGCCTTATAAGTAAATAAAAATCATCTGTTTCATAGGACAATACCAACACTGTCGATTTATACAGGGCGTAAAATGCAATGCCTTACGCCATTAGTAAGTGTGAATTTTGTAGAATAAAATATGAAACCCTTTCAGAGAGCAAAACATTTTTGAGAAACAAACACAAAATTGCAAATTTTAAATAAAATGACGCACTTTTTGGTAGAAAAGAACTGGTTTCAGTTTCTTAAAAAAGAAATATGAAAAAAATATTTCTTTCGGCGACTACCTCTCAGCAGTCTTTTTGTTTATTACCATAAACAAGCTTCTCAAGTCTGTCGTTCGGAGTCGACATTAAACTGTAGGTCCCGGTACTCATGGATAAAAATTTACACACACAACATGAGTGCTGCGAGAAGCTAGGCCGTAATCCTGACACAGGGTTGAAAAGCCCAGTTGTGTATGTATGTATGTATGCATCTATATAAATAAATATAAATTATATGTGCCTATTAATTAATAATAATAATGTTACCAAGCAATAACTTTAAATCATCATTACATTCCTTTAAATTAGGTTTTGTGACATTTAAGTTATATACAAAAATTAATGCAATAACAAATATATTGCAAAAAAATAAAAGCATGTTGATTAAAAGTGTATATATAATTACAAAAACAAAGTACATGCGGAAAAATCAAGTATGTTTAAAATTATATAAAACTAGCTGGCCCGGCAAACGTTGTTTTGCCTTGAAAGGGTATAGTACAAGTACAGAAACATAATATTTTATTTTAAAAATAGACATCGTGCTTTTTATTCACCCCTCTGTCTGTTCTATTCCCATACCCTTAAAACGGAATTGCTTGAATTTAATGCATTGTTAGACGATTTTCCAATTAAATAAACAATACCAAAAGTTCTGTTGTTAGTTTACGAAATAGCTAAATAAAAGTTAATAAATAGCATCGGCAATTATTTTGTTTACTGTTAAAAAAGATGTGATCATTGTAAAAATATGTCACCGAATCGCGCTACTGTAGCTGAAACGTTGATAATTTTATTAGCACACTATTAAATATGTAGTATATGTATTTTATAACTTTTTATAATATTGCAAAATATTTTACCTGAAAGGAGCCCCAAGATGTTTTATATTTTGCCACCTCTTTAGCAACTCCCCAACCAACAAACGGAATCCAAAAATGAGGTACCAAGTATATCACAAATATAATAGCATAAATATACTCATCAAATTGCGTCGTAGTTTGAAGGATTCGTACTCGCTCCTTACCAACAATAATAACTATTACTGTTAAAAGGCACCAAAAAAATATTGCATAAATTGTAGCACCGGATTTCCATGAAAAAGTAATTTTTCCAGGACGCGAGCGTAGAATAGGCATGACTGCTAAAACTCGAAACAAAATGAGAAGTAGTTTGTGGTCTCTGTAAAACTGAAAAAATCGTAAAAAAACATAATAAGTCGTCGTAGTTGTTTTTTTTTTTGTCAATTAATAAAAAAAACTTAAAAATTAAAATTAAAAAAAAATTTTTCTTTAATTCGTTAATTTTAAATAATTTTTGAAATCGAATATACATTACTTACTTACTTACTTTACTTACTTACTTAGATGGCCATAACAACACGTTAGCGGTTTCGGCCTGCCTTAACACTAGTCTCCAGGCGTCTCTGCTAAGCGCGAGCCTTCTCCAGTTCTTCTCATCATCCGACGTCCAGTGACCTTCGCATCGAAAATTTTTTTCGCTGGAGCAGATACATCCATATGAACAATATGGCAAATCCAGCGTAGTCGCTGGATGTTAATGCGCTGAAAAACGCCCACATCGCCGAGGAGCTCATACAGCTCATGGTTGATTCTAAAGCGAAACTCATCGCCACGCCTTAGAGGACCAATGATCTTACGAACAACTGTTTTCTCAAATACTCCCAAGACCGTTGCATCGGCACAAGACAGCGTCCATTTTGCCGCACCATAGAGAAGCACCGGAAGAATAGGCGACTTATAGAGTGGTATGTTACGGACCGGTTGCACTGGCGAGGTTTCCGTCTAGCTCTTTGAGATCTCAGGTGCTTCCAACCCTAACCCAGCCGCTTATTCTAACACAAAAAAAAATGAACAAAAAAAAAACTAAACATTTAAAATCTAACTCTACGGGACCACATGAAGAGACTTTGTTTGGAAGCAGGCGTTCAGCTCCAAAATTGCCCACCCAGCCTTGTCGTCGAGAAGATCCAATATGTATTTAAGCGACGACCCTATTTCCACCTGACCTCGTGCCCACTTACCTGTCTATCATTGCCTTTACCCTTTAATTAATTAGGCCAACATATTTTAAATTTATAAGAAATTTTAACACATTATTTATTAAATTAAATTAATAAAAAAAATATACTAAGAAATAAAAATTATATAATTAAAAATTAATAAGTATTATTGAGAGCATCCACCAATTGGATAGAAGAACCTTATCTATAAAGGGTTCTCACGTTCCAGGTGCATATCCTTAAATCATAGTCCTTAAAACGTTTCCCAAGTTCGTCAACATAGAAGTGGGTCCGTTTAGATGCTATTGTATCAGTTTTCATTGAATTTGAATTTTTACGTGGTGGGTTTCAAGCTCTACGCAAAACTCAAATTTAAAGTCCAGGGGATTGGACAATTGCAACATACATTAGTTAACAAGCTAGCGGATGCTCGAATGTTATCCAGAAGGGCCACGAGGAGGCTGTATGTCGACTTGAATACAACGGGAACAAGGATCGTTCTAGACCCACTAGGTTAACCCCAATCAGAGAATTTGCCTTGTCCGAAGTATCCCATCCATCTAATATACATTCATAAGTATATGTATTTTAAAATCTATGGATTCCACTCCACCGTTTACAGATACTTTAGTTCCGTTGAAAATTGCCTTTGTCGAAGGATATAAGTCAATTATTTCTAAAATCTGACTAATGTAAAAACGGCAATAATCAATCTCTCTGTGGTGCAAGTGAAGGACTTTTCAACTGAATTCAGGAAATAATATTCAGTCCCCAAGTTCAAATATAAAGATAGCTGAAAATAGAAGAATTCCGGAAAGTTTTGTTGCAAAGGCAGCTCAAATATTTGATAACACAGTTTTAAACATTGATATGGAAAAATAAATTATTGATGAAGACTCACTTCTTTCGGCAACTTCTGAGGACGATGAATTTTCGCAATTTAACAATCGAAAAAGGAAGAAAACTAAGATAGATAGATAATTTTAAATTAAGTAGGAAATAAAATATTAGACATTCTGAAGGAAAACATATACTCCAAATTCACAAAACAGCAACTAAGAATAGATCCTTTTGTCCACCTACCTTTTGGTTTAATGTTAATATTGAAAACTTAGTTGATGCTAAATTAAAAAAAAAAATAGTTTATAAAATTCTTAATAAATTCAAAAGCAAACTTTTCGTAAAAGATGCTATGCATACAGAAATGATGAAGTTGCTAAATATAAAAATGTTGAGTCATACTCATATGCATCGACAGAATTTAAACGATCTAAGCTAGTTTCATGTGGACTATTCATAAGACGGATTTAAAATTGATAAAAAATGAAATAAATTTATTAGTGCCTCATACAGTAGAAAACATTTCGAAAAATTCCACAAACTTCACAAAGAATGGCTTTGATACAGGTTTATTTTTATTAACTTTATTGCCCCATTAACTAGCAACAGAATTAGTGGGGATTAAATACATTTTTAAACAGAAAATTAAATGGGAGTCTGCAAAGAGTATCTTGACAACATTGGGGAATTACCTCCCGATAATTGTAATAGACCTTTCGCTTTTGTCAAATGTGAATTTAATCATGCTCCAGGAGAATGTCTATTTATTCCTGGCTAAGAAAAATTACTGTTTTGTGTAAATTGCAAACAACACGAACATCCATCTTGTTGTTGAGCATTGTTATATGATGTTCAAAATTCTGATGATGCATAACATTTTTAATTTTTTAACTTTTAATGTTCTATCTCTTGTGGAAGTAAGTAGGAGAATAGATCTTCTTAACACATTAAGGAGAGAGTACATAGATGTAGCCTTTGACCAGGAAACGCATCTTGGACAAAGACATAAAGTTTTGTTAACATTTATTAGAGATAAAACATCACAAGGCGTAGCCATAACTATTAAATTAAGCATTGTTATATGATGTTCAAAATTCTGATGATGCATAACATGTTTAATTTTTTAACTTTTAATGTTCTATCTCTTGTGGAAGTAAGTAGGAGAATAGATCTTCTTAACACATTAAGGAGAGAGTACATAGATGTAGCCTTTGACCAGGAAACGCATCTTGGACAAAGACATAAAGTTTTGTTAACATTTATTAAAGATAAAACATCACAAGGCGTAGCCATAACTATTAAAAATATGTGTAAGCTTATAAAAATTGATTAGGAACATTTCGTGGAGATGTTAAAAGATTTTGAATTTTTGCCCTATACAAATCGTATGGGAAAATTTGAATATATTCGCAAATTGATGGTAGATGTTGTATGTTGATAAGTGTCAAAAGCCTATAAGGGGCATAAATAATAAAAATTAAAGTGGATTGGATAATATTTCGATTTATATAATTAAAAACCTGTCATTAAAAGCTATGCAATTCCTGACTATTATAAATAACAACAATAATTCGTATTTTCCTGACATTTGGAAGAAGTCAAAAATTGTTCCTAATAGTAAAAAATGTAGTGACACTGATTTAACACTAGTCTGTGCAGACTTTTTGCATATAAAAGTCTGTATAACTTTTTTGCTTTTCATGTTAGAGACAAATCGTTCCATGACATCCTGGAGCAACTGTCTCTAAACACAATGAGCGAAAAATCAGAGCTATTGTGGATCCGGGTTCGGGTTGATCCGGGTATACAAATTTTTAGTCATAAACAGCATAACCAGGTCTGTACAGACCTACATGTAATTTGTATGGAAAGACATAGACAGATGTGTTAAAAGTGTGTTTAAATGCATTTTATGCTAGGAAAACAACAAAATGGACAATAAAAATTCATTTTTATACATCTTAGTTATCTATTGAGGGTATTTTATTAGTAATATGTATACAAAGGAATTTTATACACGGCATTTAACGCAGAAATACCTAGCATTTGAGAGTTGTTGGCATACCGGATTTTTGCAATGTTCATTTAACAAAAGTAAACTTTTTATTTCTTAAAGTGTACCTTATTGTTGACTATGATTATGGGTCATTGTATTTTATTAAAAAATGTAGTTTATGTTTAAAAGCAGAGAAGCGCAGACTCCAAATTAATGTTTAAGATTAATTAATATTTACATTAGTAGATATTGGACAGTTCACCATTTTTGTCACTTTTTTATATCTTTTTTATATTTACTTTAAAACTTAAATGTTTGCAAAATGTTTTGAATATAAGCATGATAAAATTACGAGTTATTATATTATATAAGAACGCAACCACAGTTGTTTGGAAATGTAAAATAGTGAAACAAGTATTCACAAATAGTTATTATTTTTTAATAATGGTCAAAATTAATTATTCTTAGTAATTTAATACATAGTTTAATATATTATAAATAAATTAATAATATAATGCATTAAAAATAATGCATAATATTGGGTTGACAACTAAGTAAATGCGGATTTTACTCATTGATGGCATTAGTTGAATTATTGAGATTAGATGACGTAATTACTTAAGCTGTCAATCAGTAAAGAAATTTGTTGATCTGTAGCGTGGTTTTTGTTTGGCGTCTGTTCAAAAATGGAAAATAAAAGGAACAGGACGGTCATATTTTGGCCTTTTTTTTTTAATTGCACAAATGTGAAGTTCCAGAAAACAAAACGTAGGAATTCCAAATTTTTGTTATTTTTATAGTTAATATTAAGTTCTAGTTAAAAAAATATATACAGTTCCTTGGCAGCAAAACTAGTGTTGACTTGTCTTATTAAGCAAATAACTTAAATAGTGCGATACAGTAAAATATTTTTACGATAATTGCATTTTTTTAACAGTAATCAACGGAATTTTCTCCATTTTTGCATTATCTATTGTCAATATCAATAGCCTTTGCCGTAAACTAAAAATGGTGTTTTTTTAGTTGAAAAATCGTAAATATTTTATTTTGAAATTTTGTAGAGAGATGTGTATACGCTATTAACTAAATTGTTTGAGAACTATTATTATTATTATTATTATCTGGTTTAGACCCAGCACAAATGCAAGACACTGCGACCTATAAGATCTATTGTGTCCCTTTGAGTCTACTGTTTGTTTAACAGACCAACTGCCTTCCTTACGAACACCAGCAGGTCCGAAAATTTAGTGGTGGATATATCCGTTAGTGAGACCATATGTCTCCCTAAATACATCCATCTGAATCTATCAAGAGCCACACATTCACATAATATGTGCTCTTCTGTCTCTGATGCTTGTGAGCATAGTCTACAAACATCTACATTTGTGATCGCCATTCTCATCAAATGCGCTCTCACACTACAGTGACCCGTAAGAAAATCCGTTAGGATTTTCAGGTCTGACCTTCTATACTTTAGAACATCAGACTCACCCCCAAATCGCGGACGAATCACAGCCTTGGCGTGCATAAGACCCGACTGGGCATTCCAATGTTCCAAACATTCCCATTCACTAATTTGACTGAGAATAGTAGAAAGCGGTGCTGCACAGCAGGGTTCCGGACCAATATAAGGCGTCGAAGATCCCCTCCTAGCCAATGCATACACTTCCTCGTTCCCGCTTATACCACAGTGTCCAGGTACCCATAACTGTTTGAGAACTAATTTTGAGCGCTTTTATACACAAAGAACTAAAGGTTTGTAGCTGTGCTAACTTTATACATAAAGAAAACTAACTATCGATATAGTGTACTTACTGAATCACATAATCATCACTGCAAACTCAGTTTAAAAATTGTGAAAAAGCGAAAAATAACGTTTTAATCGGGGGAGAGATCTTGAAAAAATCCGTGTAAAAGTCAAAAAATGGTCCGTGTAAATCGGGGGATAGGTGTATGCAGATTTAACGAAGTCCAAGGTTATATTCACGACAAATTACAAAATGTCATCGGGACCGTTTAAACAATGTCTCCCTTTTGCAGCCATTTTAATTCTCTGTTGTTTTTACTTTTAACTTACCAGTTGATTTTGACTTATCATACATCGTTACCTTAAGCGTTGGTAGTTTAAAAAAATCTCAAAAACCAGGGAGCAAATTAAGGCATTCGATATCGAGCGAATTTTCATATAATTATAAAACAATTTACATAGAAATTTCGTTCGATATCGAATGCCGTAATTTGCTCCCAGATTTATTACACAAATAGTGGTGTGATTTTTTAAAAATACATCGGTATCATAAATCGAT
This sequence comes from Metopia argyrocephala, assembly GCA_963576795.1. Taxonomy (NCBI): domain Eukaryota; kingdom Metazoa; phylum Arthropoda; class Insecta; order Diptera; family Sarcophagidae; genus Metopia; species Metopia argyrocephala. The sequence continues at coordinate 84,695,194 of OY756209.1, read as the reverse complement.
GATTTGTGTTTATAAAGTACATTTGTTGGACAGTATTATACAAAGGGGAAAGATTTTTAAAATTGCCGCAAGGTATGCTTTTAAATAAAAAAAAACATTGAAGATAAGTTATAGTTGCCACGGCCATGGGATCAGCTAATGATGACTGCACAAAAAAGGAAGTTTTTAAGCAATTAATAATGAAAAAATCACTTTTTTCATATACATATATACACAAATGTGAAGTTCCAAAAAACTAAACGTAGGAATTCCAAATTTTGTTATTTTTAGAGTAAGTATTAAATTCTAGTTTAAAAAAAAATATGTACAGTTCCTTGGCAGCAAAACTAGTGTTGATTACATTTTAAATTATAGTTGCAATCTGGTATAGTTATACAAATATTTTTAAATTAGTCTCCTCAAATTTTAATACAAATTTTCGTAATTCATTCATCTAAATATATAAAATTGAATGTGTGTTTGTTTATTTGTTTGTTTGTTTGTTTGTACCTTATAGGAGACCAAACCTCTAGACCGATCTTCCTGAAATTTTCACAGCATTTAACTGGGACTAGGGCACAATTAATAGGGTACTTTTTTTTCGACCACGCCCATTTTTACGCCCACTTTTTTAAAATTATGTAATTGCTCCCATATAGTTTTTAACAGATTTACTCCAAATTGTATACACATTATACTACAGGCGAGGTATAAATAAACATTTATTACGCCACTCCCCCTTTCACGCTAAATTGTATTTGATAATTTTAATTTTTTTGTTCTCTGTATAAATTTGTTCCTTCCAACGGATTTTTTTTATTTGATAGTATATTGGTGTTATTACTGTTAACGTCGCCATATAGCTATGAACCACGTCACCGCCGTTAATTTAATTATATAACGAGGGGGTAGCGAAGCACACCGGGTTCAGCTAGTTTTTTATAAAATAGAATTTTACCTTATTTCATTTAATTTTTTTTTGAAACGAAGTATTTTTTTTAAATAACTTCAAATGAAATTATTCAACAAAAAGTGTTCTGACTATTTCCAATTTGTAGTTTTTCGTTTGAAATAGTTCAATTTCTTAAAAATATTTTAAATAAAAAAAAAAAATTTTTAAACAGTTTGAATTTTTAAACATATTTTATACATACATACATATGTAAAAAAGTTTTGATTTTAAAAGTGAATGTGTAATGATCTCAAGTGAGGAAGATTTTCTTGTGACGACATTGAAAAGGATCCTACTTTTTCAATGGAAAAACGCAAGCGCGGTCCAAATATAATGAAAAATATACTGAATACCAAAAACTAAGTATGTATAAGGAAAAAGGACAAAAAGAGCGCTTTCACACAAAAAATATTGTTTTTTATTGCTGATACCATGAGTCCGATTTCAATAGTAGAAAAAAAATCATTTAAAAATTTTTTTAAAAACGAAACTGTCCCAAGTAGAAACACAATAACAAATTTAATGGAAGAAGAATTTCTGTAATACATAACTGCAGCAAAAAATGTTGTCAAAAAATCCAAATATATTTGCACAACTGCCGATATATGGAGTGCTGGGAGAAAAAGCTTTTTTGGGTACACGGGCCACATTATAAATGAGGAGTCTATGAAAAAAGAGTCCTTTATTTTATCATGCAAACGATTTTTAAGTCCACACTCGTATAATAAAATCGCTGAAATAATTTCTGAAATAAATTCACTTTTTGGAATAAGATCGGAGCAAATTGTTGCAACAGTTACCGACAACGCTTCTAATTTTGTTGAAGCATTTAAAGAATTTGGAGTATCTTCTGATTGCGATTTTGAAGATGTAGAAATAGAAAACGATCATTTCAAGCTTCCAAATCACATTAGATGTGCTTCACATACCCTCAATTTAGTTGGGACTATATCAATATTTTAAAAGAAGAAAATATCATAGACAGTTACTTAAAAGTAAGTAAAACATATTATTTAATTCGACTTGAGTTGGTTACGAAATAGTCAGTTTAGTAAGTAAATTTCAACGAATTCTTTTGTCGTAATTTTTGTAGACAATAAGCAAATGCAACGAGATATGGAACAAGTGCAATAGGCCAAAAACATCTGAAAAAATTTTGCAAATTTTAGGAAAAGCAAATTTTTTGACCCCAACTATTACAAGATGGAATTCTCTGTACGAAGCTGTAAGAAGGCTGCTCTCCTTTGAAAACAAACTTGAAGATGTATGTGAAAAGCTTAATGTATTTTCTTTCACAAGTATTGACAATCAATATGTATGTATTAATAATGTAGTATGGAGTATGTTTTAATAATGGAGCCGATTTCTCTGGCAATCGACTTTCTTCAATCTGAGGGAATATTTTTTGGCTTTTTGTTACCTGCTTTACTTTACAATAAAATTAAAGTACCGAAAAATTCTACTTACTGACAGTAGCATTATAAAAAAGAAAACTGTGGAAAAAATACTAGCTTGTGTAGAACATCGCTTTACAGATTATTTCACTTTAAGCGATGTGTCTTATCACGCTATAATTGCATCTGTGAGCCATCCAGAAATAAAGCTCAAATGGTTCAATGTTATTTCTGAGACATCTCAGTTAAAAAAAGTTGATGTGCATGAAATACTAATTTCCGAAATGAATAAGGTAGAAGTTGCCCCAAGCTTAATAGAACAGAGTAGAGTGCAAAATATAAACACATTTTTGGAGTATGAGATGGGTAAGATCGAAGAAGCTCTTAATTAAATATGAATATACAGATATATAAAATTTTTACATACATACATACATATTGTACCTCAAGTAGAAAATACTCAAAAACTACAATACACACAACAAACATACATTTTAGTGAAGTATAAACAAGGTATATTACTCAATTTATTCCAGATGGAAGGGAAACAGCTACTGCACCATCAGAAAATGAACTTTTATCATATATGAGCGATATCAACATAACGGTTAAAAATTTAAAAAATATCCGCGTATTATTTTAAAATTATTAAAATATTATTATTAAATTAAATTATTTTCCTCAAATACAATACTCCAATAACGTCATCGGCCCCAGTTGAGTTTCTCTAGCTGGTATTTTAAATAGTTCAAGACGATGTACACTAACTGATGAATATTTCGAGCAACTTTTAATTTTGAAAACTGTTTTCAAAAAAAAAATACATGTATAGAGCTTGCTGATCTAAATTCTTTGTAAATAATAAAATATGAAGTAATTAGTTTAATTGTTTATGAATAGCTGTTATTCAAAAATTATTTTATGATTTTTCATTTGTTTTTTCATTCAAACCATATAGAATTAATTTAATTTTTGTTTATTTAAATAATATTGAAATCAATTAAATTCGAGTTTTTCAAATTTAAATATATTACATTTACTTTTTATTTTTTTGTAGAAAAATATTTCATTTAGAATATTATAAATTGATTGAAATTGTAAAATATTCCTTCAAACATTGTATGAATTTTTAAAATCTAAAATTTTTTTAAATCAATAAATTTATTTAATGTTTATGGCCGTAATTTCAAGGAAGGGATACCTATCAGTGCATAGTTACCTACGGTGTTAACAAAAATTGGTAATTTCAACCTCTAGGTAAGGCATATCCGATAGGTAATATATGGTGTATCTTACACTATGAATTTCGATTGGTTTATTCATTAGGTAAATGTTTTTCTTTTGAAAAAATGCCATTTATTTTTGAGAAAGGGAAAAAATATTAAATTTATTAAAAAAAAAATTAATAATTTTATAAACAACAAATAAATAGGATTAGAGTAGCTGAAGTATTTGCATTATTTGCTAAAATTGATGACATAGTCAACACATACAAATTTTACAGAGTGTTTTTAATTTTTTTCGCTTAATTTAACTTTGCTGATTATGAAAATAACACTAGTTATCTTTTAGTTTTAAATATACACGTACGTTTAAAATTATTACAAAGGTGTGATAATTTTACTCACTTTATTTGAAACAGTCACTGGGACTAAGGAATGAAATAATTTTTATAAAATTTTCTGTATCCCGTGATCCCGACAAAGATTGTATTCAGTATTCTAATTTATGATTTCCAAGAAAAATTTGAAACAGAAAAAGGAAATATTGCCAGGTTCGTCTTTTTTTATTTTAAAGTTTGGGTATTTTATTCGTTGTCTAATTTGTGGTCCATCTTTCCTCAGACGAGAAAACTTTTTCAAAAGATACAAAATATATTTTCCACTGACGTTTATCATACTTTAGTTTTTATAACATATGCAGATTTAAAGTCCAAGGTTATATTCACGACAAATTACAAACTTTCATCGGGACCGTTTAAACAATGTCTTCTCTTTGCAGCCATTTTAATTTTGTGTTATTTTTACTTTTAACCTACCACTTGATAGTGGCTTGTCATACACCGTTACCTTAAGCGTTGGTAGTTTAAAAAATCTCAAAAACCAGATCTATTACGCAAATAGTAGTGTGATTTTTGAAAAATACATCGAATATGATATATAGATGATATATGTTTATAAAGTAAGTACATTTGTTGGACAGTATTATAAAAAGAGGAAAGATTTATTCAATCGAAATATGGAGTGCAGATTTAAAAAAATAGCATTAAAATTTTTTTTAAATTAAAAGAAATAAAAAATTAAAGTAAAATCAATATTTGATAAATATTTTTTGTATAAAATATACCGTCTGATATTTAAAATTGCCGCAAGGTATGCTTTTAAATAAAAAAAACATTGAAAATAAGTTATAGTTGCCATGTTTTTGAACAATTCTAGTTGGTTCATACACGTAGGCAAAACAAATGTTTAGATTACCGAAGCCATTTTACCTACTAGTTAAAAATATCTATTAGGTACTTACACCAATAGTTATCCTATCATTGAAATTACGGGCATTAATTCAAAAAGTTGTAGTATGACAATTTTATTTTTTGTTTAAAATAGGAACTGAAACAAAAATAAAACTATTTTTATTTTTTATTTCATTCAGGTTGAACAGCTATGATAGTTGCCATGTTTTTGAACAATTCTAGTTGGTTCATACACGTAGTCTTATATTTAAAATTGCCGCAAGGTATGCTTTTAAATAAAAAAAAACATTGATGATGAGTTATAGTTGCCATGTTTTTGAACAATTCTAGTTGGTTCATACACGTAGGTAAAAAATATGTTTAGATTACCGAAGGCATTTTAACGACTAGTTAAAAATATCTATTAGGTACTTACACCAATAGTTATCCTATCATTGAAATTACGGGCATAAGCGTAGAGAAAATAAAGGCTGGTGTTTTTGATTGTCCACATATAAAAACATTAAATACAGACTCCAGTTTCTTAAATTTTTCGTTCGATATCGAATGCCGTAATTTGCTCCCAGATTTATTACGCAAATAGAGGTGTGATTTTTTAAAAATACATCGGATATCATAAATCGATGATATGTGTTTATAAGTACATTTGTTGGACAGTATTATACAAAGAAGAAATATGGAATGAAGATTAAAAAAAATAACATATAAATTCTTTTTTAAAACAAAAAATTAATTAAAATAGAATCAGTATTTGAGAAATATTTTTTGTTTAAAATATAACGTCTGATATTTAAAATTGCCGCAAAGTATGTTTTTAAATAAAAAAAAAACATTGAAAATAAGTTGTAGTTGCCATGTTTTTGAATAATTCTAGTTGGTTCATACACGTAGGTAAAAATATGTTTAGATTACCGAAGCCATTTTAACGACTAGTTAAAAATATCTATTAGCTACTTACACCAATAGTTATCCTATCATTGAAATTACGGTCATAAGCGTAGAGAAAATAAATAAATAGGAATTCCAAATTTTTGTTATTTTTATAGTTAGTATTAAGTTCTAGTTTAAAAAATATATACAGTTCCTTGGCAGCAAAACTAGTGTTGACTTGTCTTATTAAGCAAACAACCTAAACAGCGCGATACAGTAACATATTTTTACGATAATTGCATTTTTTAAAAGTAATCAACATAATTTTCGCCATTTTTGCATTATCTCTGGTTTACGATACTCTCAATAGCTATTGTCGCAAACTAAAGATAAATATTTTTATGCTGTTTATTCAGTTGGAAAATCGTAATTTTCGCCATTTTTGCATTATCTCTGGTTTACGATAATCTCAATAGCTATTGTCGTAAACTAAAGATGAATATTTTTATGCTGTTTATTCAGTTGGAAAATCGTAATTTTTTTATTTTGAAATATTATTGATAAAACGTACTTATTGAATCTAATAATCTTTACTGCAAACAATAAAAACTGTCGACATCTTTTGTTTATATCGTTAAAAGGTACAGAGTCGCGGTACAGTAACATAGAACATAGAAAACACGACATGTTTTTTACACTGCCTTCGTATGTGCACACAATGATATTAAATTTCTATGCGTGCATAAATATTAGTCGGCGATAAATTATGTATGTTTAAAATAAGTAGTTTGTTTGAGAACCATTTTTGAGCGCTTTTATGGCCAAGGAAACTAGAGGTTTGTAGCTGTGCTAACTTTAAACATAAAGAAAACTAGAGTTGTCGACTATCGATAAAATGTACTTATTGAACCGCATAATCTTTACTGCAAACAATAAAAACTGTCGACATCTTTTGCTTATATCGTATGTGTTACAGTTTATAGTGACGCACATCTTAGTTTTTTTATATAAATTTTGTGCCCAAAATTTTATTATTTATTTACATATACAATTGTACATATATGTACGTTTTGAGTAAAAATTATATACTTTATGTAAATTGATTAATTTTGACAGACACAAAAAAAACTTATGTTTTTTATATTTAAAAAACACGTGTAAAAACATGTATTACAAAGGTGTGATATTTTTACTCACTTTATTTGAAACAGTCACTGGGACTGAGGAATAAAATAATTTTTATAAGATTTTCTTGAATGAGTTGTCTGTACATAATCCCAACAAAGATTGTATATAGTTTTCTAATTTTTGAATCACAGAAACGAAACATTGCCATGTTCGTTTTTTCTGGTTATTTTAAAGTTTGGGTCTTTTATTAGTTGCCTAATTTGTGGTCTATTATTATTATTATTCGATTCAGACCCAGCACTAATGCAAGACACTGCGACCTATAAGATCTATTGTGTCCCATTGAGTCTATTGTCTGTTTAGCAGACCGACTGCCTTCCTTATGAACACCAGCAGGTCCGAAACTTTAATGGTGGATATGTCCGCCAATGAAGCCATGTGCCTCCCTAAACACATCCACCTAAATCTATCAAGAGCCACACATTCACACAATATGTGCTCCGCCGTCTCCGATGCCTGTGAGCATAATCTACAGACATCTGTATCCGTGATCGCCATTCTCATCAAATGTGCTCTCACACTGCAATGACCCGTGAGGAAATCCGTAAGGATTTTTAGGTCTGGTTTGTGGTCTATTAAAAATGCCTGCTTTTAACTTTTCTTTCCTCAGACGAGGAAACTTTTTCAAAAGATACAAAATATATTTTCCACTGATGATTATCATACTTTAGTTTTTTATAAAATACACCTATCCCCCGATTTGCACGGAAGATCAGTTCGTGAAAAAACCGTGTAAATCGAAATCAAATTTTTTGTATGAAAAATCGTGTAAAACGAAAAAAGTCTAAAATAAGTCAAATAAAATTAGTTTTTTAATTAAATTAATTTTTGTTTTATTTATAAATTTTTTGCATTTATTTTTCTTTCATTTACATTAAATAAAAATAAAATATACACCTAATAAAAAAACAAAATATCCATTCAGTTTTGTAATAACAAATATGTACATAAAAAAAAAACAAATATGTACATGTAATTTTAAAAAAATTAGAAAATTACAAAAAATATATCAACGATTTGAGCCAATTTTATCACTATCGATGACTCTTAACCGTTTGTTCTTGATTGGTGACATGTCACTTTCATCACTTGATATTATTTGAGGCGATTCTCTAGTTGATGGATTGGTACCAGTTTTAGATGGGAAAAATTTGGTAAGAAAATCCGTAATTAAAATTTTTTGCCTTTGGTTAAATACTTATAGATATCTTCATATAGAGATAAAGATTTATTGATATCTCGCTGGAACCGGAGAGCCATTTCAACATTAGGGTCATGGTGTTAAAATATAACTTTTTATGGGTTGTACTCAGTGCTGTCGTTTTAGAAATTTGGGATGTAGTGTTTGAAATAAAAAAAGGTGTAGCCAAATAACAAAAAATTTCGTTTTTAACAGTTTTATTTTATAAAATTCGTTCAGTTTAAAAATCGTGAAAAAGCGAAAAATAACGTTTTAATCGGGGGAGAGATCTTGAAAAAATCCGTGTAAAAGTCAAAAAAAGGTCCGTGTAAATCGGGGGATAGGTGTATGCAGATTTAACGAAGTCCAAGGTTATATTCACGACAAATTACAAAATGTCATCGGGACCGTTTAAACAATGTCTTCTTTTTGCAGCCATTTTAATTCTCTGTTGTTTTTACTTTTAACTTACCAGTTGATAGTGACTTATCATACATCGTTACCTTAAGCGTTGGTAGTTTAAAAAAATCTCAAAAACCAGGGAGCAAATTAAGGCATTCGATATCGAGCGAATTTTCATATAATTATAAAACAATTTACATAGAAATTTCGTTCGATATCGATTGCCGTAATTTGCTCCCAGATTTATTACACAAATAGTGGTGTGATTTTTTAAAAATACATCGGATATCATAAATCGATAAAATGTGTTCATAAAGTACATTTGATTGACAGTATTATACAAAGAGGAAAGATTTATTCAAATCGATATATGGAATGAAGATTAAAAAAAAAATAACATTTACATATGTATATTCGTTTTTTAAAACCAAGGAAATAAAAAATTAAAATAGAATCAGTATTTGAGAAATATTTTTTCTTTAAAATAAGCCGTTTTATATTTAAAATTGCAGCAAGATATGCTTTTAAATAAATAAAAAAACATTGAAAATAAGTTATAGTTGCCATGTTTTTGAACAATTCTAGTTGGTTCATACACGTAGTCTTATATTTAAATTGCCGCAAGGTATGCTTTTAAATAAAGAAAACATTGAAGATAAGTTATAGTTGCCATGTTTTTTAAACAATTCTAGTTGGTTCATACACGTAGGTAAAAAATATGTTTAGAATACCGTAGCCATTTTAACGACTAGTTAAAAATATCTATCTATTATTATCTACTTAGACCAATACTAATCCTATCATTGAAATTACGGGCATAAGCGTAGAGAAAATAACGGCTGGTGTTTTTAATGGTCCACATATAAAAATATTAAATACATTCTTAAATTCAATAAATGATTTGGAATGATCCGAACGGAATTCTTTTGTTGAAGTTATAAAAAACTTTATTGGAAACTACAAGTCTGGCAACCACCACAAAATCGGTAATGACATGCTAGATAACTTTAAAAGCTTAGTATGCAACATGTCTATCAAATTACACTACTTCCATAGTCATCTTGATTGATTCCCAGATAATTTTGGATCCTGTAGCGGTTTCAACAGAATCTGAAAACAATGGAAGAGAGGTACCAAGGCCATGGGATCAGCTAATGATGCCTTCACATCATTTACGAAAGTCACGAAAAAGAAAGTTTTTAAGCAATTAAAAATGAAAAATTCACTTTTTTCGTATACATATATACACAAATGTGAAGTTCCAAAAAACTAAACGTAGGAATTCCAAATGTTTGTTATTTATATAGTTAGTATTAAGTTCTTTAAAGAATATAAACTGTTCGTTGGCAGCAAAACTTGTCTTATTATGCAAACAACTTAAATAACGCGATATAGAACCATTTTTGAGCGCTTTTTTTTTGTTGTGGCTATCGTCTTATGCACTGTGATGTTGTGTGTGCAAAAATTTTGTTGTGGCTATCTTGCTGTGTGATGTTCTTGTTATAGTTGTTGGAATTTCGTCACTGTATGTACTGTGGCTGAACGAAAAAACCTAAACAACAATGCAAAAGAAATAAAACACACATTAGCACAGTGCATATACTGTGACATTAGTTTCTCTTTGGTTTCTCTTGTTTTGTTACGCTCTTTTCTTTTGTTTTGCCTTTTGCCCTTCCTTCCCGCGTCGGAAAAAATGTTGACAAAATATTTGGATAAGTGTTGAGATGCGCATTCTATATGATTTATATTCTTTGGTACAACCCATAAAAAGTTATATTTTAACACCATGACCCTAATGTTGAAATGGCTCTCCGGTTCCAGCGAGATATCAATAAATCTTTATCTCTATATGAAGATATCTATATGTATTTAACCAAAGGCAAAAAATTTTAATTACGGATTTTCTTACCAAATTTTTCCCATCTAAAACTGGTACCAATCCATCAACTAGAGAATCGCCTCAAATAATATCAAGTGATGAAAATGACATGTCACCAATCAAGAACAAACGGTTAAGAGCCATCGATAGTGATAAAATTGGCTCAAATCGTTGATATATTTTTTGTAATTTTCTAATTTTTTTAAAATTACATGTACATATTTGTTTTTTTTTTATGTACATATTTGTTATTACAAAACTGAATGGATATTTTGTTTTTTTATTAGGTGTATATTTTATTTTTATTTAATGAAAATGAAAGAAAAATAAATGCAAAAAATGTATAAATAAAACAAAAATTAATTTAAATTAAAAACTAATTTTATTTGACTTATTTTAGACTTTTTTCGTTTTACACAATTTTTCATACAAAAAATTTGATTTCGATTTACACGGTTTTTTCACGAACTGATCTTCCGTGCAAATCGGGGGATAGGTGTATTTTATAAAAAACTAAAGTGTGATAATAATCAGTGGAAAATATATTTTGTATCTTTTGAAAAAGTTTCCTCGTCTGAGGAAAGAAAAGTTAAAAGCAGGCATTTTTAATAGACCACAAATTAGGCAACTAATAAAAGACCCAAACTTTAAAATAACCAGAAAAACGAACATGGCAATGTTTCGTTTCAGTGATTCAAAAATTAGAAAACTATATACAATCTTTGTCGGGATTATGTACAGACAACTCATTCAAGAAAATCTTATAAAAATTTTTTTATTCCTCATTCCCAGTGACTGTTTCAAATAAAGTGAGTAAAAATATCACACTTTTGTAATACATGTTTTTACACGTGTTTTTTAAATTTAAAAAACAAGTTTTTTTGTGTCTGTCAAAATTAATCAATTTACATAAAGTATATAATTTTTACTCAAAACGTACATATATGTACAATTGTATATGTAAATAAATAATAAAATTTTGGGCACAAAATTTATATAAAAAAACTAAGATGTGTCACTATAAACTGTAACACATACGATATAAGCAAAAGATGTCGACAGTTTTTATTGTTTGCAGTAAAGATTATGTGGTTCAATAAGTACATTTTATCGATAGTCGACAACTCTAGTTTTCTTCATGTTTAAAGTTAGCACAGCTACAAACCTCTAGTTTCCTTGGGTATAAAAGCGCTCAAAAATGGTTCTCAAACAAACTACTTATTTTAAACATACATAATTTATCGCCGACTAATATTTATGCACGCATAGAAATTTAATATCATTGTGTGCACATACGAAGGCAGTGTAAAAAACATGTCGTGTTTTCTATGTTCTATGTTTCTATGTTACTGTACCGCGACTCAGTACCTTTTAACAATACGATATAAGCAAAAGATGTCGACAGTTTTTATTGTTTGCAGTTAAGATTATGTGATTCAATAAGTACGTTTTATCGATAGTCGACAACTCTAGTTTTCTTTATGTTTAAAGTTAGCACAGCTACAATCCTCTAGTTTCTTTGTGTATAAAAGCGCTCATAAATGGTTCTCAAACAAACTAGTTAATAATTTAGACACATCTCTACAAAATTTCAAAATAAAAAATAAAACGATTTTCCAACTGAATAAACAGCATAAAAATCCATATTCGTCTTTAGATTACGACAATAGCTATTGAGATTATCGTAAACAAGAGAAAATGCAAAAATGGCGAAAATTATGTTGATTACAGTTAAAAAATGCAATTATCGTATAAATATGTTACTATATCGCGCTATTTAAGTTGTTTGCATAATAAGACAAGTTTTGCTGCCAAGAAAGTGTTTATATTTTTTAAAGAACTTAATACTAACTATAAAAATAACAAAAATTTGGTCATTAATGGGTAAAGGATGTTACTAGTCATGGTCCATCATGGAGTACATTTTACACACGTGCATGGAGTAGTCGCACTTTTTGCAGGGTTATTATCTACTAACTACAAGTCTGGCAACCACCACAAAATCGGTAATGACATGCTAGATAACTTCAAAAGCTTAGTATGCAACATATCTATCAAATTACACTACCTCCATAGTAAACTTGATTGATTCCCAGATAATCTTGGATCCTGTAGCGGTTTCAACAGAATCTGAAAACAATGGAAGAGAGGTACCAAGGCCATGGGATCAGCTAATGATGCCTTCACATCATTTACGAAAGTCACGAAAAAGAAAGTTTTTAAGCAATTAAAAATGAAAAATTCACTTTTTTCGTATACATATATACACAAATGTGAAGTTCCAAAAAACTAAACGTAGGAATTCCAAATGTTTGTTATTTATATAGTTAGTATTAAGTTCTTTAAAGAATATAAACTGTTCGTTGGCAGCAAAACTTGTCTTATTATGCAAACAACTTAAATAACGCGATATAGAACCATTTTTGAGCGCTTTTATACCCAAGAAAACTAGAGATTTGTAGCTGTGCTAACTTTAAACATAAAGAAAACTAGAGTTGTCGACTATCGATAAAATGTACTTATTGAACCACATAATCTTTACTGCAAACAATAAAAACTGTCGACATCTTTTGCTTATATCGTATGTGTTACAGTTTATAGTGACACATCTTAGTTTTTTTATATAAATTTTGTACCCAAAATTTTATTATTTATTTACATATACAATTGTACATATATGTACGTTTTGAGTAAAAATTATATACTTTATGTAAATTGATTAATTTTGACAGACACAAAAAAACTTATGTCTTTTAAATTTAAAAAACACGTGTAAAAACATGTATTACAAAAGTGTGATATTTTTACTCACTTTATTTGAAACAGTCACTGGGAATGAGGAATAAAAAAATTTTTATAAGATTTTCTTGAATGAGTTGTCTGTACATAATCCCGACAAGGATTGTATATAGTTTTTTATCAAAATAAACCAATAAATTTAACTTAAAATTTTTTTAAAGAAATTTTAACTTAAAATCTTCATAACTTCGCGCCGTTTACAATAAATGATTAACGCGAACTGTTTTGGTATGCTAAAATATCACCCTTCACGTGACCAAAGCGTCATTCGCGTCATGAAAAAAAAAAAAAAATTTGAAAAAAAAAAAATATCAAAATGTCGAAAATTTTTGAAATTGCCCATATATGTACGTTTTGAGTAAAAATTATAAGCTTTATGTAAATTGATTAATTTTGACAGACACAAAAAAACGTATATACTTTATATTTAAAAAACACGTGTAAAAACATGTATTACAAAAGTGTGATATTTTTACTCACTTTATTTGAAACAGTCACTGGGAATGAGGAATAAAATAATTTTTATAAGATTTTCTTGAATGAGTTGTCTGTACATAATCCCGACAAGGATTGTATATAGTTTTTTATCAAAATAAACCAATAAATTTAACTTAAAATTTTTTTAAAGAAATTTTAACTTAAAATCTTCATAACTTCGCGCCGTTTACAATAAATGATTAACGCGAACTGTTTTGGTATGCTAAAATATCACCCTTCACGTGACCAAAGCGACATTCGTGTCATCCAAAAAAAAAAAAATTTGGAAAAAAAAAATATCAAAATGTCGAAAATGCGCTATATGGAAGAAAAAAAAAAATTAGAGTTTGAAACTCATTATTTTAAAATGAGGATTTTGTTATGAAGTAGATTAAAAGGGGAAAAAGAACGTTTCGACTTAATATAATCCATTGAAGAACAATAATATGAAAACATGCTCACATTTCTATTACAATATGTTTTTGCCCTTTTTTATTTTCACTACTATTTTTATTTCCAATCTCTTTAATATTTTAACTTTGTTATATTTAACTTTAATATTTTAAATATTTAACTTTAAATAAAAAAACGAACATGGCGTCCGGTTGGTAGAAACTTTTTCAGACATGCAATAGATATTACACTTTCACATACTTTTTCATAAGATTTTCGCAAAAAACTATTACACGATTATAATATTATAATTTGTTAACAATTTTATGCAAAAATATTTATATTCAAAAACAACAAATATTTTTTGCCATATAGGCAAATATATTCATAAATTATGTGTATCAAAAATATTTATAAAAAATTACTTTTTTACCACTTTTATTTAATTTTTCCTACCACATACCACGAGACACAACCGCACCGATCTAACTATGAACGCATACTAACAGAAACAAACAATTGTGTGTAATTTCTTAAGAGAGTTTTTTTACTACTACAAATGTCCCTTTAAATTTCCTAAAATAACGAAGAGAAAATAGAAAATTGCAATCTATGTATATTGGATAATTTTAGAAATGCTGGGGTTAAAAAAAAGCTTTTCGATACTTGCGCTATATGGAAGAAAAAAAAAATTAGAGTTTGAAACTCATTATTTTAAAATGAGGATTTTGTTATGAAGTAGATTAAAAGGGGAAAAAGAACGTTTCGACTTAATATAATCCATTGAAGAACAATAATATGAAAACATGCTCACATTTCTATTACAATATGTTTTTGCCCTTTTTTATTTTCACTACTATTTTTATTTCCAATCTCTTTAATATTTTAACTTTGCTTTAAGTGTCTGTCATCAATAAACTTTTGAATTTAACTTTTAAATCCTTTATTCTAGAACAAAACATTTTAGACAAATCCGTCTATATTTTATTTAAAGCTTTTTTCTTATCTTAGTAAAGAACTAAATTTTAGTAATAATAACTTGCAGCTACACGTGCACACACACTATCGCAAAGAAATAAAAAAACGAACATGGCGTCCGGTTGGTAGAAACTTTTTCAGACATGCAATAGATATTACACTTTCACATACTTTTTCATAAGATTTTCGCAAAAAACTATTACACGATTATAATACATATAAGGAAAAAGGACAAAAAGAGCGCTTTCACACAAAAAATATTGTTTTTTATTGCTGATACCATGAGTCCGATTTCAATAGTAGAAAAAAAATCATTTAAAAATTTTTTTAAAAACGAAACTGTCCCAAGTAGAAACACAATAACAAATTTAATGGAAGAAGAATTTCTGTAATACATAACTGCAGCAAAAAATGTTGTCAAAAAATCCAAATATATTTGCACAACTGCCGATATATGGAGTGCTGGGAGAAAAAGCTTTTTTGGGTACACGGGCCACATTATAAATGAGGAGTCTATGAAAAAAGAGTCCTTTATTTTATCATGCAAACGATTTTTAAGTCCACACTCGTATAATAAAATCGCTGAAATAATTTCTGAAATAAATTCACTTTTTGGAATAAGATCGGAGCAAATTGTTGCAACAGTTACCGACAACGCTTCTAATTTTGTTGAAGCATTTAAAGAATTTGGAGTATCTTCTGATTGCGATTTTGAAGATGTAGAAATAGAAAACGATCATTTCAAGCTTCCAAATCACATTAGATGTGCTTCACATACCCTCAATTTAGTTGGGACTATATCAATATTTTAAAAGAAGAAAATATCATAGACAGTTACTTAAAAGTAAGTAAAACATATTATTTAATTCGACTTGAGTTGGTTACGAAATAGTCAGTTTAGTAAGTAAATTTCAACGAATTCTTTTGTCGTAATTTTTGTAGACAATAAGCAAATGCAACGAGATATGGAACAAGTGCAATAGGCCAAAAACATCTGAAAAAATTTTGCAAATTTTAGGAAAAGCAAATTTTTTGACCCCAACTATTACAAGATGGAATTCTCTGTACGAAGCTGTAAGAAGGCTGCTCTCCTTTGAAAACAAACTTGAAGATGTATGTGAAAAGCTTAATGTATTTTCTTTCACAAGTATTGACAATCAATATGTATGTATTAATAATGTAGTATGGAGTATGTTTTAATAATGGAGCCGATTTCTCTGGCAATCGACTTTCTTCAATCTGAGGGAATATTTTTTGGCTTTTTGTTACCTGCTTTACTTTACAATAAAATTAAAGTACCGAAAAATTCTACTTACTGACAGTAGCATTATAAAAAAGAAAACTGTGGAAAAAATACTAGCTTGTGTAGAACATCGCTTTACAGATTATTTCACTTTAAGCGATGTGTCTTATCACGCTATAATTGCATCTGTGAGCCATCCAGAAATAAAGCTCAAATGGTTCAATGTTATTTCTGAGACATCTCAGTTAAAAAAAGTTGATGTGCATGAAATACTAATTTCCGAAATGAATAAGGTAGAAGTTGCCCCAAGCTTAATAGAACAGAGTAGAGTGCAAAATATAAACACATTTTTGGAGTATGAGATGGGTAAGATCGAAGAAGCTCTTAATTAAATATGAATATACAGATATATAAAATTTTTACATACATACATACATATTGTACCTCAAGTAGAAAATACTCAAAAACTACAATACACACAACAAACATACATTTTAGTGAAGTATAAACAAGGTATATTACTCAATTTATTCCAGATGGAAGGGAAACAGCTACTGCACCATCAGAAAATGAACTTTTATCATATATGAGCGATATCAACATAACGGTTAAAAATTTAAAAAATATCCGCGTATTATTTTAAAATTATTAAAATATTATTATTAAATTAAATTATTTTCCTCAAATACAATACTCCAATAACGTCATCGGCCCCAGTTGAGTTTCTCTAGCTGGTATTTTAAATAGTTCAAGACGATGTACACTAACTGATGAATATTTCGAGCAACTTTTAATTTTGAAAACTGTTTTCAAAAAAAAAATACATGTATAGAGCTTGCTGATCTAAATTCTTTGTAAATAATAAAATATGAAGTAATTAGTTTAATTGTTTATGAATAGCTGTTATTCAAAAATTATTTTATGATTTTTCATTTGTTTTTTCATTCAAACCATATAGAATTAATTTAATTTTTGTTTATTTAAATAATATTGAAATCAATTAAATTCGAGTTTTTCAAATTTAAATATATTACATTTACTTTTTATTTTTTTGTAGAAAAATATTTCATTTAGAATATTATAAATTGATTGAAATTGTAAAATATTCCTTCAAACATTGTATGAATTTTTAAAATCTAAAATTTTTTTAAATCAATAAATTTATTTAATGTTTATGGCCGTAATTTCAAGGAAGGGATACCTATCAGTGCATAGTTACCTACGGTGTTAACAAAAATTGGTAATTTCAACCTCTAGGTAAGGCATATCCGATAGGTAATATATGGTGTATCTTACACTATGAATTTCGATTGGTTTATTCATTAGGTAAATGTTTTTCTTTTGAAAAAATGCCATTTATTTTTGAGAAAGGGAAAAAATATTAAATTTATTAAAAAAAAAATTAATAATTTTATAAACAACAAATAAATAGGATTAGAGTAGCTGAAGTATTTGCATTATTTGCTAAAATTGATGACATAGTCAACACATACAAATTTTACAGAGTGTTTTTAATTTTTTTCGCTTAATTTAACTTTGCTGATTATGAAAATAACACTAGTTATCTTTTAGTTTTAAATATACACGTACGTTTAAAATTATTACAAAGGTGTGATAATTTTACTCACTTTATTTGAAACAGTCACTGGGACTAAGGAATGAAATAATTTTTATAAAATTTTCTGTATCCCGTGATCCCGACAAAGATTGTATTCAGTATTCTAATTTATGATTTCCAAGAAAAATTTGAAACAGAAAAAGGAAATATTGCCAGGTTCGTCTTTTTTTATTTTAAAGTTTGGGTATTTTATTCGTTGTCTAATTTGTGGTCCATCTTTCCTCAGACGAGAAAACTTTTTCAAAAGATACAAAATATATTTTCCACTGACGTTTATCATACTTTAGTTTTTATAACATATGCAGATTTAAAGTCCAAGGTTATATTCACGACAAATTACAAACTTTCATCGGGACCGTTTAAACAATGTCTTCTCTTTGCAGCCATTTTAATTTTGTGTTATTTTTACTTTTAACCTACCACTTGATAGTGGCTTGTCATACACCGTTACCTTAAGCGTTGGTAGTTTAAAAAATCTCAAAAACCAGATCTATTACGCAAATAGTAGTGTGATTTTTGAAAAATACATCGAATATGATATATAGATGATATATGTTTATAAAGTAAGTACATTTGTTGGACAGTATTATAAAAAGAGGAAAGATTTATTCAATCGAAATATGGAGTGCAGATTTAAAAAAATAGCATTAAAATTTTTTTTAAATTAAAAGAAATAAAAAATTAAAGTAAAATCAATATTTGATAAATATTTTTTGTATAAAATATACCGTCTGATATTTAAAATTGCCGCAAGGTATGCTTTTAAATAAAAAAAACATTGAAAATAAGTTATAGTTGCCATGTTTTTGAACAATTCTAGTTGGTTCATACACGTAGGCAAAACAAATGTTTAGATTACCGAAGCCATTTTACCTACTAGTTAAAAATATCTATTAGGTACTTACACCAATAGTTATCCTATCATTGAAATTACGGGCATTAATTCAAAAAGTTGTAGTATGACAATTTTATTTTTTGTTTAAAATAGGAACTGAAACAAAAATAAAACTATTTTTATTTTTTATTTCATTCAGGTTGAACAGCTATGATAGTTGCCATGTTTTTGAACAATTCTAGTTGGTTCATACACGTAGTCTTATATTTAAAATTGCCGCAAGGTATGCTTTTAAATAAAAAAAAACATTGATGATGAGTTATAGTTGCCATGTTTTTGAACAATTCTAGTTGGTTCATACACGTAGGTAAAAAATATGTTTAGATTACCGAAGGCATTTTAACGACTAGTTAAAAATATCTATTAGGTACTTACACCAATAGTTATCCTATCATTGAAATTACGGGCATAAGCGTAGAGAAAATAAAGGCTGGTGTTTTTGATTGTCCACATATAAAAACATTAAATACAGACTCCAGTTTCTTAAATTTTTCGTTCGATATCGAATGCCGTAATTTGCTCCCAGATTTATTACGCAAATAGAGGTGTGATTTTTTAAAAATACATCGGATATCATAAATCGATGATATGTGTTTATAAGTACATTTGTTGGACAGTATTATACAAAGAAGAAATATGGAATGAAGATTAAAAAAAATAACATATAAATTCTTTTTTAAAACAAAAAATTAATTAAAATAGAATCAGTATTTGAGAAATATTTTTTGTTTAAAATATAACGTCTGATATTTAAAATTGCCGCAAAGTATGTTTTTAAATAAAAAAAAAACATTGAAAATAAGTTGTAGTTGCCATGTTTTTGAATAATTCTAGTTGGTTCATACACGTAGGTAAAAATATGTTTAGATTACCGAAGCCATTTTAACGACTAGTTAAAAATATCTATTAGCTACTTACACCAATAGTTATCCTATCATTGAAATTACGGTCATAAGCGTAGAGAAAATAAATAAATAGGAATTCCAAATTTTTGTTATTTTTATAGTTAGTATTAAGTTCTAGTTTAAAAAATATATACAGTTCCTTGGCAGCAAAACTAGTGTTGACTTGTCTTATTAAGCAAACAACCTAAACAGCGCGATACAGTAACATATTTTTACGATAATTGCATTTTTTAAAAGTAATCAACATAATTTTCGCCATTTTTGCATTATCTCTGGTTTACGATACTCTCAATAGCTATTGTCGCAAACTAAAGATAAATATTTTTATGCTGTTTATTCAGTTGGAAAATCGTAATTTTCGCCATTTTTGCATTATCTCTGGTTTACGATAATCTCAATAGCTATTGTCGTAAACTAAAGATGAATATTTTTATGCTGTTTATTCAGTTGGAAAATCGTAATTTTTTTATTTTGAAATATTATTGATAAAACGTACTTATTGAATCTAATAATCTTTACTGCAAACAATAAAAACTGTCGACATCTTTTGTTTATATCGTTAAAAGGTACAGAGTCGCGGTACAGTAACATAGAACATAGAAAACACGACATGTTTTTTACACTGCCTTCGTATGTGCACACAATGATATTAAATTTCTATGCGTGCATAAATATTAGTCGGCGATAAATTATGTATGTTTAAAATAAGTAGTTTGTTTGAGAACCATTTTTGAGCGCTTTTATGGCCAAGGAAACTAGAGGTTTGTAGCTGTGCTAACTTTAAACATAAAGAAAACTAGAGTTGTCGACTATCGATAAAATGTACTTATTGAACCGCATAATCTTTACTGCAAACAATAAAAACTGTCGACATCTTTTGCTTATATCGTATGTGTTACAGTTTATAGTGACGCACATCTTAGTTTTTTTATATAAATTTTGTGCCCAAAATTTTATTATTTATTTACATATACAATTGTACATATATGTACGTTTTGAGTAAAAATTATATACTTTATGTAAATTGATTAATTTTGACAGACACAAAAAAAACTTATGTTTTTTATATTTAAAAAACACGTGTAAAAACATGTATTACAAAGGTGTGATATTTTTACTCACTTTATTTGAAACAGTCACTGGGACTGAGGAATAAAATAATTTTTATAAGATTTTCTTGAATGAGTTGTCTGTACATAATCCCAACAAAGATTGTATATAGTTTTCTAATTTTTGAATCACAGAAACGAAACATTGCCATGTTCGTTTTTTCTGGTTATTTTAAAGTTTGGGTCTTTTATTAGTTGCCTAATTTGTGGTCTATTATTATTATTATTCGATTCAGACCCAGCACTAATGCAAGACACTGCGACCTATAAGATCTATTGTGTCCCATTGAGTCTATTGTCTGTTTAGCAGACCGACTGCCTTCCTTATGAACACCAGCAGGTCCGAAACTTTAATGGTGGATATGTCCGCCAATGAAGCCATGTGCCTCCCTAAACACATCCACCTAAATCTATCAAGAGCCACACATTCACACAATATGTGCTCCGCCGTCTCCGATGCCTGTGAGCATAATCTACAGACATCTGTATCCGTGATCGCCATTCTCATCAAATGTGCTCTCACACTGCAATGACCCGTGAGGAAATCCGTAAGGATTTTTAGGTCTGGTTTGTGGTCTATTAAAAATGCCTGCTTTTAACTTTTCTTTCCTCAGACGAGGAAACTTTTTCAAAAGATACAAAATATATTTTCCACTGATGATTATCATACTTTAGTTTTTTATAAAATACACCTATCCCCCGATTTGCACGGAAGATCAGTTCGTGAAAAAACCGTGTAAATCGAAATCAAATTTTTTGTATGAAAAATCGTGTAAAACGAAAAAAGTCTAAAATAAGTCAAATAAAATTAGTTTTTTAATTAAATTAATTTTTGTTTTATTTATAAATTTTTTGCATTTATTTTTCTTTCATTTACATTAAATAAAAATAAAATATACACCTAATAAAAAAACAAAATATCCATTCAGTTTTGTAATAACAAATATGTACATAAAAAAAAAACAAATATGTACATGTAATTTTAAAAAAATTAGAAAATTACAAAAAATATATCAACGATTTGAGCCAATTTTATCACTATCGATGACTCTTAACCGTTTGTTCTTGATTGGTGACATGTCACTTTCATCACTTGATATTATTTGAGGCGATTCTCTAGTTGATGGATTGGTACCAGTTTTAGATGGGAAAAATTTGGTAAGAAAATCCGTAATTAAAATTTTTTGCCTTTGGTTAAATACTTATAGATATCTTCATATAGAGATAAAGATTTATTGATATCTCGCTGGAACCGGAGAGCCATTTCAACATTAGGGTCATGGTGTTAAAATATAACTTTTTATGGGTTGTACTCAGTGCTGTCGTTTTAGAAATTTGGGATGTAGTGTTTGAAATAAAAAAAGGTGTAGCCAAATAACAAAAAATTTCGTTTTTAACAGTTTTATTTTATAAAATTCGTTCAGTTTAAAAATCGTGAAAAAGCGAAAAATAACGTTTTAATCGGGGGAGAGATCTTGAAAAAATCCGTGTAAAAGTCAAAAAAAGGTCCGTGTAAATCGGGGGATAGGTGTATGCAGATTTAACGAAGTCCAAGGTTATATTCACGACAAATTACAAAATGTCATCGGGACCGTTTAAACAATGTCTTCTTTTTGCAGCCATTTTAATTCTCTGTTGTTTTTACTTTTAACTTACCAGTTGATAGTGACTTATCATACATCGTTACCTTAAGCGTTGGTAGTTTAAAAAAATCTCAAAAACCAGGGAGCAAATTAAGGCATTCGATATCGAGCGAATTTTCATATAATTATAAAACAATTTACATAGAAATTTCGTTCGATATCGATTGCCGTAATTTGCTCCCAGATTTATTACACAAATAGTGGTGTGATTTTTTAAAAATACATCGGATATCATAAATCGATAAAATGTGTTCATAAAGTACATTTGATTGACAGTATTATACAAAGAGGAAAGATTTATTCAAATCGATATATGGAATGAAGATTAAAAAAAAAATAACATTTACATATGTATATTCGTTTTTTAAAACCAAGGAAATAAAAAATTAAAATAGAATCAGTATTTGAGAAATATTTTTTCTTTAAAATAAGCCGTTTTATATTTAAAATTGCAGCAAGATATGCTTTTAAATAAATAAAAAAACATTGAAAATAAGTTATAGTTGCCATGTTTTTGAACAATTCTAGTTGGTTCATACACGTAGTCTTATATTTAAATTGCCGCAAGGTATGCTTTTAAATAAAGAAAACATTGAAGATAAGTTATAGTTGCCATGTTTTTTAAACAATTCTAGTTGGTTCATACACGTAGGTAAAAAATATGTTTAGAATACCGTAGCCATTTTAACGACTAGTTAAAAATATCTATCTATTATTATCTACTTAGACCAATACTAATCCTATCATTGAAATTACGGGCATAAGCGTAGAGAAAATAACGGCTGGTGTTTTTAATGGTCCACATATAAAAATATTAAATACATTCTTAAATTCAATAAATGATTTGGAATGATCCGAACGGAATTCTTTTGTTGAAGTTATAAAAAACTTTATTGGAAACTACAAGTCTGGCAACCACCACAAAATCGGTAATGACATGCTAGATAACTTTAAAAGCTTAGTATGCAACATGTCTATCAAATTACACTACTTCCATAGTCATCTTGATTGATTCCCAGATAATTTTGGATCCTGTAGCGATGAGCGGTTTCAACAGAATCTGAAATCAATGGAAGAGAGGTACCAAGGCCATGGGATCAGCTAATGATGCCTTCACATCATTTACGAAAGTCACGAAAAAGAAAGTTTTTAAGCAATTAAAAATGAAAAATTCACTTTTTTCATATACATATATACACAAATGTGAAGTTCCAAAAACTAAACGTAGAAATTCCAAATTTTTGTTATTTTTATAGTTAGTATTAAGTTCTTTAAAAAATATAAACACTTTCTTGGCAGCAAAACTTGTCTTATTATGCAAACAACTTAAATAGCGCGATATAGTAACATATTTATACGATAATTGCATTTTTTAACTGTAATCAACATAATTTTCGCCATTTTTGCATTTTCTCTTGTTTACGATAATCTCAATAGCTATTGTCGTAATCTAAAGACGAATATGGATTTTTATGCTGTTTATTCAGTTGGAAAATCGTTTTATTTTTTATTTTGAAATTTTGTAGAGATGTGTCTAAATTATTAACTAGTTTGTTTGAGAACCATTTATGAGCGCTTTTATACACAAAGAAACTAGAGGATTGTAGCTGTGCTAACTTTAAACATAAAGAAAACTAGAGTTGTCGACTATCGATAAAACGTACTTATTGAATCACATAATCTTAACTGCAAACAATAAAAACTGTCGACATCTTTTGCTTATATCGTATTGTTAAAAGGTACTGAGTCGCGGTACAGTAACATAGAAACATAGAACATAGAAAACACGACATGTTTTTTACACTGCCTTCGTATGTGCACACAATGATATTAAATTTCTATGCGTGCATAAATATTAGTCGGCGATAAATTATGTATGTTTAAAATAAGTAGTTTGTTTGAGAACCATTTTTGAGCGCTTTTATACCCAAGGAAACTAGAGGTTTGTAGCTGTGCTAACTTTAAACATGAAGAAAACTAGAGTTGTCGACTATCGATAAAATGTACTTATTGAACCACATAATCTTTACTGCAAACAATAAAAACTGTCGACATCTTTTGCTTATATCGTATGTGTTACAGTTTATAGTGACACATCTTAGTTTTTTTATATAAATTTTGTGCCCAAAATTTTATTATTTATTTACATATACAATTGTACATATATGTACGTTTTGAGTAAAAATTATATACTTTATGTAAATTGATTAATTTTGACAGACACAAAAAAACTTGTTTTTTAAATTTAAAAAACACGTGTAAAAACATGTATTACAAAAGTGTGATATTTTTACTCACTTTATTTGAAACAGTCACTGGGAATGAGGAATAAAAAAATTTTTATAAGATTTTCTTGAATGAGTTGTCTGTACATAATCCCGACAAAGATTGTATATAGTTTTCTAATTTTTGAATCACTGAAACGAAACATTGCCATGTTCGTTTTTCTGGTTATTTTAAAGTTTGGGTCTTTTATTAGTTGCCTAATTTGTGGTCTATTAAAAATGCCTGCTTTTAACTTTTCTTTCCTCAGACGAGGAAACTTTTTCAAAAGATACAAAATATATTTTCCACTGATTATTATCACACTTTAGTTTTTTATAAAATACACCTATCCCCCGATTTGCACGGAAGATCAGTTCGTGAAAAAACCGTGTAAATCGAAATCAAATTTTTTGTATGAAAAATTGTGTAAAACGAAAAAAGTCTAAAATAAGTCAAATAAAATTAGTTTTTAATTTAAATTAATTTTTGTTTTATTTATACATTTTTTGCATTTATTTTTCTTTCATTTTCATTAAATAAAAATAAAATATACACCTAATAAAAAAACAAAATATCCATTCAGTTTTGTAATAACAAATATGTACATAAAAAAAAAACAAATATGTACATGTAATTTTAAAAAAATTAGAAAATTACAAAAAATATATCAACGATTTGAGCCAATTTTATCACTATCGATGGCTCTTAACCGTTTGTTCTTGATTGGTGACATGTCATTTTCATCACTTGATATTATTTGAGGCGATTCTCTAGTTGATGGATTGGTACCAGTTTTAGATGGGAAAAATTTGGTAAGAAAATCCGTAATTAAAATTTTTTGCCTTTGGTTAAATACATATAGATATCTTCATATAGAGATAAAGATTTATTGATATCTCGCTGGAACCGGAGAGCCATTTCAACATTAGGGTCATGGTGTTAAAATATAACTTTTTATGGGTTGTACCAAAGAATATAAATCATATAGAATGCGCATCTCAACACTTATCCAAATATTTTGTCAACATTTTTTCCGACGCGGGAAGGAAGGGCAAAAGGCAAAACAAAAGAAAAGAGCGTAACAAAACAAGAGAAACCAAAGAGAAACTAATGTCACAGTATATGCACTGTGCTAATGTGTGTTTTATTTCTTTTGCATTGTTGTTTAGGTTTTTTCGTTCAGCCACAGTACATACAGTGACGAAATTCCAACAACTATAACAAGAACATCACACAGCAAGATAGCCACAACAAAATTTTTGCACACACAACATCACAGTGCATAAGACGATAGCCACAACAAATTTTTTACTTCGTGTTTTTTTTTTTTGCTTAAGTACAGAAACGGTTTCATGCTAACAACAATATTCACATACAATACAATTTATGTGTGTGTGTCTTATTCATTGTGAGCTGTTTTCGTTTTTTAAATTTTAAAACTTGAGAATAATGTTGTTGGTTCAAATATTTTTGTGTATTAAAGAATACAGTGCTCCGATACGACTATGTAAGCTAGTGTAGGGCAAAGCATATGTAATTTGTAGTTGCGAGACGGAAAATACATTAATCTACATCGAATATATAGCGCCCTATTTAATATCGTAATAAAAGTGTATTTAGAAATATATTTTATTATTATTATTTATTTAAGCTCAACAATTGATTTTATATTTATTTGAAATAAAAGGTTAACTAAACCAAAAAATGTAATTCCAAAAATATAAAACAACAAGTATATATTCATTAATGACATATTTTCGAATGATAAATTGATGATTTTTCAATTATTTATAAGAAAATTCTATTTTTATTTTTAATTTATATATGTATGTATGAATTATATATATGTACGTATATATACATTTTTAAAAGAAAAGACACTTTAATTTTTTTATGTTAAAAATAAATAATAATCAAGATTAAAATTATTTCTTACTTTAGCATCAAAAAGTATGTATATTTTGAGGATTTTCATCTCCATAAAAAGGCTAATAAAGTTAATTTTTTTTTTTAAATTATTTATTGGATAAAATATCTAATTTTCTTTTTTTGGAACTTCCTTTTTCTGTGGTCCAAGAGCAATGTTTCCGAAGGAGAACCAATAATAGAAAGTCCAATACCTCTATTCTGTGTTGAGAACAAGTGTCGGCAAACAACTCTGGGGTCATTCGTTTACATGACTCAATAATAAAAGATTTTGTACCAATTTTTCGCGGTTCAGATTTAAAGACAGAAAAAGTGTTCTAATTTGTCTTGATTGAGGGACTTTGTCATTAAGAAATATAAATCACCACCTTCCCTTAAAATTTCATTTGTTAACATAAGAATTGAATTTAGGGTGAGTTTCATTTTATTTGAAAAGAAAATACGCTTGTTTTGATCTACAAACTCCACCTTTTTTAAATATTCTAAAAAGAACTGAATATATTAATATACTTCATTGTTAATCTGAATTGCAGATCTGTAGCAATTATCTCGATAAAGGGAGCCACTATTAAGACAATCAAAAATTTTGCCATTTTTTCCATAAACTGAGCTGTTGATAAAGCCAATTCTGCGGAACATGTCTTAAATTTTGTGGTTTCAGACGTTGTTTTAATAGCAGCAGAAACAAGTCTGCTGAAAATTTGTGTGGCAAATACTACAAGCATTTTTCAAAAGTGTTAGGAAACATATGTTGCCGTGTTAGTTTTGGGCACATTTTTGTTTTTGCATTTGCTTCCATTTCTTACAATTCCCTAATTACCTGAAAGCTTGCCGTCCCATCCGGGGTTTTCATGTCACATTTCAGCCACCCATTCCGCAAAGATTTAATTGAGTGTGGGAAATCATAAAGGCAAAAAACATTTTGATCGCTTAATTCAAAAAACGGTTTTTTAGCAGATACTTTAAGATTGGAAAATCATTTTCGGTTAGTCGAGCCTTCATCACATATAAGGGCATAAACATTAATACCAATGCTTTTTAAAATATTTACATTTACTGTAACAATTTCACTTAAAGAATCTGCAGATAAACCATTTTGGGAAGTAAAATAATTTAGAATGATAACTAAATGGATACAAGCAAAAAACATATTTTAATATTTCATAATGTCTTTAAATCTGAACCTCAAAAAATTGGTATAAAATC
This sequence comes from Metopia argyrocephala, assembly GCA_963576795.1. Classification (NCBI taxonomy): domain Eukaryota; kingdom Metazoa; phylum Arthropoda; class Insecta; order Diptera; family Sarcophagidae; genus Metopia; species Metopia argyrocephala. Next base: position 84,667,420 of record OY756209.1, on the reverse strand, counting down.
TTTTATTATTGAGTCATGTAAACGAATCACCCCAGAGTGGTTTGCCAACACATGTTCTCAACACAGAATAGAGGTATTGGATTTGCTGCTCCTTCGAAAGCATTGCTCTTGGACTACAGAAAAAGGAAGTTCCAAAAATAGATATTCTATCCAATAAATAATTTTTAAAAAAGTAACCTTATTAGCCTTTTTATGGAGATGAAAATCCTCAAAATATACTTTTTGATGCTTCAAAGTAAAAACTAAGAAATAATTTTAATTTTGATTATTATTTATTTATTATTTATTCTTAACATAAAAAATTTAAGTATCTTTTCTTCTAAAAATGAATATATACATACAGTTATATATTTTAAACATACATAAATTAAAAATAAAATTTTTTCAATTTTCTTATAATTGAAAAATCATCAATTTATCATTCGAAAATTTGTCATTAATGAATATATATTTTTTTTTTTTAATATTTTTGGAATTACATTTTTTGGTTTAGTTAACCTTTTATTTCAAATAAACATAAGAATACTTGTTGATCTTAAATAAATAATAATAATAATAAAACATATTCTTAACTACACTTTTATAACGATATTAAATAGGGCGCTATATACTCGATGTAGATTAATGTATTTTCCGTCGCGCAACTACAAATTACATATGCTTTGCCCTACACTAGCTTACATAGTCGTATCGGAGCACTGTATTCTTTAATACACAAAAATATTTGAACCAACAACATTATTCTCTAAGTTATAAAATTTAAAAAACGAAAACAGCTCACAATGAATAAGACACACACACACATAAATTGTATTGTATGTGAATATTGTTGTTAGCATGAAACCGTTTCTGTACTTAAGCAAAAAAAAAAAAAGACACGAAGTAAAAATTTTGTTGTGGCTATCGTCTTATACACTGTGATGTTGTGTGTGCAAAGTAAGAGAATAAACGAATTCTCTTTGCTAAGTAAGAGAGTAACAATTCTTTTTGCGGGTTCCAACATTACGACCCGCCATAAGAAATTTTACTTGTACGTGATGCACATTCTATATGATTTATATTCTTTGGTTGTACTCAGTGCTGTCGTTTTAGAAATTTGGGATGTAGTGTTTGAAATAAAAAAAGGTGTAGCCAAATAACAAAAAATTTCGTTTTTAACAGTTTTATTTTATAAAATTCGTTCAGTTTAAAAATCGTGAAAAAGCGAAAAATAACGTTTTAATCGGGGGAGAGATCTTGAAAAAATCCGTGTAAAAGTCAAAAAAAGGTCCGTGTAAATCGGGGGATAGGTGTATGCAGATTTAACGAAGTCCAAGGTTATATTCACGACAAATTACAAAATGTCATCGGGACCGTTTAAACAATGTCTTCTTTTTGCAGCCATTTTAATTCTCTGTTGTTTTTACTTTTAACTTACCAGTTGATAGTGACTTATCATACATCGTTACCTTAAGCGTTGGTAGTTTAAAAAAATCTCAAAAACCAGGGAGCAAATTAAGGCATTCGATATCGAGCGAATTTTCATATAATTATAAAACAATTTACATAGAAATTTCGTTCGATATCGATTGCCGTAATTTGCTCCCAGATTTATTACACAAATAGTGGTGTGATTTTTTAAAAATACATCGGATATCATAAATCGATAAAATGTGTTCATAAAGTACATTTGATTGACAGTATTATACAAAGAGGAAAGATTTATTCAAATCGATATATGGAATGAAGATTAAAAAAAAAATAACATTTACATATGTATATTCGTTTTTTTAAACAAAGGAAATAAAAAATTAAAATAGAATCAGTATTTGAGAAATATTTTTTCTTTAAAATAAGCCGTTTTATATTTAAAATTGCAGCAAGATATGCTTTTAAATAAATAAAAAAACATTGAAAATAAGTTATAGTTGCCATGTTTTTGAACAATTCTAGTTGGTTCATACACGTAGTCTTATATTTAAATTGCCGCAAGGTATGCTTTTAAATAAAGAAAACATTGAAGATAAGTTATAGTTGCCATGTTTTTTAAACAATTCTAGTTGGTTCATACACGTAGGTAAAAAATATGTTTAGATTACCGAAGCCATTTTAACGACTAGTTAAAAATATCTATCTATTCCCTGCAAAAAAAATTGGACTACGTAACCCAGATGAGTAGTTACCAGAATAGTCCTATGTAATTAAATTGTGTACTTTTTTGTATATTTGAAGTAAAATTTACAATTGGGTAACACTGGCGACACATTTAAGTTAAAAAATTACTGAATGGTAACGCTGGCAGCGTCCATGTTCAGTTTTTCTCAAAGTCTGTGTATACATACGCTTACTTTAATTCACAGAGCAACATAAAAGTGTAGTAATAAAATATATTAGGGCTTAAAAAGTGTTAAAAAATATAATTGAAACTTGATTTATAATTTTAAAGGTTTGTAGGAAATAGTCTTCTGTTAGTAGTCCATGAATTAATGACATAAAGTTGTTATCAAAATAACTACAAAAGTTGATCCATGGAATATATACGTGAAGTAGTTATGAAACTAATCTCAATTGTATAATTCACGGAGTAGTTACATGGGAGTAGTTTTGAGGTTACTCTTATGTTATATTTGGTTGGACCTGGTCCTCTCCTAGGACATCGCAATGTAAAATGGGTCACTTTTTTACATGCATAATGGGTAAAGGATGTTACTAGTCATGGTCCATCATGGAGTACATTTTACACACGTGCATGGAGTAGTCGCACTTTTTGCAGGGTTATTATCTACTTACACCAATACTAATCCTATCATTGAAAATACGGGCATAAGCGTAGAGAAAATAACGGCTGGTGTTTTTAATGGTCCACATATAAAAATATTAATTACATTCTTGAATTCAATAAATGATTTGGAATGATCCGAATGGAATTCTTTTGTTGAAGTTATAAAAAACTTTATTGGAAACTACAAGTCTGGCAACCACCACAAAATCGGTAATGACATGCTAGATAACTTCAAAAGCTTAGTATGCAACATATCTATCAAATTACACTACCTCCATAGTAAACTTGATTGATTCCCAGATAATCTTGGATCCTGTAGCGGTTTCAACAGAATCTGAAAACAATGGAAGAGAGGTACCAAGGCCATGGGATCAGCTAATGATGCCTTCACATCATTTACGAAAGTCACGAAAAAGAAAGTTTTTAAGCAATTAAAAATGAAAAATTCACTTTTTTCGTATACATATATACACAAATGTGAAGTTCCAAAAAACTAAACGTAGGAATTCCAAATGTTTGTTATTTATATAGTTAGTATTAAGTTCTTTAAAGAATATAAACTGTTCGTTGGCAGCAAAACTTGTCTTATTATGCAAACAACTTAAATAACGCGATATAGAACCATTTTTGAGCGCTTTTATACCCAAGAAAACTAGAGATTTGTAGCTGTGCTAACTTTAAACATAAAGAAAACTAGAGTTGTCGACTATCGATAAAATGTACTTATTGAACCACATAATCTTTACTGCAAACAATAAAAACTGTCGACATCTTTTGCTTATATCGTATGTGTTACAGTTTATAGTGACACATCTTAGTTTTTTTATATAAATTTTGTACCCAAAATTTTATTATTTATTTACATATACAATTGTACATATATGTACGTTTTGAGTAAAAATTATATACTTTATGTAAATTGATTAATTTTGACAGACACAAAAAAACTTATGTCTTTTAAATTTAAAAAACACGTGTAAAAACATGTATTACAAAAGTGTGATATTTTTACTCACTTTATTTGAAACAGTCACTGGGAATGAGGAATAAAAAAATTTTTATAAGATTTTCTTGAATGAGTTGTCTGTACATAATCCCGACAAGGATTGTATATAGTTTTTTATCAAAATAAACCAATAAATTTAACTTAAAATTTTTTTAAAGAAATTTTAACTTAAAATCTTCATAACTTCGCGCCGTTTACAATAAATGATTAACGCGAACTGTTTTGGTATGCTAAAATATCACCCTTCACGTGACCAAAGCGTCATTCGCGTCATGAAAAAAAAAAAAAAATTTGAAAAAAAAAAAATATCAAAATGTCGAAAATTTTTGAAATTGCCCATATATGTACGTTTTGAGTAAAAATTATAAGCTTTATGTAAATTGATTAATTTTGACAGACACAAAAAAACGTATATACTTTATATTTAAAAAACACGTGTAAAAACATGTATTACAAAAGTGTGATATTTTTACTCACTTTATTTGAAACAGTCACTGGGAATGAGGAATAAAATAATTTTTATAAGATTTTCTTGAATGAGTTGTCTGTACATAATCCCGACAAGGATTGTATATAGTTTTTTATCAAAATAAACCAATAAATTTAACTTAAAATTTTTTTAAAGAAATTTTAACTTAAAATCTTCATAACTTCGCGCCGTTTACAATAAATGATTAACGCGAACTGTTTTGGTATGCTAAAATATCACCCTTCACGTGACCAAAGCGACATTCGTGTCATCCAAAAAAAAAAAAATTTGGAAAAAAAAAATATCAAAATGTCGAAAATGCGCTATATGGAAGAAAAAAAAAAATTAGAGTTTGAAACTCATTATTTTAAAATGAGGATTTTGTTATGAAGTAGATTAAAAGGGGAAAAAGAACGTTTCGACTTAATATAATCCATTGAAGAACAATAATATGAAAACATGCTCACATTTCTATTACAATATGTTTTTGCCCTTTTTTATTTTCACTACTATTTTTATTTCCAATCTCTTTAATATTTTAACTTTGTTATATTTAACTTTAATATTTTAAATATTTAACTTTAAATAAAAAAACGAACATGGCGTCCGGTTGGTAGAAACTTTTTCAGACATGCAATAGATATTACACTTTCACATACTTTTTCATAAGATTTTCGCAAAAAACTATTACACGATTATAATATTATAATTTGTTAACAATTTTATGCAAAAATATTTATATTCAAAAACAACAAATATTTTTTGCCATATAGGCAAATATATTCATAAATTATGTGTATCAAAAATATTTATAAAAAATTACTTTTTTACCACTTTTATTTAATTTTTCCTACCACATACCACGAGACACAACCGCACCGATCTAACTATGAACGCATACTAACAGAAACAAACAATTGTGTGTAATTTCTTAAGAGAGTTTTTTTACTACTACAAATGTCCCTTTAAATTTCCTAAAATAACGAAGAGAAAATAGAAAATTGCAATTCTATGTATATTGGATAATTTTAGAAATGCTGGGGTTAAAAAAAAGCTTTTCGATACTTGCGCTATATGGAAGAAAAAAAAATTAGAGTTTGAAACTCATTATTTTAAAATGAGGATTTTGTTATGAAGTAGATTAAAAGGGGAAAAAGAACGTTTCGACTTAATATAATCCATTGAAGAACAATAATATGAAAACATGCTCACATTTCTATTACAATATGTTTTTGCCCTTTTTTATTTTCACTACTATTTTTATTTCCAATCTCTTTAATATTTTAACTTTGCTTTAAGTGTCTGTCATCAATAAACTTTTGAATTTAACTTTTAAATCCTTTATTCTAGAACAAAACCTTTTAGACAAATCCGTCTATATTTTATTTAAAGCTTTTTTCTTATCTTAGTAAAGAACTAAATTTTAGTAATAATAACTTGCAGCTACACGTGCACACACACTATCGCAAAGAAATAAAAAAACGAACATGGCGTCCGGTTGGTAGAAACTTTTTCAGACATGCAATAGATATTACACTTTCACATACTTTTTCATAAGATTTTCGCAAAAAACTATTACACGATTATAATATTATAATTTATTAACAATTTTATGCAAAAATATTTATAAAAGATTACTTTTTTTTACTACTTTTATATAATTTTTCCTACCACATACCACGCAACACAACCGCACCGATCAAACTATGTACGCAAACTAACAGAAACAAACAATTGTGTGCAATTTCTTAAAAGAGCTTTTTTTAATACTAAAAATGACCCTTTAAATTTCCTAAAATAACGAAGAGAAAAAATAAAATTGCAATTCTATGTATATTGGATAATTTTAGGAAACGGAATATGTAAAGCCGTTATAAATATTTTATCTGATTGACGAAGATAATTATTTATTTTAAAGTAAATGCTGTGGTTAAAAAAAGTCTTTTCGATTCTTGCGCTATTTGGAAGAAAAAAAAGGAAATTAGAGTTTGAAAATCATTATTTTAAATAGAGGATTTTGTTATGAAGTAGATTAAAAGGGAAAAAAGAACGTTTCGTCTTAATATAATCCATTGAAGAACAATAATATGAAAACAGGTGCACATGCTCACATTTCTATTACAATATGTTTTTGTCCTTTTTTTTTCACTACTATTTTTATATCCAATCTCTTTAATATTTTAACTTTGCTTTAAGTGTCTGTCATCAATAAACTTTTGAATTTAACTTTTAAATCCTTTATTCTAGAACAAAACCTTTTAGACAAATCCGTCTATATTTTATTTAAAGCTTTTTTCTTATCTTAGTAAAAAAGTAAATTTTAGTAAAAAAAACTTGCAGCTACACGTGCACACACACTATCGCAAAGAAATAATTATATAATTTTTCCTACCACATACCACGAAACACAACCGCACCGATCTAACTATGAACGCAAACTAACAGAAACAAACAATTGTGTGCAATTTCTTAAAAGAGCTTTTTTTACTACTAAAATTGTCCCTTTAAATTTCCTAAAATAACGAAGAGAAAATAGAAAATTGCAATTCTGTGTATATTGGATAATTTTAGGAAACGGAATATGTAAAGCCGTTATAAATATTTTATCTGATTGGCGAAGATAATTATTTATTTTAAAGTAAATGCTGTGGTTATAAAAAGGCTTTTCGATTTGCGCTATTTGGAAGAAGAAAAAAATTAGAGTTTGAAACTCATTATTTTTAAATGAGGATTTTGTTATGAAGTAGATTAAAAGGGAAAAAAGAATGTTTCGACTTAATATAATCCATTGAAGAACAATAATATGAAAACAGCTGCACATGCTCACATTTCTATTACTATATGGTTTTGCCCTTTTTTATTTTCACTACTATTTTGATTACCAATCTCTTTAATATTTTAACTTTGCTTTAAGTGTCTGTCATCAATAAACTTTTGAATTTAACTTTTAAATCATTTATTCTAGAACAAAACCTTTTAGACAAATCCGTCTATATTTTATTTAAAGCTTTTTTCTTATCTTAGTAAAGAACTAAATTTTAGTAAAAAAAACTTGCAGCTACATACAATTGTGTGCAATTTCTTAAAAGAGCTTTTTTACTACTAAAAATGTCCCATTAAATTTCCTAAAATAACGAAGAGGAAATAGAAAATTGCAATTCTATGAATATTAAATAATTTTAGGAAACGGAATATGCAAAGCCGTTATAAATATTTTATCTGGCGAATATAATTATTTATTTTAAAGTAAATGCTGGGGTTAAAAAAAAGCTTTTCGATATTTGCGCTATATGGAAGAAAAAAAAATTAGAGTTTGAAACTCATTATTTTAAAATGAGGATTTTGTTATGAAGTAGATTAAAAGGGAAAAAAGAACGTTTCGACTTAATATAATCCATTGAAGAACAATAATATGAAAACAGGTGCACATGCTCACATTTCTATTACAATATGTTTTAGCCCTTTTTTATTTTCACTTCTATTTTTATTTCCAATCTCTATAATAATTTAACTTTGCTTTAAGTGTCTGTCATCAATAAACTTTTGAATTTAACTTTTAAATCATTTATTCTAGAACAAAACCTTTTAGACAAATCCGCCTATATTTTATTTAAAGCTTTTTTCTTATCTTAGTAAAGAACTAAATTTTAGTAAAAAAAACTTGCAGCTACACGTGCACACACACTATCGCAAAGAAATAAAAAAAAGAACATGGCGTCCGGTTGGTAGAAACATTTTCAGACATGCAATATCTATGGCTCACACTTTCACATACTTTTTCATAAGATTTTCGCAAAAAAAAATATTACACAATTATAATATTATAATTTGTTAACAATTTTATGCAAAAATATTTATATTCAAAAACAACAAATATTTTTTGCCATATAGGCAAATATATTCATAAATTATGTGTATCAAAAATATTTATAAAAAATTACTTTTTTACCACTTTTATTTAATTTTTCCTACCACATACCACGAGACACAACCGCACCGATCTAACTATGAACGCATACTAACAGAAACAAACAATTGTGTGTAATTTCTTAAGAGAGTTTTTTTACTACTACAAATGTCCCTTTAAATTTCCTAAAATAACGAAGAGAAAATAGAAAATTGCAATTCTATGTATATTGGATAATTTTAGAAATGCTGGGGTTAAAAAAAAGCTTTTCGATACTTGCGCTATATGGAAGAAAAAAAAATTAGAGTTTGAAACTCATTATTTTAAAATGAGGATTTTGTTATGAAGTAGATTAAAAGGGGAAAAAGAACGTTTCGACTTAATATAATCCATTGAAGAATAATAATATGAAAACATGCTCACATTTCTATTACAATATGTTTTTGCCCTTTTTTATTTTCACTACTATTTTTATTTCCAATCTCTTTAATATTTTAACTTTGCTTTAAGTGTCTGTCATCAATAAACTTTTGAATTTAACTTTTAAATCCTTTATTCTAGAACAAAACCTTTTAGACAAATCCGTCTATATTTTATTTAAAGCTTTTTTCTTATCTTAGTAAAGAACTAAATTTTAGTAATAATAACTTGCAGCTACACGTGCACACACACTATCGCAAAGAAATAAAAAAACGAACATGGCGTCCGGTTGGTAGAAACTTTTTCAGACATGCAATAGATATTACACTTTCACATACTTTTTCATAAGATTTTCGCAAAAAACTATTACACGATTATAATATTATAATTTGTTAACAATTTTATGCAAAAATATTTATATTCAAAAACAACAAATATTTTTTGCCATATAGGCAAATATATTCATAAATTATGTGTATCAAAAATATTTATAAAAAATTACTTTTTTACCACTTTTATTTAATTTTTCCTACCACATACCACGAGACACAACCGCACCGATCTAACTATGAACGCATACTAACAGAAACAAACAATTGTGTGTAATTTCTTAAGAGAGTTTTTTTACTACTACAAATGTCCCTTTAAATTTCCTAAAATAACGAAGAGAAAATAGAAAATTGCAATCTATGTATATTGGATAATTTTAGAAATGCTGGGGTTAAAAAAAAGCTTTTCGATACTTGCGCTATATGGAAGAAAAAAAAAATTAGAGTTTGAAACTCATTATTTTAAAATGAGGATTTTGTTATGAAGTAGATTAAAAGGGGAAAAAGAACGTTTCGACTTAATATAATCCATTGAAGAACAATAATATGAAAACATGCTCACATTTCTATTACAATATGTTTTTGCCCTTTTTTATTTTCACTACTATTTTTATTTCCAATCTCTTTAATATTTTAACTTTGCTTTAAGTGTCTGTCATCAATAAACTTTTGAATTTAACTTTTAAATCCTTTATTCTAGAACAAAACATTTTAGACAAATCCGTCTATATTTTATTTAAAGCTTTTTTCTTATCTTAGTAAAGAACTAAATTTTAGTAATAATAACTTGCAGCTACACGTGCACACACACTATCGCAAAGAAATAAAAAAACGAACATGGCGTCCGGTTGGTAGAAACTTTTTCAGACATGCAATAGATATTACACTTTCACATACTTTTTCATAAGATTTTCGCAAAAAACTATTACACGATTATAATATTATAATTTATTAACAATTTTATGCAAAAATATTTATAAAAGATTACTTTTTTTTACTACTTTTATATAATTTTTCCTACCACATACCACGAAACACAACCGCACCGATCAAACTATGTACGCAAACTAACAGAAACAAACAATTGTGTGCAATTTCTTAAAAGAGCTTTTTTTAATACTAAAAATGACCCTTTAAATTTCCTAAAATAACGAAGAGAAAAAATAAAATTGCAATTCTATGTATATTGGATAATTTTAGGAAACGGAATATGTAAAGCCGTTATAAATATTTTATCTGATTGACGAAGATAATTATTTATTTTAAAGTAAATGCTGTGGTTAAAAAAAGTCTTTTCGATTCTTGCGCTATTTGGAAGAAAAAAAAGGAAATTAGAGTTTGAAAATCATTATTTAAAATAGAGGATTTTGTTATGAAGTAGATTAAAAGGGAAAAAAGAACGTTTCGTCTTAATATAATCCATTGAAGAACAATAATATGAAAACAGGTGCACATGCTCACATTTCTATTACAATATGTTTTTGTCCTTTTTTTTTCACTACTATTTTTATATCCAATCTCTTTAATATTTTAACTTTGCTTTAAGTGTCTGTCATCAATAAACTTTTGAATTTAACTTTTAAATCCTTTATTCTAGAACAAAACCTTTTAGACAAATCCGTCTATATTTTATTTAAAGCTTTTTTCTTATCTTAGTAAAAAAGTAAATTTTAGTAAAAAAAACTTGCAGCTACACGTGCACACACACTATCGCAAAGAAATAATTATATAATTTTTCCTACCACATACCACGAAACACAACCGCACCGATCTAACTATGAACGCAAACTAACAGAAACAAACAATTGTGTGCAATTTCTTAAAAGAGCTTTTTTTACTACTAAAATTGTCCCTTTAAATTTCCTAAAATAACGAAGAGAAAATAGAAAATTGCAATTCTGTGTATATTGGATAATTTTAGGAAACGGAATATGTAAAGCCGTTATAAATATTTTATCTGATTGGCGAAGATAATTATTTATTTTAAAGTAAATGCTGTGGTTATAAAAAGGCTTTTCGATTTGCGCTATTTGGAAGAAAAAAAAATTAGAGTTTGAAACTCATTATTTTAAAATGAGGATTTTGTTATGAAGTAGATTAAAAGGGAAAAAAGAACGTTTCGACTTAATATAATCCATTGAAGAACAATAATATGAAAACAGGTGCACATGCTCACATTTCTATTACAATATGTTTTAGCCCTTTTTTATTTTCACTTCTATTTTTATTTCCAATCTCTATAATAATTTAACTTTGCTTTAAGTGTCTGTCATCAATAAACTTTTGAATTTAACTTTTAAATCATTTATTCTAGAACAAAACCTTTTAGACAAATCCGCCTATATTTTATTTAAAGCTTTTTTCTTATCTTAGTAAAGAACTAAATTTTAGTAAAAAAAACTTGCAGCTACACGTGCACACACACTATCGCAAAGAAATAAAAAAAAGAACATGGCGTCCGGTTGGTAGAAACATTTTCAGACATGCAATATCTATGGCTCACACTTTCACATACTTTTTCATAAGATTTTCGCAAAAAAAAATATTACACAATTATAATATTATAATTTGTTAACAATTTTATGCAAAAATATTTATATTCAAAAACAACAAATATTTTTTGCCATATAGGCAAATATATTCATAAATTATGTGTATCAAAAATATTTATAAAAAATTACTTTTTTACCACTTTTATTTAATTTTTCCTACCATATACCACGAGACACAACCGCACCGATCTAACTATGAACGCATACTAACAGAAACAAACAATTGTGTGTAATTTCTTAAGAGAGTTTTTTTACTACTACAAATGTCCCTTTAAATTTCCTAAAATAACGAAGAGAAAATAGAAAATTGCAATTCTATGTATATTGGATAATTTTAGAAATGCTGGGGTTAAAAAAAAGCTTTTCGATACTTGCGCTATATGGAAGAAAAAAAAATTAGAGTTTGAAACTCATTATTTTAAAATGAGGATTTTGTTATGAAGTAGATTAAAAGGGGAAAAAGAACGTTTCGACTTAATATAATCCATTGAAGAATAATAATATGAAAACATGCTCACATTTCTATTACAATATGTTTTTGCCCTTTTTTATTTTCACTACTATTTTTATTTCCAATCTCTTTAATATTTTAACTTTGCTTTAAGTGTCTGTCATCAATAAACTTTTGAATTTAACTTTTAAATCCTTTATTCTAGAACAAAACCTTTTAGACAAATCCGTCTATATTTTATTTAAAGCTTTTTTCTTATCTTAGTAAAGAACTAAATTTTAGTAATAATAACTTGCAGCTACACGTGCACACACACTATCGCAAAGAAATAAAAAAACGAACATGGCGTCCGGTTGGTAGAAACTTTTTCAGACATGCAATAGATATTACACTTTCACATACTTTTTCATAAGATTTTCGCAAAAAACTATTACACGATTATAATATTATAATTTATTAACAATTTTATGCAAAAATATTTATAAAAGATTACTTTTTTTTACTACTTTTATATAATTTTTCCTACCACATACCACGCAACACAACCGCACCGATCAAACTATGTACGCAAACTAACAGAAACAAACAATTGTGTGCAATTTCTTAAAAGAGCTTTTTTTAATACTAAAAATGACCCTTTAAATTTCCTAAAATAACGAAGAGAAAAAATAAAATTGCAATTCTATGTATATTGGATAATTTTAGGAAACGGAATATGTAAAGCCGTTATAAATATTTTATCTGATTGACGAAGATAATTATTTATTTTAAAGTAAATGCTGTGGTTAAAAAAAGTCTTTTCGATTCTTGCGCTATTTGGAAGAAAAAAAAGGAAATTAGAGTTTGAAAATCATTATTTTAAATAGAGGATTTTGTTATGAAGTAGATTAAAAGGGAAAAAAGAACGTTTCGTCTTAATATAATCCATTGAAGAACAATAATATGAAAACAGGTGCACATGCTCACATTTCTATTACAATATGTTTTTGTCCTTTTTTATTTTCACTACTATTTTTATATCCAATCTCTTTAATATTTTAACTTTGCTTTAAGTGTCTGTCATCAATAAACTTTTGAATTTAACTTTTAAATCCTTTATTCTAGAACAAAACCTTTTAGACAAATCCGTCTATATTTTATTTGAAGCTTTTTTCTTATCTTAGTAAAAAAGTAAATTTTAGTAAAAAAAACTTGCAGCTACACGTGCACACACACTATCGCAAAGAAATAATTATATAATTTTTCCTACCACATACCACGAAACACAACCGCACCGATCTAACTATGAACGCAAACTAACAGAAACAAACAATTGTGTGCAATTTCTTAAAAGAGCTTTTTTTAATACTAAAAATGACCCTTTAAATTTCCTAAAATAACGAAGAGAAAAAATAAAATTGCAATTCTATGTATATTGGATAATTTTAGGAAACGGAATATGTAAAGCCGTTATAAATATTTTATCTGATTGACGAAGATAATAATTTATTTTAAAGTAAATGCTGTGGTTATAAAAAGGCTTTTCGATTTGCGCTATTTGGAAGAAAAAAAAAATTAGAGTTTGAAACTCATTATTTTTAAATGAGGATTTTGTTATGAAGTAGATTAAAAGGGAAAAAAGAATGTTTCGACTTAATATAATCCATTGAAGAACAATAATATGAAAACAGCTGCACATGCTCACATTTCTATTACTATATGTTTTTGCCCTTTTTTATTTTCACTACTATTTTGATTACCAATCTCTTTAATATTTTAACTTTGCTTTAAGTGTCTGTCATCAATAAACTTTTGAATTTAACTTTTAAATCATTTATTCTAGAACAAAACCTTTTAGACAAATCCGTCTATATTTTATTTAAAGCTTTTTTCTTATCTTAGTAAAGAACTAAATTTTAGTAAAAAAAACTTGCAGCTACAAACAATTGTGTGCAATTTCTTAAAAGAGCTTTTTTACTACTAAAACTGTCCCATTAAATTTCCTAAAATAACGAAGAGGAAATAGAAAATTGCAATTCTATGAATATTAAATAATTTTAGGAAACGGAATATGCAAAGCCGTTATAAATATTTTATCTGGCGAAGATAATTATTTATTTTAAAGTAAATGCTGGGGTTAAAAAAAAGCTTTTCGATATTTGCGCTATATGGAAGAAAAAAAAATTAGAGTTTGAAACTCATTATTTTAAAATGAGGATTTTGTTATGAAGTAGATTAAAAGGGAAAAAAGAACGTTTCGACTTAATATAATCCATTGAAGAACAATAATATGAAAACAGGTGCACATGCTCACATTTCTATTACAATATGTTTTAGCCCTTTTTTATTTTCACTTCTATTTTTATTTCCAATCTCTATAATAATTTAACTTTGCTTTAAGTGTCTGTCATCAATAAACTTTTGAATTTAACTTTTAAATCATTTATTCTAGAACAAAACCTTTTAGACAAATCCGCCTATATTTTATTTAAAGCTTTTTTCTTATCTTAGTAAAGAACTAAATTTTAGTAAAAAAACTTGCAGCTACACGTGCACACACACTATCGCAAAGAAATAAAAAAAAAGAACATGGCGTCCGGTTGGTAGAAACATTTTCAGACATGCAATATCTATGGCTCACACTTTCACATACTTTTTCATAAGATTTTCGAAAAAAAAAAAATATTACACAATTATAATATTATAATTTGTTAACAATTTTATGCAAAAATATTTATATTCAAAAACAACAAATATTTTTTGCCATATAGGCAAATATATTCATAAATTATGTGTATCAAAAATATTTATAAAAAATTACTTTTTTACCACTTTTATTTAATTTTTCCTACCACATACCACGAGACACAACCGCACCGATCTAACTATGAACGCATACTAACAGAAACAAACAATTGTGTGTAATTTCTTAAGAGAGTTTTTTTACTACTACAAATGTCCCTTTAAATTTTCTAAAATAACGAAGAGAAAATAGAAAATTGCAATTCTATGTATATTGGATAATTTTAGAAATGCTGGGGTTAAAAAAAAGCTTTTCGATTCTTGCGCTATATGGAAGAAAAAAAAAAATTAGAGTTTGAAACTCATTATTTTAAAATGAGGATTTTGTTATGAAGTAGATTAAAAGGGGAAAAAGAACGTTTCGACTTAATATAATCCATTGAAGAACAATAATATGAAAATATGCTCACATTTCTATTACAATATGTTTTTGCCCTTTTTTATTTTCACTACTATTTCTATTTCCAATCTCTTTAATATTTTAACTTTGCTTTAAGTGTCTGTCATCAATAAACTTTTGAATTTAACTTTTAAATCCTTTATTCTAGAACAAAACCTTTTAGACAAATCCGTCTATATTTTATTTAAAGCTTTTTTCTTATCTTAGTAAAAAAGTAAATTTTAGTAAAAAAAACTTGCAGCTACACGTGCACACACACTATCGCAAAGAAATAATTATATAATTTTTCCTACCACATACCACGAAACACAACCGCACCGATCTAACTATGAACGCAAACTAACAGAAACAAACAATTGTGTGCAATTTCTTAAAAGAGCTTTTTTTACTACTAAAATTGTCCCTTTAAATTTCCTAAAATAACGAAGAGAAAATAGAAAATTGCAATTCTGTGTATATTGGATAATTTTAGGAAACGGAATATGTAAAGCCGTTATAAATATTTTATCTGATTGGCGAAGATAATTATTTATTTTAAAGTAAATGCTGTGGTTATAAAAAGGCTTTTCGATTTGCGCTATTTGGAAGAAAAAAAAAATTAGAGTTTGAAACTCATTATTTTTAAATGAGGATTTTGTTATGAAGTAGATTAAAAGGGAAAAAAGAATGTTTCGACTTAATATAATCCATTGAAGAACAATAATATGAAAACAGCTGCACATGCTCACATTTCTATTACTATATGGTTTTGCCCTTTTTTATTTTCACTACTATTTTGATTACCAATCTCTTTAATATTTTAACTTTGCTTTAAGTGTCTGTCATCAATAAACTTTTGAATTTAACTTTTAAATCATTTATTCTAGAACAAAACCTTTTAGACAAATCCGTCTATATTTTATTTAAAGCTTTTTTCTTATCTTAGTAAAGAACTAAATTTTAGTAAAAAAAACTTGCAGCTACATACAATTGTGTGCAATTTCTTAAAAGAGCTTTTTTACTACTAAAAATGTCCCATTAAATTTCCTAAAATAACGAAGAGGAAATAGAAAATTGCAATTCTATGAATATTAAATAATTTTAGGAAACGGAATATGCAAAGCCGTTATAAATATTTTATCTGGCGAAGATAATTATTTATTTTAAAGTAAATGCTGGGGTTAAAAAAAAGCTTTTCGATATTTGCGCTATATGGAAGAAAAAAAAATTAGAGTTTGAAACTCATTATTTTAAAATGAGGATTTTGTTATGAAGTAGATTAAAAGGGAAAAAAGAACGTTTCGACTTAATATAATCCATTGAAGAACAATAATATGAAAACAGGTGCACATGCTCACATTTCTATTACAATATGTTTTAGCCCTTTTTTATTTTCACTTCTATTTTTATTTCCAATCTCTATAATAATTTAACTTTGCTTTAAGTGTCTGTCATCAATAAACTTTTGAATTTAACTTTTAAATCATTTATTCTAGAACAAAACCTTTTAGACAAATCCGCCTATATTTTATTTAAAGCTTTTTTCTTATCTTAGTAAAGAACTAAATTTTAGTAAAAAAAACTTGCAGCTACACGTGCACACACACTATCGCAAAGAAATAAAAAAAAGAACATGGCGTCCGGTTGGTAGAAACATTTTCAGACATGCAATATCTATGGCTCACACTTTCACATACTTTTTCATAAGATTTTCGCAAAAAAAAATATTACACAATTATAATATTATAATTTGTTAACAATTTTATGCAAAAATATTTATATTCAAAAACAACAAATATTTTTTGCCATATAGGCAAATATATTCATAAATTATGTGTATCAAAAATATTTATAAAAAATTACTTTTTTACCACTTTTATTTAATTTTTCCTACCACATACCACGAGACACAACCGCACCGATCTAACTATGAACGCATACTAACAGAAACAAACAATTGTGTGTAATTTCTTAAGAGAGTTTTTTTACTACTACAAATGTCCCTTTAAATTTCCTAAAATAACGAAGAGAAAATAGAAAATTGCAATTCTATGTATATTGGATAATTTTAGAAATGCTGGGGTTAAAAAAAAGCTTTTCGATACTTGCGCTATATGGAAGAAAAAAAAATTAGAGTTTGAAACTCATTATTTTAAAATGAGGATTTTGTTATGAAGTAGATTAAAAGGGGAAAAAGAACGTTTCGACTTAATATAATCCATTGAAGAATAATAATATGAAAACATGCTCACATTTCTATTACAATATGTTTTTGCCCTTTTTTATTTTCACTACTATTTTTATTTCCAATCTCTTTAATATTTTAACTTTGCTTTAAGTGTCTGTCATCAATAAACTTTTGAATTTAACTTTTAAATCCTTTATTCTAGAACAAAACCTTTTAGACAAATCCGTCTATATTTTATTTAAAGCTTTTTTCTTATCTTAGTAAAGAACTAAATTTTAGTAATAATAACTTGCAGCTACACGTGCACACACACTATCGCAAAGAAATAAAAAAACGAACATGGCGTCCGGTTGGTAGAAACTTTTTCAGACATGCAATAGATATTACACTTTCACATACTTTTTCATAAGATTTTCGCAAAAAACTATTACACGATTATAATATTATAATTTATTAACAATTTTATGCAAAAATATTTATAAAAGATTACTTTTTTTTACTACTTTTATATAATTTTTCCTACCACATACCACGCAACACAACCGCACCGATCAAACTATGTACGCAAACTAACAGAAACAAACAATTGTGTGCAATTTCTTAAAAGAGCTTTTTTTAATACTAAAAATGACCCTTTAAATTTCCTAAAATAACGAAGAGAAAAAATAAAATTGCAATTCTATGTATATTGGATAATTTTAGGAAACGGAATATGTAAAGCCGTTATAAATATTTTATCTGATTGACGAAGATAATTATTTATTTTAAAGTAAATGCTGTGGTTAAAAAAAGTCTTTTCGATTCTTGCGCTATTTGGAAGAAAAAAAAGGAAATTAGAGTTTGAAAATCATTATTTTAAATAGAGGATTTTGTTATGAAGTAGATTAAAAGGGAAAAAAGAACGTTTCGTCTTAATATAATCCATTGAAGAACAATAATATGAAAACAGGTGCACATGCTCACATTTCTATTACAATATGTTTTTGTCCTTTTTTATTTTCACTACTATTTTTATATCCAATCTCTTTAATATTTTAACTTTGCTTTAAGTGTCTGTCATCAATAAACTTTTGAATTTAACTTTTAAATCATTTATTCTAGAACAAAACCTTTTAGACAAATCCGTCTATATTTTATTTGAAGCTTTTTTCTTATCTTAGTAAAAAAGTAAATTTTAGTAAAAAAAACTTGCAGCTACACGTGCACACACACTATCGCAAAGAAATAATTATATAATTTTTCCTACCACATACCACGAAACACAACCGCACCGATCTAACTATGAACGCAAACTAACAGAAACAAACAATTGTGTGCAATTTCTTAAAAGAGCTTTTTTTAATACTAAAAATGACCCTTTAAATTTCCTAAAATAACGAAGAGAAAAAATAAAATTGCAATTCTATGTATATTGGATAATTTTAGGAAACGGAATATGTAAAGCCGTTATAAATATTTTATCTGATTGACGAAGATAATTATTTATTTTAAAGTAAATGCTGTGGTTATAAAAAGGCTTTTCGATTTGCGCTATTTGGAAGAAAAAAAAAATTAGAGTTTGAAACTCATTATTTTTAAATGAGGATTTTGTTATGAAGTAGATTAAAAGGGAAAAAAGAATGTTTCGACTTAATATAATCCATTGAAGAACAATAATATGAAAACAGCTGCACATGCTCACATTTCTATTACTATATGTTTTTGCCCTTTTTTATTTTCACTACTATTTTGATTACCAATCTCTTTAATATTTTAACTTTGCTTTAAGTGTCTGTCATCAATAAACTTTTGAATTTAACTTTTAAATCATTTATTCTAGAACAAAACCTTTTAGACAAATCCGTCTATATTTTATTTAAAGCTTTTTTCTTATCTTAGTAAAGAACTAAATTTTAGTAAAAAAAACTTGCAGCTACAAACAATTGTGTGCAATTTCTTAAAAGAGCTTTTTTACTACTAAAACTGTCCCATTAAATTTCCTAAAATAACGAAGAGGAAATAGAAAATTGCAATTCTATGAATATTAAATAATTTTAGGAAACGGAATATGCAAAGCCGTTATAAATATTTTATCTGGCGAAGATAATTATTTATTTTAAAGTAAATGCTGGGGTTAAAAAAAAGCTTTTCGATATTTGCGCTATATGGAAGAAAAAAAAATTAGAGTTTGAAACTCATTATTTTAAAATGAGGATTTTGTTATGAAGTAGATTAAAAGGGAAAAAAGAACGTTTCGACTTAATATAATCCATTGAAGAACAATAATATGAAAACAGGTGCACATGCTCACATTTCTATTACAATATGTTTTAGCCCTTTTTTATTTTCACTTCTATTTTTATTTCCAATCTCTATAATAATTTAACTTTGCTTTAAGTGTCTGTCATCAATAAACTTTTGAATTTAACTTTTAAATCATTTATTCTAGAACAAAACCTTTTAGACAAATCCGCCTATATTTTATTTAAAGCTTTTTTCTTATCTTAGTAAAGAACTAAATTTTAGTAAAAAAAACTTGCAGCTACACGTGCACACACACTATCGCAAAGAAATAAAAAAAAAGAACATGGCGTCCGGTTGGTAGAAACATTTTCAGACATGCAATATCTATGGCTCACACTTTCACATACTTTTTCATAAGATTTTCGCAAAAAAAAAATATTACACAATTATAATATTATAATTTGTTAACAATTTTATGCAAAAATATTTATATTCAAAAACAACAAATATTTTTTGCCATATAGGCAAATATATTCATAAATTATGTGTATCAAAAATATTTATAAAAAATTACTTTTTTACCACTTTTATTTAATTTTTCCTACCACATACCACGAGACACAACCGCACCGATCTAACTATGAACGCATACTAACAGAAACAAACAATTGTGTGTAATTTCTTAAGAGAGTTTTTTTACTACTACAAATGTCCCTTTAAATTTTCTAAAATAACGAAGAGAAAATAGAAAATTGCAATTCTATGTATATTGGATAATTTTAGAAATGCTGGGGTTAAAAAAAAGCTTTTCGATACTTGCGCTATATGGAAGAAAAAAAAAAATTAGAGTTTGAAACTCATTATTTTAAAATGAGGATTTTGTTATGAAGTAGATTAAAAGGGGAAAAAGAACGTTTCGACTTAATATAATCCATTGAAGAACAATAATATGAAAACATGCTCACATTTCTATTACAATATGTTTTTGCCCTTTTTTATTTTCACTACTATTTCTATTTCCAATCTCTTTAATATTTTAACTTTGCTTTAAGTGTCTGTCATCAATAAACTTTTGAATTTAACTTTTAAATCCTTTATTCTAGAACAAAACCTTTTAGACAAATCCGTCTATATTTTATTTAAAGCTTTTTTCTTATCTTAGTAAAAAAGTAAATTTTAGTAAAAAAAACTTGCAGCTACACGTGCACACACACTATCGCAAAGAAATAATTATATAATTTTTCCTACCACATACCACGAAACACAACCGCACCGATCTAACTATGAACGCAAACTAACAGAAACAAACAATTGTGTGCAATTTCTTAAAAGAGCTTTTTTTACTACTAAAATTGTCCCTTTAAATTTCCTAAAATAACGAAGAGAAAATAGAAAATTGCAATTCTGTGTATATTGGATAATTTTAGGAAACGGAATATGTAAAGCCGTTATAAATATTTTATCTGATTGGCGAAGATAATTATTTATTTTAAAGTAAATGCTGTGGTTATAAAAAGGCTTTTCGATTTGCGCTATTTGGAAGAAAAAAAAAATTAGAGTTTGAAACTCATTATTTTTAAATGAGGATTTTGTTATGAAGTAGATTAAAAGGGAAAAAAGAATGTTTCGACTTAATATAATCCATTGAAGAACAATAATATGAAAACAGCTGCACATGCTCACATTTCTATTACTATATGGTTTTGCCCTTTTTTATTTTCACTACTATTTTGATTACCAATCTCTTTAATATTTTAACTTTGCTTTAAGTGTCTGTCATCAATAAACTTTTGAATTTAACTTTTAAATCATTTATTCTAGAACAAAACCTTTTAGACAAATCCGTCTATATTTTATTTAAAGCTTTTTTCTTATCTTAGTAAAGAACTAAATTTTAGTAAAAAAAACTTGCAGCTACATACAATTGTGTGCAATTTCTTAAAAGAGCTTTTTTACTACTAAAAATGTCCCATTAAATTTCCTAAAATAACGAAGAGGAAATAGAAAATTGCAATTCTATGAATATTAAATAATTTTAGGAAACGGAATATGCAAAGCCGTTATAAATATTTTATCTGGCGAAGATAATTATTTATTTTAAAGTAAATGCTGGGGTTAAAAAAAAGCTTTTCGATATTTGCGCTATATGGAAGAAAAAAAAATTAGAGTTTGAAACTCATTATTTTAAAATGAGGATTTTGTTATGAAGTAGATTAAAAGGGAAAAAAGAACGTTTCGACTTAATATAATCCATTGAAGAACAATAATATGAAAACAGGTGCACATGCTCACATTTCTATTACAATATGTTTTAGCCCTTTTTTATTTTCACTTCTATTTTTATTTCCAATCTCTATAATAATTTAACTTTGCTTTAAGTGTCTGTCATCAATAAACTTTTGAATTTAACTTTTAAATCATTTATTCTAGAACAAAACCTTTTAGACAAATCCGCCTATATTTTATTTAAAGCTTTTTTCTTATCTTAGTAAAGAACTAAATTTTAGTAAAAAAAACTTGCAGCTACACGTGCACACACACTATCGCAAAGAAATAAAAAAAAGAACATGGCGTCCGGTTGGTAGAAACATTTTCAGACATGCAATATCTATGGCTCACACTTTCACATACTTTTTCATAAGATTTTCGCAAAAAAAAATATTACACAATTATAATATTATAATTTGTTAACAATTTTATGCAAAAATATTTATATTCAAAAACAACAAATATTTTTTGCCATATAGGCAAATATATTCATAAATTATGTGTATCAAAAATATTTATAAAAAATTACTTTTTTACCACTTTTATTTAATTTTTCCTACCACATACCACGAGACACAACCGCACCGATCTAACTATGAACGCATACTAACAGAAACAAACAATTGTGTGTAATTTCTTAAGAGAGTTTTTTTACTACTACAAATGTCCCTTTAAATTTCCTAAAATAACGAAGAGAAAATAGAAAATTGCAATTCTATGTATATTGGATAATTTTAGAAATGCTGGGGTTAAAAAAAAGCTTTTCGATACTTGCGCTATATGGAAGAAAAAAAAATTAGAGTTTGAAACTCATTATTTTAAAATGAGGATTTTGTTATGAAGTAGATTAAAAGGGGAAAAAGAACGTTTCGACTTAATATAATCCATTGAAGAATAATAATATGAAAACATGCTCACATTTCTATTACAATATGTTTTTGCCCTTTTTTATTTTCACTACTATTTTTATTTCCAATCTCTTTAATATTTTAACTTTGCTTTAAGTGTCTGTCATCAATAAACTTTTGAATTTAACTTTTAAATCCTTTATTCTAGAACAAAACCTTTTAGACAAATCCGTCTATATTTTATTTAAAGCTTTTTTCTTATCTTAGTAAAGAACTAAATTTTAGTAATAATAACTTGCAGCTACACGTGCACACACACTATCGCAAAGAAATAAAAAAACGAACATGGCGTCCGGTTGGTAGAAACTTTTTCAGACATGCAATAGATATTACACTTTCACATACTTTTTCATAAGATTTTCGCAAAAAACTATTACACGATTATAATATTATAATTTATTAACAATTTTATGCAAAAATATTTATAAAAGATTACTTTTTTTTACTACTTTTATATAATTTTTCCTACCACATACCACGCAACACAACCGCACCGATCAAACTATGTACGCAAACTAACAGAAACAAACAATTGTGTGCAATTTCTTAAAAGAGCTTTTTTTAATACTAAAAATGACCCTTTAAATTTCCTAAAATAACGAAGAGAAAAAATAAAATTGCAATTCTATGTATATTGGATAATTTTAGGAAACGGAATATGTAAAGCCGTTATAAATATTTTATCTGATTGACGAAGATAATTATTTATTTTAAAGTAAATGCTGTGGTTAAAAAAAGTCTTTTCGATTCTTGCGCTATTTGGAAGAAAAAAAAGGAAATTAGAGTTTGAAAATCATTATTTTAAATAGAGGATTTTGTTATGAAGTAGATTAAAAGGGAAAAAAGAACGTTTCGTCTTAATATAATCCATTGAAGAACAATAATATGAAAACAGGTGCACATGCTCACATTTCTATTACAATATGTTTTTGTCCTTTTTTATTTTCACTACTATTTTTATATCCAATCTCTTTAATATTTTAACTTTGCTTTAAGTGTCTGTCATCAATAAACTTTTGAATTTAACTTTTAAATCCTTTATTCTAGAACAAAACCTTTTAGACAAATCCGTCTATATTTTATTTAAAGCTTTTTTCTTATCTTAGTAAAAAAGTAAATTTTAGTAAAAAAAACTTGCAGCTACACGTGCACACACACTATCGCAAAGAAATAATTATATAATTTTTCCTACCACATACCACGAAACACAACCGCACCGATCTAACTATGAACGCAAACTAACAGAAACAAACAATTGTGTGCAATTTCTTAAAAGAGCTTTTTTTACTACTAAAATTGTCCCTTTAAATTTCCTAAAATAACGAAGAGAAAATAGAAAATTGCAATTCTGTGTATATTGGATAATTTTAGGAAACGGAATATGTAAAGCCGTTATAAATATTTTATCTGATTGGCGAAGATAATTATTTATTTTAAAGTAAATGCTGTGGTTATAAAAAGGCTTTTCGATTTGCGCTATTTGGAAGAAAAAAAAAATTAGAGTTTGAAACTCATTATTTTTAAATGAGGATTTTGTTATGAAGTAGATTAAAAGGGAAAAAAGAATGTTTCGACTTAATATAATCCATTGAAGAACAATAATATGAAAACAGCTGCACATGCTCACATTTCTATTACTATATGTTTTTGCCCTTTTTTATTTTCACTACTATTTTGATTACCAATCTCTTTAATATTTTAACTTTGCTTTAAGTGTCTGTCATCAATAAACTTTTGAATTTAACTTTTAAATCATTTATTCTAGAACAAAACCTTTTAGACAAATCCGTCTATATTTTATTTAAAGCTTTTTTCTTATCTTAGTAAAGAACTAAATTTTAGTAAAAAAAACTTGCAGCTACAAACAATTGTGTGCAATTTCTTAAAAGAGCTTTTTTACTACTAAAAATGTCCCATTAAATTTCCTAAAATAACGAAGAGGAAATAGAAAATTGCAATTCTATGAATATTAAATAATTTTAGGAAACGGAATATGCAAAGCCGTTATAAATATTTTATCTGGCGAAGATAATTATTTATTTTAAAGTAAATGCTGGGGTTAAAAAAAAGCTTTTCGATATTTGCGCTATATGGAAGAAAAAAAAATTAGAGTTTGAAACTCATTATTTTAAAATGAGGATTTTGTTATGAAGTAGATTAAAAGGGAAAAAAGAACGTTTCGACTTAATATAATCTATTGAAGAACAATAATATGAAAACAGGTGCACATGCTCACATTTCTATTACAATATGTTTTAGCCCTTTTTTATTTTCACTTCTATTTTTATTTCCAATCTCTATAATAATTTAACTTTGCTTTAAGTGTCTGTCATCAATAAACTTTTGAATTTAACTTTTAAATCATTTATTCTAGAACAAAACCTTTTAGACAAATCCGCCTATATTTTATTTAAAGCTTTTTTCTTATCTTAGTAAAGAACTAAATTTTAGTAAAAAAAACTTGCAGCTACACGTGCACACACACTATCGCAAAGAAATAAAAAAAAAGAACATGGCGTCCGGTTGGTAGAAACATTTTCAGACATGCAATATCTATGGCTCACACTTTCACATACTTTTTCATAAGATTTTCGCAAAAAAAAAATATTACACAATTATAATATTATAATTTGTTAACAATTTTATGCAAAAATATTTATATTCAAAAACAACAAATATTTTTTGCCATATAGGCAAATATATTCATAAATTATGTGTATCAAATATATTTATAAAAAATTACTTTTTTACCACTTTTATTTAATTTTTCCTACCACATACCACGAGACACAACCGCACCGATCTAACTATGAACGCATACTAACAGAAACAAACAATTGTGTGTAATTTCTTAAGAGAGTTTTTTTACTACTACAAATTTCCCTTTAAATTTTCTAAAATAACGAAGAGAAAATAGAAAATTGCAATTCTATGTATATTGGATAATTTTAGAAATGCTGGGGTTAAAAAAAAGCTTTTCGATACTTGCGCTATATGGAAGAAAAAAAAAATTAGAGTTTGAAACTCATTATTTTAAAATGAGGATTTTGTTATGAAGTAGATTAAAAGGGGAAAAAGAACGTTTCGACTTAATATAATCCATTGAAGAACAATAATATGAAAACATGCTCACATTTCTATTACAATATGTTTTTGCCCTTTTTTATTTTCACTACTATTTTTATTTCCAATCTCTTTAATATTTTAACTTTGCTTTAAGTGTCTGTCATCAATAAACTTTTGAATTTAACTTTTAAATCCTTTATTCTAGAACAAAACCTTTTAGACAAATCCGTCTATATTTTATTTAAAGCTTTTTTCTTATCTTAGTAAAGAACTAAATTTTAGTAATAATAACTTGCAGCTACACGTGCACACACACTATCGCAAAGAAATAAAAAAACGAACATGGCGTCCGGTTGGTAGAAACTTTTTCAGACATGCAATAGATATTACACTTTCACATACTTTTTCATAAGATTTTCGCAAAAAACTATTACACGATTATAATATTATAATTTATTAACAATTTTATGCAAAAATATTTATAAAAGATTACTTTTTTTTACTACTTTTATATAATTTTTCCTACCACATACCACGAAACACAACCGCACCGATCAAACTATGTACGCAAACTAACAGAAACAAACAATTGTGTGCAATTTCTTAAAAGAGCTTTTTTTAATACTAAAAATGACCCTTTAAATTTCCTAAAATAACGAAGAGAAAAAATAAAATTGCAATTCTATGTATATTGGATAATTTTAGGAAACGGAATATGTAAAGCCGTTATAAATATTTTATCTGATTGACGAAGATAATTATTTATTTTAAAGTAAATGCTGTGGTTAAAAAAAGTCTTTTCGATTCTTGCGCTATTTGGAAGAAAAAAAAGGAAATTAGAGTTTGAAAATCATTATTTTAAATAGAGGATTTTGTTATGAAGTAGATTAAAAGGGAAAAAAGAACGTTTCGTCTTAATATAATCCATTGAAGAACAATAATATGAAAACAGGTGCACATGCTCACATTTCTATTACAATATGTTTTTGTCCTTTTTTTTTCACTACTATTTTTATATCCAATCTCTTTAATATTTTAACTTTGCTTTAAGTGTCTGTCATCAATAAACTTTTGAATTTAACTTTTAAATCCTTTATTCTAGAACAAAACCTTTTAGACAAATCCGTCTATATTTTATTTAAAGCTTTTTTCTTATCTTAGTAAAAAAGTAAATTTTAGTAAAAAAAACTTGCAGCTACACGTGCACACACACTATCGCAAAGAAATAATTATATAATTTTTCCTACCACATACCACGAAACACAACCGCACCGATCTAACTATGAACGCAAACTAACAGAAACAAA
Source organism: Metopia argyrocephala (assembly GCA_963576795.1). Taxonomy (NCBI): domain Eukaryota; kingdom Metazoa; phylum Arthropoda; class Insecta; order Diptera; family Sarcophagidae; genus Metopia; species Metopia argyrocephala. The sequence continues at coordinate 84,640,405 of OY756209.1, read as the reverse complement.
CAATTGTGTGCAATTTCTTAAAAGAGCTTTTTTTACTACTAAAATTGTCCCTTTAAATTTCCTAAAATAACGAAGAGAAAATAGAAAATTGCAATTCTGTGTATATTGGATAATTTTAGGAAACGGAATATGTAAAGCCGTTATAAATATTTTATCTGATTGGCGAAGATAATTATTTATTTTAAAGTAAATGCTGTGGTTATAAAAAGGCTTTTCGATTTGCGCTATTTGGAAGAAAAAAAAATTAGAGTTTGAAACTCATTATTTTTAAATGAGGATTTTGTTATGAAGTAGATTAAAAGGGAAAAAAGAATGTTTCGACTTAATATAATCCATTGAAGAACAATAATATGAAAACAGCTGCACATGCTCACATTTCTATTACTATATGGTTTTGCCCTTTTTTATTTTCACTACTATTTTGATTACCAATCTCTTTAATATTTTAACTTTGCTTTAAGTGTCTGTCATCAATAAACTTTTGAATTTAACTTTTAAATCATTTATTCTAGAACAAAACCTTTTAGACAAATCCGTCTATATTTTATTTAAAGCTTTTTTCTTATCTTAGTAAAGAACTAAATTTTAGTAAAAAAAACTTGCAGCTACATACAATTGTGTGCAATTTCTTAAAAGAGCTTTTTTACTACTAAAAATGTCCCATTAAATTTCCTAAAATAACGAAGAGGAAATAGAAAATTGCAATTCTATGAATATTAAATAATTTTAGGAAACGGAATATGCAAAGCCGTTATAAATATTTTATCTGGCGAAGATAATTATTTATTTTAAAGTAAATGCTGGGGTTAAAAAAAAGCTTTTCGATATTTGCGCTATATGGAAGAAAAAAAAATTAGAGTTTGAAACTCATTATTTTAAAATGAGGATTTTGTTATGAAGTAGATTAAAAGGGAAAAAAGAACGTTTCGACTTAATATAATCCATTGAAGAACAATAATATGAAAACAGGTGCACATGCTCACATTTCTATTACAATATGTTTTAGCCCTTTTTTATTTTCACTTCTATTTTTATTTCCAATCTCTATAATAATTTAACTTTGCTTTAAGTGTCTGTCATCAATAAACTTTTGAATTTAACTTTTAAATCATTTATTCTAGAACAAAACCTTTTAGACAAATCCGCCTATATTTTATTTAAAGCTTTTTTCTTATCTTAGTAAAGAACTAAATTTTAGTAAAAAAAACTTGCAGCTACACGTGCACACACACTATCGCAAAGAAATAAAAAAAAGAACATGGCGTCCGGTTGGTAGAAACATTTTCAGACATGCAATATCTATGGCTCACACTTTCACATACTTTTTCATAAGATTTTCGCAAAAAAAAATATTACACAATTATAATATTATAATTTGTTAACAATTTTATGCAAAAATATTTATATTCAAAAACAACAAATATTTTTTGCCATATAGGCAAATATATTCATAAATTATGTGTATCAAAAATATTTATAAAAAATTACTTTTTTACCACTTTTATTTAATTTTTCCTACCACATACCACGAGACACAACCGCACCGATCTAACTATGAACGCATACTAACAGAAACAAACAATTGTGTGTAATTTCTTAAGAGAGTTTTTTTACTACTACAAATGTCCCTTTAAATTTCCTAAAATAACGAAGAGAAAATAGAAAATTGCAATTCTATGTATATTGGATAATTTTAGAAATGCTGGGGTTAAAAAAAAGCTTTTCGATACTTGCGCTATATGGAAGAAAAAAAAATTAGAGTTTGAAACTCATTATTTTAAAATGAGGATTTTGTTATGAAGTAGATTAAAAGGGGAAAAAGAACGTTTCGACTTAATATAATCCATTGAAGAATAATAATATGAAAACATGCTCACATTTCTATTACAATATGTTTTTGCCCTTTTTTATTTTCACTACTATTTTTATTTCCAATCTCTTTAATATTTTAACTTTGCTTTAAGTGTCTGTCATCAATAAACTTTTGAATTTAACTTTTAAATCATTTATTCTAGAACAAAACCTTTTAGACAAATCCGCCTATATTTTATTTAAAGCTTTTTTCTTATCTTAGTAAAGAACTAAATTTTAGTAAAAAAAACTTGCAGCTACACGTGCACACACACTATCGCAAAGAAATAAAAAAACGAACATGGCGTCCGGTTGGTAGAAACTTTTTCAGACATGCAATAGATATTACACTTTCACATACTTTTTCATAAGATTTTCGCAAAAAACTATTACACGATTATAATATTATAATTTATTAACAATTTTATGCAAAAATATTTATAAAAGATTACTTTTTTTTACTACTTTTATATAATTTTTCCTACCACATACCACGCAACACAACCGCACCGATCAAACTATGTACGCAAACTAACAGAAACAAACAATTGTGTGCAATTTCTTAAAAGAGCTTTTTTTAATACTAAAAATGACCCTTTAAATTTCCTAAAATAACGAAGAGAAAAAATAAAATTGCAATTCTATGTATATTGGATAATTTTAGGAAACGGAATATGTAAAGCCGTTATAAATATTTTATCTGATTGACGAAGATAATTATTTATTTTAAAGTAAATGCTGTGGTTAAAAAAAGTCTTTTCGATTCTTGCTCTATTTGGAAGAAAAAAAAGGAAATTAGAGTTTGAAAATCATTATTTTAAATAGAGGATTTTGTTATGAAGTAGATTAAAAGGGAAAAAAGAACGTTTCGTCTTAATATAATCCATTGAAGAACAATAATATGAAAACAGGTGCACATGCTCACATTTCTATTACAATATGTTTTTGTCCTTTTTTATTTTCACTACTATTTTTATATCCAATCTCTTTAATATTTTAACTTTGCTTTAAGTGTCTGTCATCAATAAACTTTTGAATTTAACTTTTAAATCATTTATTCTAGAACAAAACCTTTTAGACAAATCCGTCTATATTTTATTTGAAGCTTTTTTCTTATCTTAGTAAAAAAGTAAATTTTAGTAAAAAAAACTTGCAGCTACACGTGCACACACACTATCGCAAAGAAATAATTATATAATTTTTCCTACCACATACCACGAAACACAACCGCACCGATCTAACTATGAACGCAAACTAACAGAAACAAACAATTGTGTGCAATTTCTTAAAAGAGCTTTTTTTAATACTAAAAATGACCCTTTAAATTTCCTAAAATAACGAAGAGAAAAAATAAAATTGCAATTCTATGTATATTGGATAATTTTAGGAAACGGAATATGTAAAGCCGTTATAAATATTTTATCTGATTGACGAAGATAATTATTTATTTTAAAGTAAATGCTGTGGTTATAAAAAGGCTTTTCGATTTGCGCTATTTGGAAGAAAAAAAAAATTAGAGTTTGAAACTCATTATTTTTAAATGAGGATTTTGTTATGAAGTAGATTAAAAGGGAAAAAAGAATGTTTCGACTTAATATAATCCATTGAAGAACAATAATATGAAAACAGCTGCACATGCTCACATTTCTATTACTATATGTTTTTGCCCTTTTTTATTTTCACTACTATTTTGATTACCAATCTCTTTAATATTTTAACTTTGCTTTAAGTGTCTGTCATCAATAAACTTTTGAATTTAACTTTTAAATCATTTATTCTAGAACAAAACCTTTTAGACAAATCCGTCTATATTTTATTTAAAGCTTTTTTCTTATCTTAGTAAAGAACTAAATTTTAGTAAAAAAAACTTGCAGCTACAAACAATTGTGTGCAATTTCTTAAAAGAGCTTTTTTACTACTAAAACTGTCCCATTAAATTTCCTAAAATAACGAAGAGGAAATAGAAAATTGCAATTCTATGAATATTAAATAATTTTAGGAAACGGAATATGCAAAGCCGTTATAAATATTTTATCTGGCGAAGATAATTATTTATTTTAAAGTAAATGCTGGGGTTAAAAAAAAGCTTTTCGATATTTGCGCTATATGGAAGAAAAAAAAATTAGAGTTTGAAACTCATTATTTTAAAATGAGGATTTTGTTATGAAGTAGATTAAAAGGGAAAAAAGAACGTTTCGACTTAATATAATCCATTGAAGAACAATAATATGAAAACAGGTGCACATGCTCACATTTCTATTACAATATGTTTTAGCCCTTTTTTATTTTCACTTCTATTTTTATTTCCAATCTCTATAATAATTTAACTTTGCTTTAAGTGTCTGTCATCAATAAACTTTTGAATTTAACTTTTAAATCATTTATTCTAGAACAAAACCTTTTAGACAAATCCGCCTATATTTTATTTAAAGCTTTTTTCTTATCTTAGTAAAGAACTAAATTTTAGTAAAAAAAACTTGCAGCTACACGTGCACACACACTATCGCAAAGAAATAAAAAAAAAGAACATGGCGTCCGGTTGGTAGAAACATTTTCAGACATGCAATATCTATGGCTCACACTTTCACATACTTTTTCATAAGATTTTCGCAAAAAAAAAAATATTACACAATTATAATATTATAATTTGTTAACAATTTTATGCAAAAATATTTATATTCAAAAACAACAAATATTTTTTGCCATATAGGCAAATATATTCATAAATTATGTGTATCAAAAATATTTATAAAAAATTACTTTTTTACCACTTTTATTTAATTTTTCCTACCACATACCACGAGACACAACCGCACCGATCTAACTATGAACGCATACTAACAGAAACAAACAATTGTCTGTAATTTCTTAAGAGAGTTTTTTTACTACTACAAATGTCCCTTTAAATTTTCTAAAATAACGAAGAGAAAATAGAAAATTGCAATTCTATGTATATTGGATAATTTTAGAAATGCTGGGGTTAAAAAAAAGCTTTTCGATACTTGCGCTATATGGAAGAAAAAAAAAAATTAGAGTTTGAAACTCATTATTTTAAAATGAGGATTTTGTTATGAAGTAGATTAAAAGGGGAAAAAGAACGTTTCGACTTAATATAATCCATTGAAGAACAATAATATGAAAACATGCTCACATTTCTATTACAATATGTTTTTGCCCTTTTTTATTTTCACTACTATTTCTATTTCCAATCTCTTTAATATTTTAACTTTGCTTTAAGTGTCTGTCATCAATAAACTTTTGAATTTAACTTTTAAATCCTTTATTCTAGAACAAAACCTTTTAGACAAATCCGTCTATATTTTATTTAAAGCTTTTTTCTTATCTTAGTAAAGAACTAAATTTTAGTAATAATAACTTGCAGCTACACGTGCACACACACTATCGCAAAGAAATAAAAAAACGAACATGGCGTCCGGTTGGTAGAAACTTTTTCAGACATGCAATAGATATTACACTTTCACATACTTTTTCATAAGATTTTCGCAAAAAACTATTACACGATTATAATATTATAATTTATTAACAATTTTATGCAAAAATATTTATAAAATATTACTTTTTTTTACTACTTTTATATAATTTTTCCTACCACATACCACGAAACACAACCGCACCGATCAAACTATGTACGCAAACTAACAGAAACAAACAATTGTGTGCAATTTCTTAAAAGAGCTTTTTTTAATACTAAAAATGACCCTTTAAATTTCCTAAAATAACGAAGAGAAAAAATAAAATTGCAATTCTATGTATATTGGATAATTTTAGGAAACGGAATATGTAAAGCCGTTATAAATATTTTATCTGATTGACGAAGATAATTATTTATTTTAAAGTAAATGCTGTGGTTAAAAAAAGTCTTTTCGATTCTTGCGCTATTTGGAAGAAAAAAAAGGAAATTAGAGTTTGAAAATCATTATTTTAAATAGAGGATTTTGTTATGAAGTAGATTAAAAGGGAAAAAAGAACGTTTCGTCTTAATATAATCCATTGAAGAACAATAATATGAAAACAGGTGCACATGCTCACATTTCTATTACAATATGTTTTTGTCCTTTTTTATTTTCACTACTATTTTTATATCCAATCTCTTTAATATTTTAACTTTGCTTTAAGTGTCTGTCATCAATAAACTTTTGAATTTAACTTTTAAATCCTTTATTCTAGAACAAAACCTTTTAGACAAATCCGTCTATATTTTATTTAAAGCTTTTTTCTTATCTTAGTAAAAAAGTAAATTTTAGTAAAAAAAACTTGCAGCTACACGTGCACACACACTATCGCAAAGAAATAATTATATAATTTTTCCTACCACATACCACGAAACACAACCGCACCGATCTAACTATGAACGCAAACTAACAATTGTGTGCAATTTCTTAAAAGAGCTTTTTTTACTACTAAAATTGTCCCTTTAAATTTCCTAAAATAACGAAGAGAAAATAGAAAATTGCAATTCTGTGTATATTGGATAATTTTAGGAAACGGAATATGTAAAGCCGTTATAAATATTTTATCTGATTGGCGAAGATAATTATTTATTTTAAAGTAAATGCTGTGGTTATAAAAAGGCTTTTCGATTTGCGCTATTTGGAAGAAAAAAAAAATTAGAGTTTGAAACTCATTATTTTTAAATGAGGATTTTGTTATGAAGTAGATTAAAAGGGAAAAAAGAATGTTTCGACTTAATATAATCCATTGAAGAACAATAATATGAAAACAGCTGCACATGCTCACATTTCTATTACTATATGGTTTTGCCCTTTTTTATTTTCACTACTATTTTGATTACCAATCTCTTTAATATTTTAACTTTGCTTTAAGTGTCTGTCATCAATAAACTTTTGAATTTAACTTTTAAATCATTTATTCTAGAACAAAACCTTTTAGACAAATCCGTCTATATTTTATTTAAAGCTTTTTTCTTATCTTAGTAAAGAACTAAATTTTAGTAAAAAAAACTTGCAGCTACATACAATTGTGTGCAATTTCTTAAAAGAGCTTTTTTACTACTAAAAATGTCCCATTAAATTTCCTAAAATAACGAAGAGGAAATAGAAAATTGCAATTCTATGAATATTAAATAATTTTAGGAAACGGAATATGCAAAGCCGTTATAAATATTTTATCTGGCGAAGATAATTATTTATTTTAAAGTAAATGCTGGGGTTAAAAAAAAGCTTTTCGATATTTGCGCTATATGGAAGAAAAAAAAATTAGAGTTTGAAACTCATTATTTTAAAATGAGGATTTTGTTATGAAGTAGATTAAAAGGGAAAAAAGAACGTTTCGACTTAATATAATCCATTGAAGAACAATAATATGAAAACAGGTGCACATGCTCACATTTCTATTACAATATGTTTTAGCCCTTTTTTATTTTCACTTCTATTTTTATTTCCAATCTCTATAATAATTTAACTTTGCTTTAAGTGTCTGTCATCAATAAACTTTTGAATTTAACTTTTAAATCATTTATTCTAGAACAAAACCTTTTAGACAAATCCGCCTATATTTTATTTAAAGCTTTTTTCTTATCTTAGTAAAGAACTAAATTTTAGTAAAAAAACTTGCAGCTACACGTGCACACACACTATCGCAAAGAAATAAAAAAAAGAGCATGGCGTCCGGTTGGTAGAAACATTTTCAGACATGCAATATCTATGGCTCACACTTTCACATACTTTTTCATAAGATTTTCGCAAAAAAAAATATTACACAATTATAATATTATAATTTGTTAACAATTTTATGCAAAAATATTTATATTCAAAAACAACAAATATTTTTTGCCATATAGGCAAATATATTCATAAATTATGTGTATCAAAAATATTTATAAAAAATTACTTTTTTACCACTTTTATTTAATTTTTCCTACCACATACCACGAGACACAACCGCACCGATCTAACTATGAACGCATACTAACAGAAACAAACAATTGTGTGTAATTTCTTAAGAGAGTTTTTTTACTACTACAAATGTCCCTTTAAATTTCCTAAAATAACGAAGAGAAAATAGAAAATTGCAATTCTATGTATATTGGATAATTTTAGAAATGCTGGGGTTAAAAAAAAGCTTTTCGATACTTGCGCTATATGGAAGAAAAAAAAATTAGAGTTTGAAACTCATTATTTTAAAATGAGGATTTTGTTATGAAGTAGATTAAAAGGGGAAAAAGAACGTTTCGACTTAATATAATCCATTGAAGAATAATAATATGAAAACATGCTCACATTTCTATTACAATATGTTTTTGCCCTTTTTTATTTTCACTACTATTTTTATTTCCAATCTCTTTAATATTTTAACTTTGCTTTAAGTGTCTGTCATCAATAAACTTTTGAATTTAACTTTTAAATCCTTTATTCTAGAACAAAACCTTTTAGACAAATCCGTCTATATTTTATTTAAAGCTTTTTTCTTATCTTAGTAAAGAACTAAATTTTAGTAATAATAACTTGCAGCTACACGTGCACACACACTATCGCAAAGAAATAAAAAAACGAACATGGCGTCCGGTTGGTAGAAACTTTTTCAGACATGCAATAGATATTACACTTTCACATACTTTTTCATAAGATTTTCGCAAAAAACTATTACACGATTATAATATTATAATTTATTAACAATTTTATGCAAAAATATTTATAAAAGATTACTTTTTTTTACTACTTTTATATAATTTTTCCTACCACATACCACGCAACACAACCGCACCGATCAAACTATGTACGCAAACTAACAGAAACAAACAATTGTGTGCAATTTCTTAAAAGAGCTTTTTTTAATACTAAAAATGACCCTTTAAATTTCCTAAAATAACGAAGAGAAAAAATAAAATTGCAATTCTATGTATAATGGATAATTTTAGGAAACGGAATATGTAAAGCCGTTATAAATATTTTATCTGATTGACGAAGATAATTATTTATTTTAAAGTAAATGCTGTGGTTAAAAAAAGTCTTTTCGATTCTTGCGCTATTTGGAAGAAAAAAAAGGAAATTAGAGTTTGAAAATCATTATTTTAAATAGAGGATTTTGTTATGAAGTAGATTAAAAGGGAAAAAAGAACGTTTCGTCTTAATATAATCCATTGAAGAACAATAATATGAAAACAGGTGCACATGCTCACATTTCTATTACAATATGTTTTTGTCCTTTTTTATTTTCACTACTATTTTTATATCCAATCTCTTTAATATTTTAACTTTGCTTTAAGTGTCTGTCATCAATAAACTTTTGAATTTAACTTTTAAATCCTTTATTCTAGAACAAAACCTTTTAGACAAATCCGTCTATATTTTATTTAAAGCTTTTTTCTTATCTTAGTAAAAAAGTAAATTTTAGTAAAAAAAACTTGCAGCTACACGTGCACACACACTATCGCAAAGAAATAATTATATAATTTTTCCTACCACATACCACGAAACACAACCGCACCGATCTAACTATGAACGCAAACTAACAGAAACAAACAATTGTGTGCAATTTCTTAAAAGAGCTTTTTTTACTACTAAAATTGTCCCTTTAAATTTCCTAAAATAACGAAGAGAAAATAGAAAATTGCAATTCTGTGTATATTGGATAATTTTAGGAAACGGAATATGTAAAGCCGTTATAAATATTTTATCTGATTGGCGAAGATAATTATTTATTTTAAAGTAAATGCTGTGGTTATAAAAAGGCTTTTCGATTTGCGCTATTTGGAAGAAAAAAAAAATTAGAGTTTGAAACTCATTATTTTTAAATGAGGATTTTGTTATGAAGTAGATTAAAAGGGAAAAAAGAATGTTTCGACTTAATATAATCCATTGAAGAACAATAATATGAAAACAGCTGCACATGCTCACATTTCTATTACTATATGTTTTTGCCCTTTTTTATTTTCACTACTATTTTGATTACCAATCTCTTTAATATTTTAACTTTGCTTTAAGTGTCTGTCATCAATAAACTTTTGAATTTAACTTTTAAATCATTTATTCTAGAACAAAACCTTTTAGACAAATCCGTCTATATTTTATTTAAAGCTTTTTTCTTATCTTAGTAAAGAACTAAATTTTAGTAAAAAAAACTTGCAGCTACAAACAATTGTGTGCAATTTCTTAAAAGAGCTTTTTTACTACTAAAAATGTCCCATTAAATTTCCTAAAATAACGAAGAGGAAATAGAAAATTGCAATTCTATGAATATTAAATAATTTTAGGAAACGGAATATGCAAAGCCGTTATAAATATTTTATCTGGCGAAGATAATTATTTATTTTAAAGTAAATGCTGGGGTTAAAAAAAAGCTTTTCGATATTTGCGCTATATGGAAGAAAAAAAAATTAGAGTTTGAAACTCATTATTTTAAAATGAGGATTTTGTTATGAAGTAGATTAAAAGGGAAAACAGAACGTTTCGACTTAATATAATCTATTGAAGAACAATAATATGAAAACAGGTGCACATGCTCACATTTCTATTACAATATGTTTTAGCCCTTTTTTATTTTCACTTCTATTTTTATTTCCAATCTCTATAATAATTTAACTTTGCTTTAAGTGTCTGTCATCAATAAACTTTTGAATTTAACTTTTAAATCATTTATTCTAGAACAAAACCTTTTAGACAAATCCGCCTATATTTTATTTAAAGCTTTTTTCTTATCTTAGTAAAGAACTAAATTTTAGTAAAAAAAACTTGCAGCTACACGTGCACACACACTATCGCAAAGAAATAAAAAAAAAGAACATGGCGTCCGGTTGGTAGAAACATTTTCAGACATGCAATATCTATGGCTCACACTTTCACATACTTTTTCATAAGATTTTCGCAAAAAAAAAATATTACACAATTATAATATTATAATTTGTTAACAATTTTATGCAAAAATATTTATATTCAAAAACAACAAATATTTTTTGCCATATAGGCAAATATATTCATAAATTATGTGTATCAAAAATATTTATAAAAAATTACTTTTTTACCACTTTTATTTAATTTTTCCTACCACATACCACGAGACACAACCGCACCGATCTAACTATGAACGCATACTAACAGAAACAAACAATTGTGTGTAATTTCTTAAGAGAGTTTTTTTACTACTACAAATTTCCCTTTAAATTTTCTAAAATAACGAAGAGAAAATAGAAAATTGCAATTCTATGTATATTGGATAATTTTAGAAATGCTGGGGTTAAAAAAAAGCTTTTCGATACTTGCGCTATATGGAAGAAAAAAAAAATTAGAGTTTGAAACTCATTATTTTAAAATGAGGATTTTGTTATGAAGTAGATTAAAAGGGGAAAAAGAACGTTTCGACTTAATATAATCCATTGAAGAACAATAATATGAAAACATGCTCACATTTCTATTACAATATGTTTTTGCCCTTTTTTATTTTCACTACTATTTTTATTTCCAATCTCTTTAATATTTTAACTTTGCTTTAAGTGTCTGTCATCAATAAACTTTTGAATTTAACTTTTAAATCCTTTATTCTAGAACAAAACCTTTTAGACAAATCCGTCTATATTTTATTTAAAGCTTTTTTCTTATCTTAGTAAAGAACTAAATTTTAGTAATAATAACTTGCAGCTACACGTGCACACACACTATCGCAAAGAAATAAAAAAACGAACATGGCGTCCGGTTGGTAGAAACTTTTTCAGACATGCAATAGATATTACACTTTCACATACTTTTTCATAAGATTTTCGCAAAAAACTATTACACGATTATAATATTATAATTTATTAACAATTTTATGCAAAAATATTTATAAAAGATTACTTTTTTTTACTACTTTTATATAATTTTTCCTACCACATACCACGAAACACAACCGCACCGATCAAACTATGTACGCAAACTAACAGAAACAAACAATTGTGTGCAATTTCTTAAAAGAGCTTTTTTTAATACTAAAAATGACCCTTTAAATTTCCTAAAATAACGAAGAGAAAAAATAAAATTGCAATTCTATGTATATTGGATAATTTTAGGAAACGGAATATGTAAAGCCGTTATAAATATTTTATCTGATTGACGAAGATAATTATTTATTTTAAAGTAAATGCTGTGGTTAAAAAAAGTCTTTTCGATTCTTGCGCTATTTGGAAGAAAAAAAAGGAAATTAGAGTTTGAAAATCATTATTTTAAATAGAGGATTTTGTTATGAAGTAGATTAAAAGGGAAAAAAGAACGTTTCGTCTTAATATAATCCATTGAAGAACAATAATATGAAAACAGGTGCACATGCTCACATTTCTATTACAATATGTTTTTGTCCTTTTTTTTTCACTACTATTTTTATATCCAATCTCTTTAATATTTTAACTTTGCTTTAAGTGTCTGTCATCAATAAACTTTTGAATTTAACTTTTAAATCCTTTATTCTAGAACAAAACCTTTTAGACAAATCCGTCTATATTTTATTTAAAGCTTTTTTCTTATCTTAGTAAAAAAGTAAATTTTAGTAAAAAAAACTTGCAGCTACACGTGCACACACACTATCGCAAAGAAATAATTATATAATTTTTCCTACCACATACCACGAAACACAACCGCACCGATCTAACTATGAACGCAAACTAACAGAAACAAACAATTGTGTGCAATTTCTTAAAAGAGCTTTTTTTACTACTAAAATTGTCCCTTTAAATTTCCTAAAATAACGAAGAGAAAATAGAAAATTGCAATTCTGTGTATATTGGATAATTTTAGGAAACGGAATATGTAAAGCCGTTATAAATATTTTATCTGATTGGCGAAGATAATTATTTATTTTAAAGTAAATGCTGTGGTTATAAAAAGGCTTTTCGATTTGCGCTATTTGGAAGAAAAAAAAAATTAGAGTTTGAAACTCATTATTTTTAAATGAGGATTTTGTTATGAAGTAGATTAAAAGGGAAAAAAGAATGTTTCGACTTAATATAATCCATTGAAGAACAATAATATGAAAACAGCTGCACATGCTCACATTTCTATTACTATATGGTTTTGCCCTTTTTTATTTTCACTACTATTTTGATTACCAATCTCTTTAATATTTTAACTTTGCTTTAAGTGTCTGTCATCAATAAACTTTTGAATTTAACTTTTAAATCATTTATTCTAGAACAAAACCTTTTAGACAAATCCGTCTATATTTTATTTAAAGCTTTTTTCTTATCTTAGTAAAGAACTAAATTTTAGTAAAAAAAACTTGCAGCTACATACAATTGTGTGCAATTTCTTAAAAGAGCTTTTTTACTACTAAAAATGTCCCATTAAATTTCCTAAAATAACGAAGAGGAAATAGAAAATTGCAATTCTATGAATATTAAATAATTTTAGGAAACGGAATATGCAAAGCCGTTATAAATATTTTATCTGGCGAAGATAATTATTTATTTTAAAGTAAATGCTGGGGTTAAAAAAAAGCTTTTCGATATTTGCGCTATATGGAAGAAAAAAAAATTAGAGTTTGAAACTCATTATTTTAAAATGAGGATTTTGTTATGAAGTAGATTAAAAGGGAAAAAAGAACGTTTCGACTTAATATAATCCATTGAAGAACAATAATATGAAAACAGGTGCACATGCTCACATTTCTATTACAATATGTTTTAGCCCTTTTTTATTTTCACTTCTATTTTTATTTCCAATCTCTATAATAATTTAACTTTGCTTTAAGTGTCTGTCATCAATAAACTTTTGAATTTAACTTTTAAATCATTTATTCTAGAACAAAACCTTTTAGACAAATCCGCCTATATTTTATTTAAAGCTTTTTTCTTATCTTAGTAAAGAACTAAATTTTAGTAAAAAAAACTTGCAGCTACACGTGCACACACACTATCGCAAAGAAATAAAAAAAAGAACATGGCGTCCGGTTGGTAGAAACATTTTCAGACATGCAATATCTATGGCTCACACTTTCACATACTTTTTCATAAGATTTTCGCAAAAAAAAATATTACACAATTATAATATTATAATTTGTTAACAATTTTATGCAAAAATATTTATATTCAAAAACAACAAATATTTTTTGCCATATAGGCAAATATATTCATAAATTATGTGTATCAAAAATATTTATAAAAAATTACTTTTTTACCACTTTTATTTAATTTTTCCTACCACATACCACGAGACACAACCGCACCGATCTAACTATGAACGCATACTAACAGAAACAAACAATTGTGTGTAATTTCTTAAGAGAGTTTTTTTACTACTACAAATGTCCCTTTAAATTTCCTAAAATAACGAAGAGAAAATAGAAAATTGCAATTCTATGTATATTGGATAATTTTAGAAATGCTGGGGTTAAAAAAAAGCTTTTCGATACTTGCGCTATATGGAAGAAAAAAAAATTAGAGTTTGAAACTCATTATTTTAAAATGAGGATTTTGTTATGAAGTAGATTAAAAGGGGAAAAAGAACGTTTCGTCTTAATATAATCCATTGAAGAACAATAATATGAAAACAGGTGCACATGCTCACATTTCTATTACAATATGGTTTTGCCCTTTTTTATTTTCACTACTATTTTGATTACCAATCTCTTTAATATTTTAACTTTGCTTTAAGTGTCTGTCATCAATAAACTTTTGAATTTAACTTTTAAATCCTTTATTCTAGAACAAAACCTTTTAGACAAATCCGTCTATATTTTATTTAAAGCTTTTTTCTTATCTTAGTAAAGAACTAAATTTTAGTAATAATAACTTGCAGCTACACGTGCACACACACTATCGCAAAGAAATAAAAAAACGAACATGGCGTCCGGTTGGTAGAAACTTTTTCAGACATGCAATAGATATTACACTTTCACATACTTTTTCATAAGATTTTCGCAAAAAACTATTACACGATTATAATATTATAATTTATTAACAATTTTATGCAAAAATATTTATAAAAGATTACTTTTTTTTACTACTTTTATATAATTTTTCCTACCACATACCACGAAACACAACCGCACCGATCAAACTATGTACGCAAACTAACAGAAACAAACAATTGTGTGCAATTTCTTAAAAGAGCTTTTTTTAATACTAAAAATGACCCTTTAAATTTCCTAAAATAACGAAGAGAAAAAATAAAATTGCAATTCTATGTATATTGGATAATTTTAGGAAACGGAATATGTAAAGCCGTTATAAATATTTTATCTGATTGACGAAGATAATTATTTATTTTAAAGTAAATGCTGTGGTTAAAAAAAGTCTTTTCGATTCTTGCGCTATTTGGAAGAAAAAAAAGGAAATTAGAGTTTGAAAATCATTATTTTAAATAGAGGATTTTGTTATGAAGTAGATTAAAAGGGAAAAAAGAACGTTTCGTCTTAATATAATCCATTGAAGAACAATAATATGAAAACAGGTGCACATGCTCACATTTCTATTACAATATGTTTTTGTCCTTTTTTATTTTCACTACTATTTTTATATCCAATCTCTTTAATATTTTAACTTTGCTTTAAGTGTCTGTCATCAATAAACTTTTAAATTTAACTTTTAAATCCTTTATTCTAGAACAAAACCTTTTAGACAAATCCGTCTATATTTTATTTAAAGCTTTTTTCTTATCTTAGTAAAAAAGTAAATTTTAGTAAAAAAAACTTGCAGCTACACGTGCACACACACTATCGCAAAGAAATAATTATATAATTTTTCCTACCACATACCACGAAACACAACCGCACCGATCTAACTATGAACGCAAACTAACAGAAACAAACAATTGTGTGCAATTTCTTAAAAGAGCTTTTTTTACTACTAAAATTGTCCCTTTAAATTTCCTAAAATAACGAAGAGAAAATAAAAAATTGCAATTCTGTGTATATTGGATAATTTTAGGAAACGGAATATGTAAAGCCGTTATAAATATTTTATCTGATTGGCGAAGATAATTATTTATTTTAAAGTAAATGCTGTGGTTATAAAAAGGCTTTTCGATTTGCGCTATTTGGAAGAAAAAAAAAATTAGAGTTTGAAACTCATTATTTTTAAATGAGGATTTTGTTATGAAGTAGATTAAAAGGGAAAAAAGAATGTTTCGACTTAATATAATCCATTGAAGAACAATAATATGAAAACAGCTGCACATGCTCACATTTCTATTACTATATGTTTTTGCCCTTTTTTATTTTCACTACTATTTTGATTACCAATCTCTTTAATATTTTAACTTTGCTTTAAGTGTCTGTCATCAATAAACTTTTGAATTTAACTTTTAAATCATTTATTCTAGAACAAAACCTTTTAGACAAATCCGTCTATATTTTATTTAAAGCTTTTTTCTTATCTTAGTAAAGAACTAAATTTTAGTAAAAAAAACTTGCAGCTACAAACAATTGTGTGCAATTTCTTAAAAGAGCTTTTTTACTACTAAAAATGTCCCATTAAATTTCCTAAAATAACGAAGAGGAAATAGAAAATTGCAATTCTATGAATATTAAATAATTTTAGGAAACGGAATATGCAAAGCCGTTATAAATATTTTATCTGGCGAAGATAATTATTTATTTTAAAGTAAATGCTGGGGTTAAAAAAAAGCTTTTCGATATTTGCGCTATATGGAAGAAAAAAAAATTAGAGTTTGAAACTCATTATTTTAAAATGAGGATTTTGTTATGAAGTAGATTAAAAGGGAAAAAAGAACGTTTCGACTTAATATAATCCATTGAAGAACAATAATATGAAAACAGGTGCACATGCTCACATTTCTATTACAATATGTTTTAGCCCTTTTTTATTTTCACTTCTATTTTTATTTCCAATCTCTATAATAATTTAACTTTGCTTTAAGTGTCTGTCATCAATAAACTTTTGAATTTAACTTTTAAATCATTTATTCTAGAACAAAACCTTTTAGACAAATCCGCCTATATTTTATTTAAAGCTTTTTTCTTATCTTAGTAAAGAACTAAATTTTAGTAAAAAAAACTTGCAGCTACACGTGCACACACACTATCGCAAAGAAATAAAAAAAAGAACATGGCGTCCGGTTGGTAGAAACATTTTCAGACATGCAATATCTATGGCTCACACTTTCACATACTTTTTCATAAGATTTTCGCAAAAAAAAATATTACACAATTATAATATTATAATTTGTTAACAATTTTATGCAAAAATATTTATATTCAAAAACAACAAATATTTTTTGCCATATAGGCAAATATATTCATAAATTATGTGTATCAAAAATATTTATAAAAAATTACTTTTTTACCACTTTTATTTAATTTTTCCTACCACATACCACGAGACACAACCGCACCGATCTAACTATGAACGCATACTAACAGAAACAAACAATTGTGTGTAATTTCTTAAGAGAGTTTTTTTACTACTACAAATGTCCCTTTAAATTTCCTAAAATAACGAAGAGAAAATAGAAAATTGCAATTCTATGTATATTGGATAATTTTAGAAATGCTGGGGTTAAAAAAAAGCTTTTCGATACTTGCGCTATATGGAAGAAAAAAAAATTAGAGTTTGAAACTCATTATTTTAAAATGAGGATTTTGTTATGAAGTAGATTAAAAGGGGAAAAAGAACGTTTCGACTTAATATAATCCATTGAAGAACAATAATATGAAAACATGCTCACATTTCTATTACAATATGTTTTTGCCCTTTTTTATTTTCACTACTATTTTTATTTCCAATCTCTTTAATATTTTAACTTTGCTTTAAGTGTCTGTCATCAATAAACTTTTGAATTTAACTTTTAAATCCTTTATTCTAGAACAAAACCTTTTAGACAAATCCGTCTATATTTTATTTAAAGCTTTTTTCTTATCTTAGTAAAGAACTAAATTTTAGTAATAATAACTTGCAGCTACACGTGCACACACACTATCGCAAAGAAATAAAAAAACGAACATGGCGTCCGGTTGGTAGAAACTTTTTCAGACATGCAATAGATATTACACTTTCACATACTTTTTCATAAGATTTTCGCAAAAAACTATTACACGATTATAATATTATAATTTGTTAACAATTTTATGCAAAAATATTTATATTCAAAAACAACAAATATTTTTTGCCATATAGGCAAATATATTCATAAATTATGTGTATCAAAAATATTTATAAAAAATTACTTTTTTACCACTTTTATTTAATTTTTCCTACCACATACCACGAGACACAACCGCACCGATCTAACTATGAACGCATACTAACAGAAACAAACAATTGTGTGTAATTTCTTAAGAGAGTTTTTTTACTACTACAAATGTCCCTTTAAATTTCCTAAAATAACGAAGAGAAAATAGAAAATTGCAATCTATGTATATTGGATAATTTTAGAAATGCTGGGGTTAAAAAAAAGCTTTTCGATACTTGCGCTATATGGAAGAAAATAAAAATTAGAGTTTGAAACTCATTATTTTAAAATGAGGATTTTGTTATGAAGTAGATTAAAAGGGGAAAAAGAACGTTTCGACTTAATATAATCCATTGAAGAACAATAATATGAAAACATGCTCACATTTCTATTACAATATGTTTTTGCCCTTTTTTATTTTCACTACTATTTTTATTTCCAATCTCTTTAATATTTTAACTTTGCTTTAAGTGTCTGTCATCAATAAACTTTTGAATTTAACTTTTAAATCCTTTATTCTAGAACAAAACATTTTAGACAAATCCGTCTATATTTTATTTAAAGCTTTTTTCTTATCTTAGTAAAGAACTAAATTTTAGTAATAATAACTTGCAGCTACACGTGCACACACACTATCGCAAAGAAATAAAAAAACGAACATGGCGTCCGGTTGGTAGAAACTTTTTCAGACATGCAATAGATATTACACTTTCACATACTTTTTCATAAGATTTTCGCAAAAAACTATTACACGATTATAATATTATAATTTATTAACAATTTTATGCAAAAATATTTATAAAAGATTACTTTTTTTTACTACTTTTATATAATTTTTCCTACCACATACCACGAAACACAACCGCACCGATCAAACTATGTACGCAAACTAACAGAAACAAACAATTGTGTGCAATTTCTTAAAAGAGCTTTTTTTAATACTAAAAATGACCCTTTAAATTTCCTAAAATAACGAAGAGAAAAAATAAAATTGCAATTCTATGTATATTGGATAATTTTAGGAAACGGAATATGTAAAGCCGTTATAAATATTTTATCTGATTGACGAAGATAATTATTTATTTTAAAGTAAATGCTGTGGTTAAAAAAAGTCTTTTCGATTCTTGCGCTATTTGGAAGAAAAAAAAGGAAATTAGAGTTTGAAAATCATTATTTTAAATAGAGGATTTTGTTATGAAGTAGATTAAAAGGGAAAAAAGAACGTTTCGTCTTAATATAATCCATTGAAGAACAATAATATGAAAACAGGTGCACATGCTCACATTTCTATTACAATATGTTTTTGTCCTTTTTTATTTTCACTACTATTTTTATATCCAATCTCTTTAATATTTTAACTTTGCTTTAAGTGTCTGTCATCAATAAACTTTTAAATTTAACTTTTAAATCCTTTATTCTAGAACAAAACCTTTTAGACAAATCCGTCTATATTTTATTTAAAGCTTTTTTCTTATCTTAGTAAAAAAGTAAATTTTAGTAAAAAAAACTTGCAGCTACACGTGCACACACACTATCGCAAAGAAATAATTATATAATTTTTCCTACCACATACCACGAAACACAACCGCACCGATCTAACTATGAACGCAAACTAACAGAAACAAACAATTGTGTGCAATTTCTTAAAAGAGCTTTTTTTACTACTAAAATTGTCCCTTTAAATTTCCTAAAATAACGAAGAGAAAATAGAAAATTGCAATTCTGTGTATATTGGATAATTTTAGGAAACGGAATATGTAAAGCCGTTATAAATATTTTATCTGATTGGCGAAGATAATTATTTATTTTAAAGTAAATGCTGTGGTTATAAAAAGGCTTTTCGATTTGCGCTATTTGGAAGAAAAAAAAAATTAGATTTTGAAACTCATTATTTTTAAATGAGGATTTTGTTATGAAGTAGATTAAAAGGGAAAAAAGAATGTTTCGACTTAATATAATCCATTGAAGAACAATAATATGAAAACAGCTGCACATGCTCACATTTCTATTACTATATGGTTTTGCCCTTTTTTATTTTCACTACTATTTTGATTACCAATCTCTTTAATATTTTAACTTTGCTTTAAGTGTCTGTCATCAATAAACTTTTGAATTTAACTTTTAAATCATTTATTCTAGAACAAAACCTTTTAGACAAATCCGTCTATATTTTATTTAAAGCTTTTTTCTTATCTTAGTAAAGAACTAAATTTTAGTAAAAAAAACTTGCAGCTACATACAATTGTGTGCAATTTCTTAAAAGAGCTTTTTTACTACTAAAAATGTCCCATTAAATTTCCTAAAATAACGAAGAGGAAATAGAAAATTGCAATTCTATGAATATTAAATAATTTTAGGAAACGGAATATGCAAAGCCGTTATAAATATTTTATCTGGCGAAGATAATTATTTATTTTAAAGTAAATGCTGGGGTTAAAAAAAAGCTTTTCGATATTTGCGCTATATGGAAGAAAAAAAAATTAGAGTTTGAAACTCATTATTTTAAAATGAGGATTTTGTTATGAAGTAGATTAAAAGGGAAAAAAGAACGTTTCGACTTAATATAATCCATTGAAGAACAATAATATGAAAACAGGTGCACATGCTCACATTTCTATTACAATATGTTTTAGCCCTTTTTTATTTTCACTTCTATTTTTATTTCCAATCTCTATAATAATTTAACTTTGCTTTAAGTGTCTGTCATCAATAAACTTTTGAATTTAACTTTTAAATCATTTATTCTAGAACAAAACCTTTTAGACAAATCCGCCTATATTTTATTTAAAGCTTTTTTTTTATCTTAGTAAAGAACTAAATTTTAGTAAAAAAAACTTGCAGCTACACGTGCACACACACTATCGCAAAGAAATAAAAAAAAGAACATGGCGTCCGGTTGGTAGAAACATTTTCAGACATGCAATATCTATGGCTCACACTTTCACATACTTTTCCATAAGATTTTCGCAAAAAAAAATATTACACAATTATAATATTATAATTTGTTAACAATTTTATGCAAAAATATTTATATTCAAAAACAACAAATATTTTTTGCCATATAGGCAAATATATTCATAAATTATGTGTATCAAAAATATTTATAAAAAATTACTTTTTTACCACTTTTATTTAATTTTTCCTACCACATACCACGAGACACAACCGCACCGATCTAACTATGAACGCATACTAACAGAAACAAACAATTGTGTGTAATTTCTTAAGAGAGTTTTTTTACTACTACAAATGTCCCTTTAAATTTCCTAAAATAACGAAGAGAAAATAGAAAATTGCAATTCTATGTATATTGGATAATTTTAGAAATGCTGGGGTTAAAAAAAAGCTTTTCGATACTTGCGCTATATGGAAGAAAAAAAAATTAGAGTTTGAAACTCATTATTTTAAAATGAGGATTTTGTTATGAAGTAGATTAAAAGGGGAAAAAGAACGTTTCGACTTAATATAATCCATTGAAGAATAATAATATGAAAACATGCTCACATTTCTATTACAATATGTTTTTGCCCTTTTTTATTTTCACTACTATTTTTATTTCCAATCTCTTTAATATTTTAACTTTGCTTTAAGTGTCTGTCATCAATAAACTTTTGAATTTAACTTTTAAATCCTTTATTCTAGAACAAAACCTTTTAGACAAATCCGTCTATATTTTATTTAAAGCTTTTTTCTTATCTTAGTAAAGAACTAAATTTTAGTAATAATAACTTGCAGCTACACGTGCACACACACTATCGCAAAGAAATAAAAAAACGAACATGGCGTCCGGTTGGTAGAAACTTTTTCAGACATGCAATAGATATTACACTTTCACATACTTTTTCATAAGATTTTCGCAAAAAACTATTACACGATTATAATATTATAATTTATTAACAATTTTATGCAAAAATATTTATAAAAGATTACTTTTTTTTACTACTTTTATATAATTTTTCCTACCACATACCACGCAACACAACCGCACCGATCAAACTATGTACGCAAACTAACAGAAACAAACAATTGTGTGCAATTTCTTAAAAGAGCTTTTTTTAATACTAAAAATGACCCTTTAAATTTCCTAAAATAACGAAGAGAAAAAATAAAATTGCAATTCTATGTATATTGGATAATTTTAGGAAACGGAATATGTAAAGCCGTTATAAATATTTTATCTGATTGACGAAGATAATTATTTATTTTAAAGTAAATGCTGTGGTTAAAAAAAGTCTTTTCGATTCTTGCGCTATTTGGAAGAAAAAAAAAGGAAATTAGAGTTTGAAAATCATTATTTTAAATAGAGGATTTTGTTATGAAGTAGATTAAAAGGGAAAAAAGAACGTTTCGTCTTAATATAATCCATTGAAGAACAATAATATGAAAACAGGTGCACATGCTCACATTTCTATTACAATATGTTTTTGTCCTTTTTTATTTTCACTACTATTTTTATATCCAATCTCTTTAATATTTTAACTTTGCTTTAAGTGTCTGTCATCAATAAACTTTTGAATTTAACTTTTAAATCCTTTATTCTAGAACAAAACCTTTTAGACAAATCCGTCTATATTTTATTTAAAGCTTTTTTCTTATCTTAGTAAAAAAGTAAATTTTAGTAAAAAAAACTTGCAGCTACACGTGCACACACACTATCGCAAAGAAATAATTATATAATTTTTCCTACCACATACCACGAAACACAACCGCACCGATCTAACTATGAACGCAAACTAACAGAAACAAACAATTGTGTGCAATTTCTTAAAAGAGCTTTTTTTACTACTAAAATTGTCCCTTTAAATTTCCTAAAATAACGAAGAGAAAATAGAAAATTGCAATTCTGTGTATATTGGATAATTTTAGGAAACGGAATATGTAAAGCCGTTATAAATATTTTATCTGATTGGCGAAGATAATTATTTATTTTAAAGTAAATGCTGTGGTTATAAAAAGGCTTTTCGATTTGCGCTATTTGGAAGAAAAAAAAAATTAGAGTTTGAAACTCATTATTTTTAAATGAGGATTTTGTTATGAAGTAGATTAAAAGGGAAAAAAGAATGTTTCGACTTAATATAATCCATTGAAGAACAATAATATGAAAACAGCTGCACATGCTCACAATTCTATTACTATATGTTTTTGCCCTTTTTTATTTTCACTACTATTTTGATTACCAATCTCTTTAATATTTTAACTTTGCTTTAAGTGTCTGTCATCAATAAACTTTTGAATTTAACTTTTAAATCATTTATTCTAGAACAAAACCTTTTAGACAAATCCGTCTATATTTTATTTAAAGCTTTTTTCTTATCTTAGTAAAGAACTAAATTTTAGTAAAAAAAACTTGCAGCTACAAACAATTGTGTGCAATTTCTTAAAAGAGCTTTTTTACTACTAAAAATGTCCCATTAAATTTCCTAAAATAACGAAGAGGAAATAGAAAATTGCAATTCTATGAATATTAAATAATTTTAGGAAACGGAATATGCAAAGCCGTTATAAATATTTTATCTGGCGAAGATAATTATTTATTTTAAAGTAAATGCTGGGGTTAAAAAAAAGCTTTTCGATATTTGCGCTATATGGAAGAAAAAAAAATTAGAGTTTGAAACTCATTATTTTAAAATGAGGATTTTGTTATGAAGTAGATTAAAAGGGAAAAAAGAACGTTTCGACTTAATATAATCCATTGAAGAACAATAATATGAAAACAGGTGCACATGCTCACATTTCTATTACAATATGTTTTAGCCCTTTTTTATTTTCACTTCTATTTTTATTTCCAATCTCTATAATAATTTAACTTTGCTTTAAGTGTCTGTCATCAATAAACTTTTGAATTTAACTTTTAAATCATTTATTCTAGAACAAAACCTTTTAGACAAATCCGCCTATATTTTATTTAAAGCTTTTTTCTTATCTTAGTAAAGAACTAAATTTTAGTAAAAAAAACTTGCAGCTACACGTGCACACACACTATCGCAAAGAAATAAAAAAAAAGAACATGGCGTCCGGTTGGTAGAAACATTTTCAGACATGCAATATCTATGGCTCACACTTTCACATACTTTTTCATAAGATTTTCGCAAAAAAAAATATTACACAATTATAATATTATAATTTGTTAACAATTTTATGCAAAAATATTTATATTCAAAAACAACAAATATTTTTTGCCATATAGGCAAATATATTCATAAATTATGTGTATCAAAAATATTTATAAAAAATTACTTTTTTACCACTTTTATTTAATTTTTCCTACCACATACCACGAGACACAACCGCACCGATCTAACTATGAACGCATACTAACAGAAACAAACAATTGTGTGTAATTTCTTAAGAGAGTTTTTTTACTACTACAAATGTCCCTTTAAATTTCCTAAAATAACGAAGAGAAAATAGAAAATTGCAATTCTATGTATATTGGATAATTTTAGAAATGCTGGGGTTAAAAAAAAGCTTTTCGATACTTGCGCTATATGGAAGAAAAAAAAATTAGAGTTTGAAACTCATTATTTTAAAATGAGGATTTTGTTATGAAGTAGATTAAAAGGGGAAAAAGAACGTTTCGACTTAATATAATCCATTGAAGAACAATAATATGAAAACATGCTCACATTTCTATTACAATATGTTTTTGCCCTTTTTTATTTTCACTACTATTTTTATTTCCAATCTCTTTAATATTTTAACTTTGCTTTAAGTGTCTGTCATCAATAAACTTTTGAATTTAACTTTTAAATCCTTTATTCTAGAACAAAACCTTTTAGACAAATCCGTCTATATTTTATTTAAAGCTTTTTTCTTATCTTAGTAAAGAACTAAATTTTAGTAATAATAACTTGCAGCTACACGTGCACACACACTATCGCAAAGAAATAAAAAAACGAACATGGCGTCCGGTTGGTAGAAACTTTTTCAGACATGCAATAGATATTACACTTACACATACTTTTTCATAAGATTTTCGCAAAAAACTATTACACGATTATAATATTATAATTTATTAACAATTTTATGCAAAAATATTTATAAAAGATTACTTTTTTTTACTACTTTTATATAATTTTTCCTACCACATACCACGCAACACAACCGCACCGATCAAACTATGTACGCAAACTAACAGAAACAAACAATTGTGTGCAATTTCTTAAAAGAGCTTTTTTTAATACTAAAAATGACCCTTTAAATTTCCTAAAATAACGAAGAGAAAAAATAAAATTGCAATTCTATGTATATTGGATAATTTTAGGAAACGGAATATGTAAAGCCGTTATAAATATTTTATCTGATTGACGAAGATAATTATTTATTTTAAAGTAAATGCTGTGGTTAAAAAAAGTCTTTTCGATTCTTGCGCTATTTGGAAGAAAAAAAAGGAAATTAGAGTTTGAATATCATTATTTTAAATAGAGGATTTTGTTATGAAGTAGATTAAAAGGGAAAAAAGAACGTTTCGTCTTAATATAATCCATTGAAGAACAATAATATGAAAACAGGTGCACATGCTCACATTTCTATTACAATATGTTTTTGTCCTTTTTTATTTTCACTACTATTTTTATATCCAATCTCTTTAATATTTTAACTTTGCTTTAAGTGTCTGTCATCAATAAACTTTTGAATTTAACTTTTAAATCCTTTATTCTAGAACAAAACCTTTTAGACAAATCCGTCTATATTTTATTTAAAGCTTTTTTCTTATCTTAGTAAAAAAGTAAATTTTAGTAAAAAAAACTTGCAGCTACACGTGCACACACACTATCGCAAAGAAATAATTATATAATTTTTCCTACCACATACCACGAAACACAACCGCACCGATCTAACTATGAACGCAAACTAACAGAAACAAACAATTGTGTGCAATTTCTTAAAAGAGCTTTTTTTACTACTAAAATTGTCCCTTTAAATTTCCTAAAATAACGAAGAGAAAATAAAAAATTGCAATTCTGTGTATATTGGATAATTTTAGGAAACGGAATATGTAAAGCCGTTATAAATATTTTATCTGATTGGCGAAGATAATTATTTATTTTAAAGTAAATGCTGTGGTTATAAAAAGGCTTTTCGATTTGCGCTATTTGGAAGAAAAAAAAAATTAGAGTTTGAAACTCATTATTTTTAAATGAGGATTTTGTTATGAAGTAGATTAAAAGGGAAAAAAGAATGTTTCGACTTAATATAATCCATTGAAGAACAATAATATGAAAACAGCTGCACATGCTCACATTTCTATTACTATATGTTTTTGCCCTTTTTTATTTTCACTACTATTTTGATTACCAATCTCTTTAATATTTTAACTTTGCTTTAAGTGTCTGTCATCAATAAACTTTTGAATTTAACTTTTAAATCATTTATTCTAGAACAAAACCTTTTAGACAAATCCGTCTATATTTTATTTAAAGCTTTTTTCTTATCTTAGTAAAGAACTAAATTTTAGTAAAAAAAACTTGCAGCTACAAACAATTGTGTGCAATTTCTTAAAAGAGCTTTTTTACTACTAAAAATGTCCCATTAAATTTCCTAAAATAACGAAGAGGAAATAGAAAATTGCAATTCTATGAATATTAAATAATTTTAGGAAACGGAATATGCAAAGCCGTTATAAATATTTTATCTGGCGAAGATAATTATTTATTTTAAAGTAAATGCTGGGGTTAAAAAAAAGCTTTTCGATATTTGCGCTATATGGAAGAAAAAAAAATTAGAGTTTGAAACTCATTATTTTAAAATGAGGATTTTGTTATGAAGTAGATTAAAAGGGAAAAAAGAACGTTTCGACTTAATATAATCCATTGAAGAACAATAATATGAAAACAGGTGCACATGCTCACATTTCTATTACAATATGTTTTAGCCCTTTTTTATTTTCACTTCTATTTTTATTTCCAATCTCTATAATAATTTAACTTTGCTTTAAGTGTCTGTCATCAATAAACTTTTGAATTTAACTTTTAAATCATTTATTCTAGAACAAAACCTTTTAGACAAATCCGCCTATATTTTATTTAAAGCTTTTTTCTTATCTTAGTAAAGAACTAAATTTTAGTAAAAAAAACTTGCAGCTACACGTGCACACACACTATCGCAAAGAAATAAAAAAAAGAACATGGCGTCCGGTTGGTAGAAACATTTTCAGACATGCAATATCTATGGCTCACACTTTCACATACTTTTTCATAAGATTTTCGCAAAAAAAAATATTACACAATTATAATATTATAATTTGTTAACAATTTTATGCAAAAATATTTATATTCAAAAACAACAAATATTTTTTGCCATATAGGCAAATATATTCATAAATTATGTGTATCAAAAATATTTATAAAAAATTACTTTTTTACCACTTTTATTTAATTTTTCCTACCACATACCACGAGACACAACCGCACCGATCTAACTATGAACGCATACTAACAGAAACAAACAATTGTGTGTAATTTCTTAAGAGAGTTTTTTTACTACTACAAATGTCCCTTTAAATTTCCTAAAATAACGAAGAGAAAATAGAAAATTGCAATTCTATGTATATTGGATAATTTTAGAAATGCTGGGGTTAAAAAAAAGCTTTTCGATACTTGCGCTATATGGAAGAAAAAAAAATTAGAGTTTGAAACTCATTATTTTAAAATGAGGATTTTGTTATGAAGTAGATTAAAAGGGGAAAAAGAACGTTTCGACTTAATATAATCCATTGAAGAACAATAATATGAAAACATGCTCACATTTCTATTACAATATGTTTTTGCCCTTTTTTATTTTCACTACTATTTTTATTTCCAATCTCTTTAATATTTTAACTTTGCTTTAAGTGTCTGTCATCAATAAACTTTTGAATTTAACTTTTAAATCCTTTATTCTAGAACAAAACCTTTTAGACAAATCCGTCTATATTTTATTTAAAGCTTTTTTCTTATCTTAGTAAAGAACTAAATTTTAGTAATAATAACTTGCAGCTACACGTGCACACACACTATCGCAAAGAAATAAAAAAACGAACATGGCGTCCGGTTGGTAGAAACTTTTTCAGACATGCAATAGATATTACACTTACACATACTTTTTCATAAGATTTTCGCAAAAAACTATTACACGATTATAATATTATAATTTATTAACAATTTTATGCAAAAATATTTATAAAAGATTACTTTTTTTTACTACTTTTATATAATTTTTCCTACCACATACCACGCAACACAACCGCACCGATCAAACTATGTACGCAAACTAACAGAAACAAACAATTGTGTGCAATTTCTTAAAAGAGCTTTTTTTAATACTAAAAATGACCCTTTAAATTTCCTAAAATAACGAAGAGAAAAAATAAAATTGCAATTCTATGTATATTGGATAATTTTAGGAAACGGAATATGTAAAGCCGTTATAAATATTTTATCTGATTGACGAAGATAATTATTTATTTTAAAGTAAATGCTGTGGTTAAAAAAAGTCTTTTCGATTCTTGCGCTATTTGGAAGAAAAAAAAGGAAATTAGAGTTTGAATATCATTATTTTAAATAGAGGATTTTGTTATGAAGTAGATTAAAAGGGAAAAAAGAACGTTTCGTCTTAATATAATCCATTGAAGAACAATAATATGAAAACAGGTGCACATGCTCACATTTCTATTACAATATGTTTTTGTCCTTTTTTATTTTCACTACTATTTTTATATCCAATCTCTTTAATATTTTAACTTTGCTTTAAGTGTCTGTCATCAATAAACTTTTGAATTTAACTTTTAAATCCTTTATTCTAGAACAAAACCTTTTAGACAAATCCGTCTATATTTTATTTAAAGCTTTTTTCTTATCTTAGTAAAAAAGTAAATTTTAGTAAAAAAAACTTGCAGCTACACGTGCACACACACTATCGCAAAGAAATAATTATATAATTTTTCCTACCACATACCACGAAACACAACCGCACCGATCTAACTATGAACGCAAACTAACAGAAACAAACAATTGTGTGCAATTTCTTAAAAGAGCTTTTTTTACTACTAAAATTGTCCCTTTAAATTTCCTAAAATAACGAAGAGAAAATAAAAGATTGCAATTCTGTGTATATTGGATAATTTTAGGAAACGGAATATGTAAAGCCGTTATAAATATTTTATCTGATTGGCGAAGATAATTATTTATTTTAAAGTAAATGCTGTGGTTATAAAAAGGCTTTTCGATTTGCGCTATTTGGAAGAAAAAAAAAATTAGAGTTTGAAACTCATTATTTTTAAATGAGGATTTTGTTATGAAGTAGATTAAAAGGGAAAAAAGAATGTTTCGACTTAATATAATCCATTGAAGAACAATAATATGAAAACAGCTGCACATGCTCACATTTCTATTACTATATGTTTTTGCCCTTTTTTATTTTCACTACTATTTTGATTACCAATCTCTTTAATATTTTAACTTTGCTTTAAGTGTCTGTCATCAATAAACTTTTGAATTTAACTTTTAAATCATTTATTCTAGAACAAAACCTTTTAGACAAATCCGTCTATATTTTATTTAAAGCTTTTTTCTTATCTTAGTAAAGAACTAAATTTTAGTAAAAAAAACTTGCAGCTACAAACAATTGTGTGCAATTTCTTAAAAGAGCTTTTTTACTACTAAAAATGTCCCATTAAATTTCCTAAAATAACGAAGAGGAAATAGAAAATTGCAATTCTATGAATATTAAATAATTTTAGGAAACGGAATATGCAAAGCCGTTATAAATATTTTATCTGGCGAAGATAATTATTTATTTTAAAGTAAATGCTGGGGTTAAAAAAAAGCTTTTCGATATTTGCGCTATATGGAAGAAAAAAAAATTAGAGTTTGAAACTCATTATTTTAAAATGAGGATTTTGTTATGAAGTAGATTAAAAGGGAAAAAAGAACGTTTCGACTTAATATAATCCATTGAAGAACAATAATATGAAAACAGGTGCACATGCTCACATTTCTATTACAATATGTTTTAGCCCTTTTTTATTTTCACTTCTATTTTTATTTCCAATCTCTATAATAATTTAACTTTGCTTTAAGTGTCTGTCATCAATAAACTTTCGAATTTAACTTTTAAATCATTTATTCTAGAACAAAACCTTTTAGACAAATCCGCCTATATTTTATTTAAAGCTTTTTTCTTATCTTAGTAAAGAACTAAATTTTAGTAAAAAAAACTTGCAGCTACACGTGCACACACACTATCGCAAAGAAATAAAAAAAAGAACATGGCGTCCGGTTGGTAGAAACATTTTCAGACATGCAATATCTATGGCTCACACTTTCACATACTTTTTCATAAGATTTTCGCAAAAAAAAATATTACACAATTATAATATTATAATTTGTTAACAATTTTATGCAAAAATATTTATATTCAAAAACAACAAATATTTTTTGCCATATAGGCAAATATATTCATAAATTATGTGTATCAAAAATATTTATAAAAAATTACTTTTTTACCACTTTTATTTAATTTTTCCTACCACATACCACGAGACACAACCGCACCGATCTAACTATGAACGCATACTAACAGAAACAAACAATTGTGTGTAATTTCTTAAGAGAGTTTTTTTACTACTACAAATGTCCCTTTAAATTTCCTAAAATAACGAAGAGAAAATAGAAAATTGCAATTCTATGTATATTGGATAATTTTAGAAATGCTGGGGTTAAAAAAAAGCTTTTCGATACTTGCGCTATATGGAAGAAAAAAAAATTAGAGTTTGAAACTCATTATTTTAAAATGAGGATTTTGTTATGAAGTAGATTAAAAGGGGAAAAAGAACGTTTCGACTTAATATAATCCATTGAAGAACAATAATATGAAAACATGCTCACATTTCTATTACAATATGTTTTTGCCCTTTTTTATTTTCACTACTATTTTTATTTCCAATCTCTTTAATATTTAAACTTTGCTTTAAGTGTCTGTCATCAATAAACTTTTGAATTTAACTTTTAAATCCTTTATTCTAGAACAAAACCTTTTAGACAAATCCGTCTATATTTTATTTAAAGCTTTTTTCTTATCTTAGTAAAGAACTAAATTTTAGTAATAATAACTTGCAGCTACACGTGCACACACACTATCGCAAAGAAATAAAAAAACGAACATGGCGTCCGGTTGGTAGAAACTTTTTCAGACATGCAATAGATATTACACTTACACATACTTTTTCATAAGATTTTCGCAAAAAACTATTACACGATTATAATATTATAATTTATTAACAATTTTATGCAAAAATATTTATAAAAGATTACTTTTTTTTACTACTTTTATATAATTTTTCCTACCACATACCACGCAACACAACCGCACCGATCAAACTATGTACGCAAACTAACAGAAACAAACAATTGTGTGCAATTTCTTAAAAGAGCTTTTTTTAATACTAAAAATGACCCTTTAAATTTCCTAAAATAACGAAGAGAAAAAATAAAATTGCAATTCTATGTATATTGGATAATTTTAGGAAACGGAATATGTAAAGCCGTTATAAATATTTTATCTGATTGACGAAGATAATTATTTATTTTAAAGTAAATGCTGTGGTTAAAAAAAGTCTTTTCGATTCTTGCGCTATTTGGAAGAAAAAAAAGGAAATTAGAGTTTGAAAATCATTATTTTAAATAGAGGATTTTGTTATGAAGTAGATTAAAAGGGAAAAAAGAACGTTTCGTCTTAATATAATCCATTGAAGAACAATAATATGAAAACAGGTGCACATGCTCACATTTCTATTACAATATGTTTTTGTCCTTTTTTATTTTCACTACTATTTTTATATCCAATCTCTTTAATATTTTAACTTTGCTTTAAGTGTCTGTCATCAATAAACTTTTGAATTTAACTTTTAAATCCTTTATTCTAGAACAAAACCTTTTAGACAAATCCGTCTATATTTTATTTAAAGCTTTTTTCTTATCTTAGTAAAAAAGTAAATTTTAGTAAAAAAAACTTGCAGCTACACGTGCACACACACTATCGCAAAGAAATAATTATATAATTTTTCCTACCACATACCACGAAACACAACCGCACCGATCTAACTATGAACGCAAACTAACAGAAACAAACAATTGTGTGCAATTTCTTAAAAGAGCTTTTTTTACTACTAAAATTGTCCCTTTAAATTTCCTAAAATAACGAAGAGAAAATAAAAAATTGCAATTCTGTGTATATTGGATAATTTTAGGAAACGGAATATGTAAAGCCGTTATAAATATTTTATCTGATTGGCGAAGATAATTATTTATTTTAAAGTAAATGCTGTGGTTATAAAAAGGCTTTTCGATTTGCGCTATTTGGAAGAAAAAAAAAATTAGAGTTTGAAACTCATTATTTTTAAATGAGGATTTTGTTATGAAGTAGATTAAAAGGGAAAAAAGAATGTTTCAACTTAATATAATCCATTGAAGAACAATAATATGAAAACAGCTGCACATGCTCACATTTCTATTACTATATGTTTTTGCCCTTTTTTATTTTCACTACTATTTTGATTACCAATCTCTTTAATATTTTAACTTTGCTTTAAGTGTCTGTCATCAATAAACTTTTGAATTTAACTTTTAAATCATTTATTCTAGAACAAAACCTTTTAGACAAATCCGTCTATATTTTATTTAAAGCTTTTTTCTTATCTTAGTAAAGAACTAAATTTTAGTAAAAAAAACTTGCAGCTACAAACAATTGTGTGCAATTTCTTAAAAGAGCTTTTTTACTACTAAAAATGTCCCATTAAATTTCCTAAAATAACGAAGAGGAAATAGAAAATTGCAATTCTATGAATATTAAATAATTTTAGGAAACGGAATATGCAAAGCCGTTATAAATATTTTATCTGGCGAAGATAATTATTTATTTTAAAGTAAATGCTGGGGTTAAAAAAAAGCTTTTCGATATTTGCGCTATATGGAAGAAAAAAAAATTAGAGTTTGAAACTCATTATTTTAAAATGAGGATTTTGTTATGAAGTAGATTAAAAGGGAAAAAAGAACGTTTCGACTTAATATAATCCATTGAAGAACAATAATATGAAAACAGGTGCACATGCTCACATTTCTATTACAATATGTTTTAGCCCTTTTTTATTTTCACTTCTATTTTTATTTCCAATCTCTATAATAATTTAACTTTGCTTTAAGTGTCTGTCATCAATAAACTTTCGAATTTAACTTTTAAATCATTTATTCTAGAACAAAACCTTTTAGACAAATCCGCCTATATTTTATTTAAAGCTTTTTTCTTATCTTAGTAAAGAACTAAATTTTAGTAAAAAAAACTTGCAGCTACACGTGCACACACACTATCGCAAAGAAATAAAAAAAAGAACATGGCGTCCGGTTGGTAGAAACATTTTCAGACATGCAATATCTATGGCTCACACTTTCACATACTTTTTCATAAGATTTTCGCAAAAAAAAATATTACACAATTATAATATTATAATTTGTTAACAATTTTATGCAAAAATATTTATATTCAAAAACAACAAATATTTTTTGCCATATAGGCAAATATATTCATAAATTATGTGTATCAAAAATATTTATAAAAAATTACTTTTTTACCACTTTTATTTAATTTTTCCTACCACATACCACGAGACACAACCGCACCGATCTAACTATGAACGCATACTAACAGAAACAAACAATTGTGTGTAATTTCTTAAGAGAGTTTTTTTACTACTACAAATGTCCCTTTAAATTTCCTAAAATAACGAAGAGAAAATAGAAAATTGCAATTCTATGTATATTGGATAATTTTAGAAATGCTGGGGTTAAAAAAAAGCTTTTCGATACTTGCGCTATATGGAAGAAAAAAAAATTAGAGTTTGAAACTCATTATTTTAAAATGAGGATTTTGTTATGAAGTAGATTAAAAGGGGAAAAAGAACGTTTCGACTTAATATAATCCATTGAAGAACAATAATATGAAAACATGCTCACATTTCTATTACAATATGTTTTTGCCCTTTTTTATTTTCACTACTATTTCTATTTCCAATCTCTTTAATATTTTAACTTTGCTTTAAGTGTCTGTCATCAATAAACTTTTGAATTTAACTTTTAAATCCTTTATTCTAGAACAAAACCTTTTAGACAAATCCGTCTATATTTTATTTAAAGCTTTTTTCTTATCTTAGTAAAGAACTAAATTTTAGTAATAATAACTTGCAGCTACACGTGCACACACACTATCGCAAAGAAATAAAAAAACGAACATGGCGTCCGGTTGGTAGAAACTTTTTCAGACATGCAATAGATATTACACTTTCACATACTTTTTCATAAGATTTTCGCAAAAAACTATTACACGATTATAATATTATAATTTATTAACAATTTTATGCAAAAATATTTATAAAAGATTACTTTTTTTTACTACTTTTATATAATTTTTCCTACCACATACCACGAAACACAACCGCACCGATCAAACTATGTACGCAAACTAACAGAAACAAACAATTGTGTGCAATTTCTTAAAAGAGCTTTTTTTAATACTAAAAATGACCCTTTAAATTTCCTAAAATAACGAAGAGAAAAAATAAAATTGCAATTCTATGTATATTGGATAATTTTAGGAAACGGAATATGTAAAGCCGTTATAAATATTTTATCTGATTGACGAAGATAATTATTTATTTTAAAGTAAATGCTGTGGTTAAAAAAAGTCTTTTCGATTCTTGCGCTATTTGGAAGAAAAAAAAGGAAATTAGAGTTTGAAAATCATTATTTTAAATAGAGGATTTTGTTATGAAGTAGATTAAAAGGGAAAAAAGAACGTTTCGTCTTAATATAATCCATTGAAGAACAATAATATGAAAACAGGTGCACATGCTCACATTTCTATTACAATATGTTTTTGTCCTTTTTTATTTTCACTACTATTTTTATATCCAATCTCTTTAATATTTTAACTTTGCTTTAAGTGTCTGTCATCAATAAACTTTTGAATTTAACTTTTAAATCCTTTATTCTAGAACAAAACCTTTTAGACAAATCCGTCTATATTTTATTTAAAGCTTTTTTCTTATCTTAGTAAAAAAGTAAATTTTAGTAAAAAAAACTTGCAGCTACACGTGCACACACACTATCGCAAAGAAATAATTATATAATTTTTCCTACCACATACCACGAAACACAACCGCACCGATCTAACTATGAACGCAAACTAACAGAAACAAACAATTGTGTGCAATTTCTTAAAAGAGCTTTTTTTACTACTAAAATTGTCCCTTTAAATTTCCTAAAATAACGAAGAGAAAATAGAAAATTGCAATTCTGTGTATATTGGATAATTTTAGGAAACGGAATATGTAAAGCCGTTATAAATATTTTATCTGATTGGCGAAGATAATTATTTATTTTAAAGTAAATGCTGTGGTTATAAAAAGGCTTTTCGATTTGCGCTATTTGGAAGAAAAAAAAAATTAGAGTTTGAAACTCATTATTTTTAAATGAGGATTTTGTTATGAAGTAGATTAAAAGGGAAAAAAGAATGTTTCGACTTAATATAATCCATTGAAGAACAATAATATGAAAACAGCTGCACATGCTCACATTTCTATTACTATATGGTTTTGCCCTTTTTTATTTTCACTACTATTTTGATTACCAATCTCTTTAATATTTTAACTTTGCTTTAAGTGTCTGTCATCAATAAACTTTTGAATTTAACTTTTAAATCATTTATTCTAGAACAAAACCTTTTAGACAAATCCGTCTATATTTTATTTAAAGCTTTTTTCTTATCTTAGTAAAGAACTAAATTTTAGTAAAAAAAACTTGCAGCTACATACAATTGTGTGCAATTTCTTAAAAGAGCTTTTTTACTACTAAAAATGTCCCATTAAATTTCCTAAAATAACGAAGAGGAAATAGAAAATTGCAATTCTATGAATATTAAATAATTTTAGGAAACGGAATATGCAAAGCCGTTATAAATATTTTATCTGGCGAAGATAATTATTTATTTTAAAGTAAATGCTGGGGTTAAAAAAAAGCTTTTCGATATTTGCGCTATATGGAAGAAAAAAAAATTAGAGTTTGAAACTCATTATTTTAAAATGAGGATTTTGTTATGAAGTAGATTAAAAGGGAAAAAAGAACGTTTCGACTTAATATAATCCATTGAAGAACAATAATATGAAAACAGGTGCACATGCTCACATTTCTATTACAATATGTTTTAGCCCTTTTTTATTTTCACTTCTATTTTTATTTCCAATCTCTATAATAATTTAACTTTGCTTTAAGTGTCTGTCATCAATAAACTTTTGAATTTAACTTTTAAATCATTTATTCTAGAACAAAACCTTTTAGACAAATCCGCCTATATTTTATTTAAAGCTTTTTTCTTATCTTAGTAAAGAACTAAATTTTAGTAAAAAAAACTTGCAGCTACACGTGCACACACACTATCGCAAAGAA
Organism: Metopia argyrocephala; assembly: GCA_963576795.1. NCBI lineage: Eukaryota > Metazoa > Arthropoda > Insecta > Diptera > Sarcophagidae > Metopia > Metopia argyrocephala. Next base: position 84,603,948 of record OY756209.1, on the reverse strand, counting down.
ATAAAAAAAAGAACATGGCGTCCGGTTGGTAGAAACATTTTCAGACATGCAATATCTATGGCTCACACTTTCACATACTTTTTCATAAGATTTTCGCAAAAAAAAATATTACACAATTATAATATTATAATTTGTTAACAATTTTATGCAAAAATATTTATATTCAAAAACAACAAATATTTTTTGCCATATAGGCAAATATATTCATAAATTATGTGTATCAAAAATATTTATAAAAAATTACTTTTTTACCACTTTTATTTAATTTTTCCTACCACATACCACGAGACACAACCGCACCGATCTAACTATGAACGCATACTAACAGAAACAAACAATTGTGTGTAATTTCTTAAGAGAGTTTTTTTACTACTACAAATGTCCCTTTAAATTTCCTAAAATAACGAAGAGAAAATAGAAAATTGCAATTCTATGTATATTGGATAATTTTAGAAATGCTGGGGTTAAAAAAAAGCTTTTCGATACTTGCGCTATATGGAAGAAAAAAAAATTAGAGTTTGAAACTCATTATTTTAAAATGAGGATTTTGTTATGAAGTAGATTAAAAGGGGAAAAAGAACGTTTCGACTTAATATAATCCATTGAAGAACAATAATATGAAAACATGCTCACATTTCTATTACAATATGTTTTTGCCCTTTTTTATTTTCACTACTATTTTTATTTCCAATCTCTTTAATATTTTAACTTTGCTTTAAGTGTCTGTCATCAATAAACTTTTGAATTTAACTTTTAAATCCTTTATTCTAGAACAAAACCTTTTAGACAAATCCGTCTATATTTTATTTAAAGCTTTTTTCTTATCTTAGTAAAGAACTAAATTTTAGTAATAATAACTTGCAGCTACACGTGCACACACACTATCGCAAAGAAATAAAAAAACGAACATGGCGTCCGGTTGGTAGAAACTTTTTCAGACATGCAATAGATATTACACTTTCACATACTTTTTCATAAGATTTTCGCAAAAAACTATTACACGATTATAATATTATAATTTATTAACAATTTTATGCAAAAATATTTATAAAAGATTACTTTTTTTTACTACTTTTATATAATTTTTCCTACCACATACCACGCAACACAACCGCACCGATCAAACTATGTACGCAAACTAACAGAAACAAACAATTGTGTGCAATTTCTTAAAAGAGCTTTTTTTAATACTAAAAATGACCCTTTAAATTTCCTAAAATAACGAAGAGAAAAAATAAAATTGCAATTCTATGTATATTGGATAATTTTAGGAAACGGAATATGTAAAGCCGTTATAAATATTTTATCTGATTGACGAAGATAATTATTTATTTTAAAGTAAATGCTGTGGTTAAAAAAAGTCTTTTCGATTCTTGCGCTATTTGGAAGAAAAAAAAGGAAATTAGAGTTTGAAAATCATTATTTTAAATAGAGGATTTTGTTATGAAGTAGATTAAAAGGGAAAAAAGAACGTTTCGTCTTAATATAATCCATTGAAGAACAATAATATGAAAACAGGTGCACATGCTCACATTTCTATTACAATATGTTTTTGTCCTTTTTTATTTTCACTACTATTTTTATATCCAATCTCTTTAATATTTTAACTTTGCTTTAAGTGTCTGTCATCAATAAACTTTTGAATTTAACTTTTAAATCCTTTATTCTAGAACAAAACCTTTTAGACAAATCCGTCTATATTTTATTTAAAGCTTTTTTCTTATCTTAGTAAAAAAGTAAATTTTAGTAAAAAAAACTTGCAGCTACACGTGCACACACACTATCGCAAAGAAATAATTATATAATTTTTCCTACCACATACCACGAAACACAACCGCACCGATCTAACTATGAACGCAAACTAACAGAAACAAACAATTGTGTGCAATTTCTTAAAAGAGCTTTTTTTACTACTAAAATTGTCCCTTTAAATTTCCTAAAATAACGAAGAGAAAATAGAAAATTGCAATTCTGTGTATATTGGATAATTTTAGGAAACGGAATATGTAAAGCCGTTATAAATATTTTATCTGATTGGCGAAGATAATTATTTATTTTAAAGTAAATGCTGTGGTTATAAAAAGGCTTTTCGATTTGCGCTATTTGGAAGAAAAAAAAAATTAGAGTTTGAAACTCATTATTTTTAAATGAGGATTTTGTTATGAAGTAGATTAAAAGGGAAAAAAGAATGTTTCGACTTAATATAATCCATTGAAGAACAATAATATGAAAACAGCTGCACATGCTCACATTTCTATTACTATATGTTTTTGCCCTTTTTTATTTTCACTACTATTTTGATTACCAATCTCTTTAATATTTTAACTTTGCTTTAAGTGTCTGTCATCAATAAACTTTTGAATTTAACTTTTAAATCATTTATTCTAGAACAAAACCTTTTAGACAAATCCGTCTATATTTTATTTAAAGCTTTTTTCTTATCTTAGTAAAGAACTAAATTTTAGTAAAAAAAACTTGCAGCTACAAACAATTGTGTGCAATTTCTTAAAAGAGCTTTTTTACTACTAAAAATGTCCCATTAAATTTCCTAAAATAACGAAGAGGAAATAGAAAATTGCAATTCTATGAATATTAAATAATTTTAGGAAACGGAATATGCAAAGCCGTTATAAATATTTTATCTGGCGAAGATAATTATTTATTTTAAAGTAAATGCTGGGGTTAAAAAAAAGCTTTTCGATATTTGCGCTATATGGAAGAAAAAAAAATTAGAGTTTGAAACTCATTATTTTAAAATGAGGATTTTGTTATGAAGTAGATTAAAAGGGAAAAAAGAACGTTTCGACTTAATATAATCCATTGAAGAACAATAATATGAAAACAGGTGCACATGCTCACATTTCTATTACAATATGTTTTAGCCCTTTTTTATTTTCACTTCTATTTTTATTTCCAATCTCTATAATAATTTAACTTTGCTTTAAGTGTCTGTCATCAATAAACTTTTGAATTTAACTTTTAAATCATTTATTCTAGAACAAAACCTTTTAGACAAATCCGCCTATATTTTATTTAAAGCTTTTTTCTTATCTTAGTAAAGAACTAAATTTTAGTAAAAAAAACTTGCAGCTACACGTGCACACACACTATCGCAAAGAAATAAAAAAAAAGAACATGGCGTCCGGTTGGTAGAAACATTTTCAGACATGCAATATCTATGGCTCACACTTTCACATACTTTTTCATAAGATTTTCGCAAAAAAAAATATTACACAATTATAATATTATAATTTGTTAACAATTTTATGCAAAAATATTTATATTCAAAAACAACAAATATTTTTTGCCATATAGGCAAATATATTCATAAATTATGTGTATCAAAAATTTTTATAAAAAATTACTTTTTTACCACTTTTATTTAATTTTTCCTACCACATACCACGAGACACAACCGCACCGATCTAACTATGAACGCATACTAACAGAAACAAACAATTGTGTGTAATTTCTTAAGAGAGTTTTTTTACTACTACAAATGTCCCTTTAAATTTCCTAAAATAACGAAGAGAAAATAGAAAATTGCAATTCTATGTATATTGGATAATTTTAGAAATGCTGGGGTTAAAAAAAAGCTTTTCGATACTTGCGCTATATGGAAGAAAAAAAAAATTAGAGTTTGAAACTCATTATTTTAAAATGAGGATTTTGTTATGAAGTAGATTAAAAGGGGAAAAAGAACGTTTCGACTTAATATAATCCATTGAAGAACAATAATATGAAAACATGCTCACATTTCTATTACAATATGTTTTTGCCCTTTTTTATTTTCACTACTATTTTTATTTCCAATCTCTTTAATATTTTAACTTTGCTTTAAGTGTCTGTCATCAATAAACTTTTGAATTTAACTTTTAAATCCTTTATTCTAGAACAAAACCTTTTAGACAAATCCGTCTATATTTTATTTAAAGCTTTTTTCTTATCTTAGTAAAGAACTAAATTTTAGTAATAATAACTTGCAGCTACACGTGCACACACACTATCGCAAAGAAATAAAAAAACGAACATGGCGTCCGGTTGGTAGAAACTTTTTCAGACATGCAATAGATATTACACTTTCACATACTTTTTCATAAGATTTTCGCAAAAAACTATTACACGATTATAATATTATAATTTATTAACAATTTTATGCAAAAATATTTATAAAAGATTACTTTTTTTTACTACTTTTATATAATTTTTCCTACCACATACCACGCAACACAACCGCACCGATCAAACTATGTACGCAAACTAACAGAAACAAACAATTGTGTGCAATTTCTTAAAAGAGCTTTTTTTAATACTAAAAATGACCCTTTAAATTTCCTAAAATAACGAAGAGAAAAAATAAAATTGCAATTCTATGTATATTGGATAATTTTAGGAAACGGAATATGTAAAGCCGTTATAAATATTTTATCTGATTGACGAAGATAATTATTTATTTTAAAGTAAATGCTGTGGTTAAAAAAAGTCTTTTCGATTCTTGCGCTATTTGGAAGAAAAAAAAGGAAATTAGAGTTTGAAAATCATTATTTTAAATAGAGGATTTTGTTATGAAGTAGATTAAAAGGGAAAAAAGAACGTTTCGACTTAATATAATCCATTGAAGAACAATAATATGAAAACAGCTGCACATGCTCACATTTCTATTACTATATGTTTTTGCCCTTTTTTATTTTCACTACTATTTTGATTACCAATGTCTTTAATATTTTAACTTTGCTTTAAGTGTCTGTCATCAATAAACTTTTGAATTTAACTTTTAAATCATTTATTCTAGAACAAAACCTTTTAGACAAATCCGTCTATATTTTATTTAAAGCTTTTTTTCTTATCTTAGTAAAGAACTAAATTTTAGTAAAAAAAACTTGCAGCTACAAACAATTGTGTGCAATTTCTTAAAAGAGCTTTTTTACTACTAAAAATGTCCCATTAAATTTCCTAAAATAACGAAGAGGAAATAGAAAATTGCAATTCTATGAATATTAAATAATTTTAGGAAACGGAATATGCAAAGCCGTTATAAATATTTTATCTGGCGAAGATAATTATTTATTTTAAAGTAAATGCTGGGGTTAAAAAAAAGCTTTTCGATATTTGCGCTATATGGAAGAAAAAAAAATTAGAGTTTGAAACTCATTATTTTAAAATGAGGATTTTGTTATGAAGTAGATTAAAAGGGAAAAAAGAACGTTTCGACTTAATATAATCCATTGAAGAACAATAATATGAAAACAGGTGCACATGCTCACATTTCTATTACAATATGTTTTAGCCCTTTTTTATTTTCACTTCTATTTTTATTTCCAATCTCTATAATAATTTAACTTTGCTTTAAGTGTCTGTCATCAATAAACTTTTGAATTTAACTTTTAAATCCTTTATTCTAGAACAAAACCTTTTAGACAAATCCGTCTATATTTTATTTAAAGCTTTTTTCTTATCTTAGTAAAGAACTAAATTTTAGTAAAAAAAACTTGCAGCTACAAACAATTGTGTGCAATTTCTTAAAAGAGCTTTTTTACTACTAAAAATGTCCCATTAAATTTCCTAAAATAACGAAGAGGAAATAGAAAATTGCAATTCTATGAATATTAAATAATTTTAGGAAACGGAATATGCAAAGCCGTTATAAATATTTTATCTGGCGAAGATAATTATTTATTTTAAAGTAAATGCTGGGGTTAAAAAAAAGCTTTTCGATATTTGCGCTATATGGAAGAAAAAAAAATTAGAGTTTGAAACTCATTATTTTAAAATGAGGATTTTGTTATGAAGTAGATTAAAAGGGGAAAAAGAACGTTTCGACTTAATATAATCCATTGAAGAACAATAATATGAAAACATGCTCACATTTCTATTACAATATGTTTTTGCCCTTTTTTATTTTCACTACTATTTTTATTTCCAATCTCTTTAATATTTTAACTTTGCTTTAAGTGTCTGTCATCAATAAACTTTTGAATTTAACTTTTAAATCCTTTATTCTAGAACAAAACCTTTTAGACAAATCCGTCTATATTTTATTTAAAGCTTTTTTCTTATCTTAGTAAAGAACTAAATTTTAGTAATAATAACTTGCAGCTACACGTGCACACACACTATCGCAAAGAAATAAAAAAACGAACATGGCGTCCGGTTGGTAGAAACTTTTTCAGACATGCAATAGATATTACACTTTCACATACTTTTTCATAAGATTTTCGCAAAAAACTATTACACGATTATAATATTATAATTTATTAACAATTTTATGCAAAAATATTTATAAAAGATTACTTTTTTTTACTACTTTTATATAATTTTTCCTACCACATACCACGAAACACAACCGCACCGATCAAACTATGTACGCAAACTAACAGAAACAAACAATTGTGTGCAATTTCTTAAAAGAGCTTTTTTTAATACTAAAAATGACCCTTTAAATTTCCTAAAATAACGAAGAGAAAAAATAAAATTGCAATTCTATGTATATTGGATAATTTTAGGAAACGGAATATGTAAAGCCGTTATAAATATTTTATCTGATTGACGAAGATAATTATTTATTTTAAAGTAAATGCTGTGGTTAAAAAAAGTCTTTTCGATTCTTGCGCTATTTGGAAGAAAAAAAAGGAAATTAGAGTTTGAAAATCATTATTTTAAATAGAGGATTTTGTTATGAAGTAGATTAAAAGGGAAAAAAGAACGTTTCGTCTTAATATAATCCATTGAAGAACAATAATATGAAAACAGGTGCACATGCTCACATTTCTATTACAATATGTTTTTGTCCTTTTTTTTTTCACTACTATTTTTATATCCAATCTCTTTAATATTTTAACTTTGCTTTAAGTGTCTGTCATCAATAAACTTTTGAATTTAACTTTTAAATCATTTATTCTAGAACAAAACCTTTTAGACAAATCCGTCTATATTTTATTTAAAGCATTTTTCTTATCTTAGTAAAAAACTAAATTTTAGTAAAAAAAACTTGCAGCTACACGTGCACGCACACTATCGCAAAGAAATAATTATATAATTTTTCCTACCACATACCACGAAACACAACCGCACCGATCTAACTATGAACGCAAACTAACAGAAACAAACAATTGTGTGCAATTTCTTAAAAGAGCTTTTTTTACTACTAAAATTGTCCCTTTAAATTTCCTAAAATAACGAAGAGAAAATAGAAAATTGCAATTCTATGTATATTGGATAATTTTAGGAAACGGAATATGTAAAGCCGTTATAAATATTTTATCTGATTGGCGAAGATAATTATTTATTTTAAAGTAAATGCTGTGGTTATAAAAAGGCTTTTCGATTTGCGCTATTTGGAAGAAAATAAAAATTAGAGTTTGAAACTCATTATTTTTAAATGAGGATTTTGTTATGAAGTAGATTAAAAGGGAAAAAAGAATGTTTCGACTTAATATAATCCATTGAAAAAAAAAAATTGAGAGTTTGAAACTCATAATTTTAAAATGAGAATTTTGTTATGAAGTAGAATAATATGAAAACAGGTACACATGCTCATATTCCTATTACAACATGTTTTTGGGCCTTTTTATATTTTCACCACCATTTTTATTCCCATTTCTTTTCTTAAAGCTTTTGAATTTAACTTTTAAATCTTTTATTCAAGAACAAAACCTTTTAGATAGTTGGTAGAAACATTTTTAGATATGCAATAGATATCACACTTTCACATACTCTTTCATAAGATTTTCGCAAAAAAAATATTACACGATTATAATACATATTACAAAAGTGTGATATTTTTACTCACTTTATTTGAAACAGTCACTGGGACTGAGGAATAAAATAATTTTTATAAGATTTTCTTGAATGAGTTGTCTGTACATAATCCCAACAAAGATTGTATATAGTTTTCTAATTTTTGAATCACAGAAACGAAACATTGCCATGTTCGTTTTTCTGGTTATTTTAAAGTTTGGGTCTTTTATTAGTTGCCTAATTTGTGGTCTATTAAAAATGCCTGCTTTTAACTTTTCTTTCCTCAGACGAGGAAACTTTTTCAAAAGATACAAAATATATTTTCCACTGATGATTATCATACTTTAGTTTTTTATAAAATACACCTATCCCCCGATTTGCACGGAAGATCAGTTCGTGAAAAAACCGTGTAAATCGAAATCAAATTTTTTGTATGAAAAATCGTGTAAAACGAAAAAAGTCTAAAATAAGTCAAATAAAATTAGTTTTTTAATTAAATTAATTTTTGTTTTATTTATACATTTTTTGCATTTATTTTTCTTTCATTTACATTAAATAAAAATAAAATATACATACACCTAATAAAAAAACAAAATATCCATTCAGTTTTGTAATAACAAATATGTACATAAAAAAAACAAATATGTACATGTAATTTTAAAAAAATTAGAAAATTACAAAAAATATATCAACGATTTGAGCCAATTTTATCACTATCGATGACTCTTAACCTTTTGTTCTTGATTGGTGACATGTCACTTTCATCACTTATATTATTTGAGGCGATTCTCTAGTTGATGGATTGGTACCAGTTTTAGATGGGAAAAATTTGGTAAGAAAATCCGTAATTAAAATTTTTTTGCCTTTGGTTAAATACTTATAGATATCTTCATATAGAGTTAAAGATTTATTGATATATCGCTGGAACCGGAGAGCCATTTCAACATTAGGGTCATGGTGTTAAAATATAACTTTTTATGGGTTGTACTTAGTGCTGTCGTTTTAGAAATTTGGGATGTAGTGTTTGAAATAAAAAAAGGTGTAGCAAAATAACAAAAAATTTCGTTTTTAACAGTTTTATTTTATAAAATTCGTTCAGTTTAAAAATCGTGAAAAACGGGGGGAGAGATCTTGAAAAAATCCGTGTAAAAGTCAAAAAAAGGTCCGTGTAAATCGGAGGATAGGTGTATGCAGATTTAACGAAGTCCAAGGTTATATTCACGACAAATTACAAAATGTCATTGGGACCGTTTAAACAATGTCTTCTTTTTGCAGCCATTTTAATTCTCTGTTGTTTTTACTTTTAACTTACCAGTTGATAGTGACTTATCATACATCGTTACCTTAAGCGTTGGTAGTTTAAAAAAATCTCAAAAACCAGGGAGCAAATTAAGGCATTCGATATCGAGCGAATTTTCATATAATTATAAAACAATTTACATAGAAATTTCGTTCGATATCGAATGCCGTAATTTGCTCCCAGATTTATTACACAAATAGTGGTGTGATTTTTTAAAAATACATCGGATATCATAAATCGATAAAATGTGTTCATAAAGTACATTTGATTGACAGTATTATACAAAGAGGAAAGATTTATTCAAATCGATATATGGAATGAAGATTAAAAAAAAAAATAACATTTACATATGTATATTCGTTTTTTAAAACAAAGGAAATAAAAAATTAAAATAGAATCAGTATTTGAGAAATATATTTTCTTTAAAATATGCCGTCTTATATTTAAAATTGCCGCAAGATATGTTTTTAAATAAATAAAAAAACATTGAAAATAAGTTATAGTTGCCATGTTTTTGAACAATTCTGGTTGGTTCATACACGTAGTCTTATATTTAAATTGCCGCAAGGTATGCTTTTAAATAAAAAAAACATTGAAGATAAGTTATAGTTGCCATGTTTTTGAACAATTCTAGTTGGTTCATACACGTAGGTAAAAAATATGTTTAGATTACCGAAGCCATTTTAACGACTAGTTAAAAATATCTATTAGGTACTTACACAAATACTAATCCTATCATTGAAATTACGGGCATAAGCGTAGAGAAAATAACGGCTGGTGTTTTTAATGGTCCACATATAAAAATATTAAATACAGACTCCAGTTTCTTAAATTCAATAAAACAAAGTGAGTGCTTTTATACCCAAAGAAACTAGAGGTTTGTAGCTGTGCTAACTTTAAACATAAAGAAAACTCGAGTTGTCGACTATCGATAAAATGTACTTATTGAATCACATAATCTTTACTGCAAACAATAAAAACTGTCGACATCTTTTGCTTATATCGTATTGTTAAAAGGTACTGAGTCGCGGTACAGTAACATAGAAACATAGAACATAGAAAACATGACATGTTTTTTACACTGGCTTCGTATGTGCACACAATGATATTAAATTTCTATGCGTGCATAAATATTAGTCGGCGATAAATTATGTATGTTTAAAATAAGTAGTATTTTTGAGAACAATTTTTGAGTGCTTTTATACCCAAAGAAACTAGAGGTGTGTAGCTGTGCTAACTTTAAACATAAAGAAAACTCAAGTTGTCGACTATCGATAAAATGTACTTATTGAACCACATAATCTTTACTGCAAACAATAAAAACTGTCGACATCTTTTGCTTATATCGTATGTGTTACAGTTTATAGTGACGCACATCTTAGTTTTTTTATATAAATTTTGTACCCAAAATTTTATTATTTATTTACATATACAATTGTACATATATGTACGTTTTGAGTAAAAATTATATACTTTATGTAAATTGATTAATTTTGACAGACACAAAAAAACTTATGTCTTTTAAATTTAAAAAACACGTGTAAAAACATGTATTACAAAAGTGTGATATTTTTACTCACTTTATTTGAAACAGTCACTGGGAATGAGGAATAAAAAAATTTTTATAAGATTTTCTTGAATGAGTTGTCTGTACATAATCCCGACAAGGATTGTATATAGTTTTTTATCAAAATAAACCAATAAATTTAACTTAAAATTTTTTTAAAGAAATTTTAACTTAAAATCTTCATAACTTCGCGCCGTTTACAATAAATGATTAACGCGAACTGTTTTGGTATGCTAAAATATCACCCTTCACGTGACCAAAGCGTCATTCGTGTCATCCAAAAAAAAAAAAAAATTTGGAAAAAAAAAATATCAAAATGTCGAAAATTTTTGAAATTGCCCATATATGTACGTTTTGAGTAAAAATTATAAGCTTTATGTAAATTGATTAATTTTGACAGACACAAAAAAACGTATATACTTTATATTTAAAAAACACGTGTAAAAACATGTATTACAAAAGTGTGATATTTTTACTCACTTTATTTGAAACAGTCACTGGGACTGAGGAATAAAATAATTTTTATAAGATTTTCTTGAAAGAGTTGTCTGTACATAATCCCAACAAAGATTGTATATAGTTTTCTAATTTTTGAATCACAGAAACGAAACATTGCCATGTTCGTTTTTCTGGTTATTTTAAAGTTTGGGTCTTTTATTAGTTGTCTAATTTGTGGTCCATTAAAAATGCCTGCTTTTAACTTTTCTTTCCTCAGACGAGGAAATTTTTCAACAGATACAAAATATATTTTCCACTAATGTTTATCATACTTAAGTTTTTTTATAAACGACAAATTACAAAATGTCATCGGGACCGTTTAAACAATGCCTTCTTTTTGCAGCCATTTTAATTCTCTGTTGTTTTTACTTTTAACTTACCAGTTGATAGTGATTTATCATACATCGTTACCTTAAGCGTTGGTAGTTTAAAAAATCTCAAAAACCAGGTAGCAAATTAAGGCATTGGATATCGAGCGAATTTTCATACAATTATAAAACAATTTACATAGAAATTTCGTTCGATATCGAATGCCGTAATTTGCTCCCAGATTTATTACACAAATAGTGGTGTGATTTTTTAAAAATACATCGGATATCATAAATCGATAAAATGTGTTCATAAAGTACATTTGATTGACAGTATTATACAAAGAGGAAAGATTTATTCAAATCGATATATGGAATGAAGATTAAAAAAAAAATAACATTTACATATGTATATTCGTTTTTTAAAACAAAGGAAATAAAAAATTAAAATAGAATCAGTATTTGAGAAATATTTTTTCTTTAAAATATGCCGTCTTATATTTAAAATTGCCGCAAGATATGTTTTTATATAAATAAAAAAACATTGAAAATAAGTTATAGTTGCCATGTTTTTGAACAATTCTGGTTGGTTCATACACGTAGTCTTATATTTAAATTGCCGCAAGGTATGCTTTTAAATAAAAAAAACATTGAAGATAAGTTATAGTTGCCATGTTTTTGAACAATTCTAGTTGGTTCATAAACGTAGGTAAAAAATATGTTTAGATTACCGAAGCCATTTTAACGACTAGTTAAAAATATCTATTAGGTACTTACACCAATACTAATCCTATCATTGAAATTACGGGCATAAGCGTAGAGAAAATAACGGCTGGTGTTTTTAATGGTCCACATATAAAAATATTAAATACAGACTCCAGTTTCTTAAATTCAATAAAACAAAGTGAGTGCTTTTATACCCAAAGAAACTAGAGGTGTGTAGCTGTGCTAACTTTAAACATAAAGAAAACTCGAGTTGTCGACTATCGATAAAATGTACTTATTGAACCACATAATCTTTACTGCAAACAATAAAAACTGTCGACATCTTTTGCTTATATCGTATGTGTTACAGTTTATAGTGACGCACATCTTAGTTTTTTTATATAAATTTTGTACCCAAAATTTTATTATTTATTTACATATACAATTGTACATATATGTACGTTTTGAGTAAAAATTATATACTTTATGTAAATTGATTAATTTTGACAGACACAAAAAAACTTATGTCTTTTAAATTTAAAAAACACGTGTAAAAACATGTATTACAAAAGTGTGATATTTTTACTCACTTTATTTGAAACAGTCACTGGGAATGAGGAATAAAAAAATTTTTATAAGATTTTCTTGAATGAGTTGTCTGTACATAATCCCGACAAGGATTGTATATAGTTTTTTATCAAAATAAACCAATAAATTTAACTTAAAATTTTTTTAAAGAAATTTTAACTTAAAATCTTCATAACTTCGCGCCGTTTACAATAAATGATTAACGCGAACTGTTTTGGTATGCTAAAATATCACCCTTCACGTGACCAAAGCGTCATTCGCGTCATCAAAAAAAAAAAAAATTTGAAAAAAAAAAAATATCAAAATGTCGAAAATTTTCGAAATTGCCCATATATGTACGTTTTGAGTAAAAATTATAAGCTTTATGTAAATTGATTAATTTTGACAGACACAAAAAAACGTATATACTTTATATTTAAAAAACACGTGTAAAAACATGTATTACAAAAGTGTGATATTTTTACTCACTTTATTTGAAACAGTCACTGGGAATGAGGAATAAAATAATTTTTATAAGATTTTCTTGAATGAGTTGTCTGTACATAATCCCGACAAGGATTGTATATAGTTTTTTATCAAAATAAACCAATAAATTTAACTTAAAATTTTTTAAAAGAAATTTTAACTTAAAATCTTCATAAGTTCGCGCCGTTTACATTAAATGATTAACGCGAACTGTTTTGGTATGCTAAAATATCACCCTTCACGTGACCAAAGCGTCATTCGTGTCATCCAAAAAAAAAAAATTTGGAAAAAAAAAATATCAAAATGTCGATAATTTTTGAAATTGCCCATATAGTAAAAATTGAGTAAAAATTATAAGCTTTATGTAAATTGATTAATTTTGACAGACACAAAAAAACGTATATACTTTATATTTAAAAAACACGTGTAAAAACATGTATTACAAAAGTGTGATATTTTTACTCACTTTATTTGAAACAGTCACTGGGACTGAGGAATAAAATAATTTTTATAAGATTTTCTTGAATGAGTTGTCTGTACATAATCCCAACAAAGATTGTATATAGTTTTCTAATTTTTGAATCACAGAAACGAAACATTGCCACGTTCGTTTTTCTGGTTATTTTAAAGTTTGGGTCTTTTATTAGTTGTCTAATTTGTGGTCCATTAAAAATGCCTGCTTTTAACTTTTCTTTCCTCAGACGAGGAAATTTTTCAACAGATACAAAATATATTTTCCACTTATGTTTATCATACTTAAGTTTTTTTTATAAACGACAAATTACAAAATGTCATCGGGACCGTTTAAACAATGTCTTCTTTTTGCAGCCATTTTAATTCTCTGTTGTTTTTACTTTTAACTTACCAGTTGATAGTGACTTATCATACATCGTTACCTTAAGCGTTGGTAGTTTAAAAAAATCTCAAAAACCAGGGAGCAAATTAAGGCATTCGATATCGAGCGAATTTTCATATAATTATAAAAATAGAAATTTCGTTCGATATCGAATGCCGTAATTTGCTCCCAGATTTATTACACAAATAGTGGTGTGATTTTTTAAAAATACATCGGATATCATAAATCGATAAAATGTGTTCATAAAGTACATTTGATTGACAGTATTATACAAAGAGGAAAGATTTATTCAAATCGATATATGGAATGAAGATTAAAATAAAATAACATTTACATATGTATATTCGTTTTTTAAAACAAAGGAAATAAAAAATTAAAATAGAATCAGTATTTGAGAAATATATTTTCTTTAAAATATGCCGTCTTATATTTAAAATTGCCGCAAGATATGTTTTTAAATAAATAAAAAAACATTGAAAATAAGTTATAGTTGCCATGTTTTTGAAAAATTCTGGTTGGTTCATACACGTAGTCTTATATTTAAATTGCCGCAAGGTATGCTTTTAAATAAAAAAAACATTGAAGATAAGTTATAGTTGCCATGTTTTTGAACAATTCTAGTTGGTTCATACACGTAGGTAAAAAATATGTTTAGATTACCGAAGCCATTTTAACGACTAGTTAAAAATATCTATTAGGTACTTACACCAATACTAATCCTATCATTGAAATTACGGGCATAAGCGTAGAGAAAATAACGGCTGGTGTTTTTAATGGTCCACATATAAAAATAATAAATACAGACTTCAGTTTCTTAAATTCAATAAAACAAAGTGAGTGCTTTTATACCCAAAGAAACTAGAGGTTTGTAGCTGTGCTAACTTTAAACATAAAGAAAACTCGAGTTGTCGACTATCGATAAAATGTACTTATTGAATCACATAATCTTTACTGCAAACAATAAAAACTGTCGACATCTTTTACTTATATCGTATTGTTAAAAGGTACTGAGTCGCGGTACAGTAACATAGAAACATAGAACATAGAAAACATGACATGTTTTTTACACTGGCTTCGTATGTGCACACAATGATATTAAATTTCTATGCGTGCATAAATATTAGTCGGCGATAAATTATGTATGTTTAAAATAAGTAGTATGTTTAAGAACAATTTTTGAGTGCTTTTATACCCAAAGAAACTAGAGGTGTGTAGCTGTGCTAACTTTAAACATAAAGAAAACTAGAGTTGTCGACTATCGATAAAATGAAATGAATTGAACCACATAATCTTTACTGCAAACAATAAAAACTGTCGACATCTTTGTACGTTTTTGAGTTAAAATTATATACTTTATGTAAATTGATTAATTTTGACAGACACAAAAAAACTTATGTCTTTTAAATTTAAAAAACACGTGTAAAAACATGTATGTATTACAAAAGTGTGATATTTTTACTCACTTTATTTGAAACAGTCACTGGGAATGAGGAATAAAAAAATTTTTATAAGATTTTCTTGAATGAGTAGGATTGTATATAGTTTTTTATCAAAATAAACCAATAAATTTAACTTAAAATTTTTTTAAAGAAATTTTAACTTAAAATCTTCATAACTTCGCGCCGTTTACAATAAATGATTAACGCGAACTGTTTTGGTATGCTAAAATATCACCCTTCACGTGACCAAAGCGTCATTCGTGTCATCCAAAAAAAAAAAAATTTGAAAAAAAAAATATCAAAATGTCGAAAATTTTTGAAATTGCCCATATATGTACGTTTTGAGTAAAAATTATAAGCTTTATGTAAATTGATTAATTTTGACAGACACAAAAAAACGTATATACTTTATATTTAAAAAACACGTGTAAAAACATGTATTACAAAAGTGTGATATTTTTACTCACTTTATTTGAAACAGTCACTGGGACTGAGGAATAAAATAATTTTTATAAGATTTTCTTGAAAGAGTTGTCTGTACATAATCCCAACAAAGATTGTATATAGTTTTCTAATTTTTGAATCACAGAAACGAAACATTGCCATGTTCGTTTTTCTGGTTATTTTAAAGTTTAGGTCTTTTATTAGTTGTCTAATTTGTGGTCCATTAAAAATGCCTGCTTTTAACTTTTCTTTCCTCAGACGAGGAAATTTTTCAACAGATACAAAATATATTTTCCACTTATGTTTATCATACTTAAGTTTTTTTATAAACGACAAATTACAAAATGTCATCGGGACCGTTTAAACAATGTCTTCTTTTTGCAGCCATTTTAATTCTCTGTTGTTTTTACTTTTAACTTACCAGTTGATAGTGACTTATCATACATCGTTACCTTAAGCGTTGGTAGTTTAAAAAATCTCAAAAACCAGGTAGCAAATTAAGGCATTGGATATCAAGCGAATTTTCATACAATTATAAAACAATTTACATAGAAATTTCGTTCGATATCGAATGCCGTAATTTGCTCCCAGATTTATTACACAAATAGTGGTGTGATTTTTTAAAAATACATCGGATATCATAAATCGATAAAATGTGTTCATAAAGTACATTTGATTGACAGTATTATACAAAGAGGAAAGATTTATTCAAATCGATATATGGAATGAAGATTAAAATAAAATAACATTTACATATGTATATTCGTTTTTTAAAACAAAGGAAATAAAAAATTAAAATAGAATCAGTATTTGAGAAATATATTTTCTTTAAAATATGCCGTCTTATATTTAAAATTGCCGCAAGATATGTTTTTAAATAAATAAAAAAACATTGAAAATAAGTTATAGTTGCCATGTTTTTGAAAAATTCTGGTTGGTTCATACACGTAGTCTTATATTTAAATTGCCGCAAGGTATGCTTTTAAATAAAAAAAACATTGAAGATAAGTTATAGTTGCCATGTTTTTGAACAATTCTAGTTGGTTCATACACGTAGGTAAAAAATATGTTTAGATTACCGAAGCCATTTTAACGACTAGTTAAAAATATCTATTAGGTACTTACACCAATACTAATCCTATCATTGAAATTACGGGCATAAGCGTAGAGAAAATAACGGCTGGTGTTTTTAATGGTCCACATATAAAAATAATAAATACAGACTTCAGTTTCTTAAATTCAATAAAACAAAGTGAGTGCTTTTATACCCAAAGAAACTAGAGGTTTGTAGCTGTGCTAACTTTAAACATAAAGAAAACTCGAGTTGTCGACTATCGATAAAATGTACTTATTGAATCACATAATCTTTACTGCAAACAATAAAAACTGTCGACATCTTTTACTTATATCGTATTGTTAAAAGGTACTGAGTCGCGGTACAGTAACATAGAAACATAGATAATAGAAAACATGACATGTTTTTTACACTGGCTTCGTATGTGCACACAATGATATTAAATTTCTATGCGTGCATAAATATTAGTCGGCGATAAATTATGTATGTTTAAAATAAGTAGTATGTTTAAGAACAATTTTTGAGTGCTTTTATACCCAAAGAAACTAGAGGTGTGTAGCTGTGCTAACTTTAAACATAAAGAAAACTAGAGTTGTCGACTATCGATAAAATGAAATGAATTGAACCACATAATCTTTACTGCAAACAATAAAAACTGTCGACATCTTTGTACGTTTTTGAGTTAAAATTATATACTTTATGTAAATTGATTAATTTTGACAGACACAAAAAAACTTATGTCTTTTAAATTTAAAAAACACGTGTAAAAACATGTATGTATTACAAAAGTGTGATATTTTTACTCACTTTATTTGAAACAGTCACTGGGAATGAGGAATAAAAAAATTTTTATAAGATTTTCTTGAATGAGTAGGATTGTATATAGTTTTTTATCAAAATAAACCAATAAATTTAACTTAAAATTTTTTTAAAGAAATTTTAACTTAAAATCTTCATAACTTCGCGCCGTTTACAATAAATGATTAACGCGAACTGTTTTGGTATGCTAAAATATCACCCTTCACGTGACCAAAGCGTCATTCGTGTCATCCAAAAAAAAAAAAATTTGAAAAAAAAAATATCAAAATGTCGAAAATTTTTGAAATTGCCCATATATGTACGTTTTGAGTAAAAATTATAAGCTTTATGTAAATTGATTAATTTTGACAGACACAAAAAAACGTATATACTTTATATTTAAAAAACACGTGTAAAAACATGTATTACAAAAGTGTGATATTTTTACTCACTTTATTTGAAACAGTCACTGGGACTGAGGAATAAAATAATTTTTATAAGATTTTCTTGAAAGAGTTGTCTGTACATAATCCCAACAAAGATTGTATATAGTTTTCTAATTTTTGAATCACAGAAACGAAACATTGCCATGTTCGTTTTTCTGGTTATTTTAAAGTTTAGGTCTTTTATTAGTTGTCTAATTTGTGGTCCATTAAAAATGCCTGCTTTTAACTTTTCTTTCCTCAGACGAGGAAATTTTTCAACAGATACAAAATATATTTTCCACTTATGTTTATCATACTTAAGTTTTTTTATAAACGACAAATTACAAAATGTCATCGGGACCGTTTAAACAATGTCTTCTTTTTGCAGCCATTTTAATTCTCTGTTGTTTTTACTTTTAACTTACCAGTTGATAGTGACTTATCATACATCGTTACCTTAAGCGTTGGTAGTTTAAAAAATCTCAAAAACCAGGTAGCAAATTAAGGCATTGGATATCAAGCGAATTTTCATACAATTATAAAACAATTTACATAGAAATTTCGTTCGATATCGAATGCCGTAATTTGCTCCCAGATTTATTACACAAATAGTGGTGTGATTTTTTAAAAATACATCGGATATCATAAATCGATAAAATGTGTTCATAAAGTACATTTGATTGACAGTATTATACAAAGAGGAAAGATTTATTCAAATCGATATATGGAATGAAGATTAAAAAAAAAATAACATTTACATATGTATATTCGTTTTTTAAAACAAAGGAAATAAAAAATTAAAATAGAATCAGTATTTGAGAAATATTTTTTCTTTAAAATATGCCGTCTTATATTTAAAATTGCCGCAAGATATGTTTTTAAATAAATAAAAAAACATTGAAAATAAGTTATAGTTGCCATGTTTTTGAATAATTCTAGTTGGTTCATACACGTAGTCTTATATTTAAATTGCCGCAAGGTATGCTTTTAAATAAAAAAAACATTGAAGATAAGTTATAGTTGCCATGTTTTTGAACAATTCTAGTTGGTTCATACACGTAGGTAAAAAATATGTTTAGATTACCGAAGCCATTTTAACGACTAGTTAAAAATATCTATTAGGTACTTACACCAATACTAATCCTATCATTGAAATTACGGGCATAAGCGTAGAGAAAATAACGGCTGGTGTTTTTAATGGTCCACATATAAAAATATTAAATACAGACTGCAGTTTCTTAAATTCAATAAAACAAAGTGAGTGCTTTTATACCCAAAGAAACTAGAGGTTTGTAGCTGTGCTAACTTTAAACATAAAGAAAACTCGAGTTGTCGACTATCGATAAAATGTACTTATTGAATCACATAATCTTTACTGCAAACAATAAAAACTGTCGACATCTTTTGCTTATATCGTATTGTTAAAAGGTACTGAGTCGCGGTAAAGTAACATAGAAACATAGAACATAGAAAACATGACATGTTTTTTACACTGGCTTCGTATGTGCACACAATGATATTAAATTTCTATGCGTGCATAAATATTAGTCGGCGATAAATTATGTATGTTTAAAATAAGTAGTTTGTTTGAGAACCATTTTTGAGCGCTTTTATACCCAAGGAAACTAGAGGTTTGTAGCTGTGCTAACTTTAAACATAAAGAAAACTAGAGTTGTCGACTATCGATAAAATGAAATGAATTGAACCACATAATCTTTACTGCAAACAATAAAAACTGTCGACATCTTTGTACGTTTTTGAGTAAAAATTATATACTTTATGTAAATTGATTAATTTTGACAGACACAAAAAAACTTATGTTTTTTAAATTTAAAAAACACGTGTAAAATGATGTATTACAAAAGTGTGATATTTTTACTCACTTTATTTGAAACAGTCACTGGGAATGAGGAATAAAATAATTTTTATAAGATTTTCTTGAATGAGTTGTCTGTACATAATCCCGACAAGGATTGTATATAGTTTTTTATCAAAATAAACCAATAAATTTAACTTAAAATTTTTTTAAAGAAATTTTAACTTAAAATCTTCATAACTTCGCGCCGTTTACAATAAATGATTAACGCGAACTGTTTTGGTATGCTAAAATATCACCCTTCACGTGACCAAAGCGTCATTCGTGTCATCCAAAAAAAAAAAATTTGGAAAAAAAAAATATCAAAATGTCGAAAATTTTTGAAATTGCCCATATATGTACGTTTTGAGTAAAAATTATAAGCTTTATGTAAATTGATGATTAATTTTGACAGACACAAAAAAACGTATATACTTTATATATAAAAAACACGTGTAAAAACATGTATTACAAAAGTGTGATATTTTTACTCACTTTATTTGAAACAGTCACTGGGACTGAGGAATAAAATAATTTTTATAAGATTTTCTTGAATGAGTTGTCTGTACATAATCCCAACAAAGATTGTATATAGTTTTCTAATTTTTGAATCACAGAAACGAAACATTGCCATGTTCGTTTTTCTGGTTATTTTAAAGTTTGGGTCTTTTATTAGTTGTCTAATTTGTGGTCCATTAAAAATGCCTGCTTTTAACTTTTCTTTCCTCAGACGAGGAAATTTTTCAACAGATACAAAATATATTTTCCACTTATGTTTATCATACTTAAGTTTTTTTATAAACGACAAATTACAAAATGTCATCGGGACCGTTTAAACAATGTCTTCTTTTTGCAGCCATTTTAATTCTCTGTTGTTTTTACTTTTAACTTACCAGTTGATAGTGACTTATCATACATCGTTACCTTAAGCGTTGGTAGTTTAAAAAAATCTCAAAAACCAGGTAGCAAATTAAGGCATTGGATATCGAGCGAATTTTCATACAATTATAAAACAATTTACATAGAAATTTCGTTCGATATCGAATGCCGTAATTTGCTCCCAGATTTATTACACAAATAGTGGTGTGATTTTTTAAAAATACATCGGATATCATAAATCGATAAAATGTGTTCATAAAGTACATTTGATTGACAGTATTATACAAAGAGGAAAGATTTATACAAATCGATATATGGAATGAAGATTAAAAAAAATAACATTTACATATGTATATTCGTTTTTTAAAACAAAGGAAATAAAAAATTAAAATAGAATCAGTATTTGAGAAATATATTTTCTTTAAAATATGCCGTCTTATATTTAAAATTGCCGCAAGATATGTTTTTAAATAAATAAAAAAACATTGAAAATAAGTTATAGTTGCCATGTTTTTGAACAATTCTAGTTGGTTCATACACGTAGTCTTATATTTAAATTGCCGCAAGGTATGCTTTTAAATAAAAAAAACATTGAAGATAAGTTATAGTTGCCATGTTTTTGAACAATTCTAGTTGGTTCATACACGTAGGTAAAAAATATGTTTAGATTACCGAAGCCATTTTAACGACTAGTTAAAAATATCTATTAGGTACTTACACCAATACTAATCCTATCATTGAAATTACGGGCATAAGCGTAGAGAAAATAACGGCTGGTGTTTTTAATGGTCCACATATAAAAATATTAAATACAGACTCCAGTTTCTTAAATTCAATAAAACAAAGTGAGTGCTTTTATACCCAAAGAAACTAGAGGTGTGTAGCTGTGCTAACTTTAAACATAAAGAAAACTCGAGTTGTCGACTATCGATAAAATGTACTTATTGAACCACATAATCTTTACTGCAAACAATAAAAACTGTCGACATCTTTTGCTTATATCGTATGTGTTACAGTTTATAGTGACGCACATCTTAGTTTTTTTATATAAATTTTGTACCCAAAATTTTATTATTTATTTACATATACAATTGTACATATATGTACGTTTTGAGTAAAAATTATATACTTTATGTAAATTGATTAATTTTGACAGACACAAAAAAACTTATGTCTTTTAAATTTAAAAAACACGTGTAAAAACATGTATTACAAAAGTGTGATATTTTTACTCACTTTATTTGAAACAGTCACTGGGAATGAGGAATAAAAAAATTTTTATAAGATTTTCTTGAATGAGTTGTCTGTACATAATCCCGACAAGGATTGTATATAGTTTTTTATCAAAATAAACCAATAAATTTAACTTAAAATTTTTTTAAAGAAATTTTAACTTAAAATCTTCATAAGTTCGCGCCGTTTACATTAAATGATTAACGCGAACTGTTTTGGTATGCTAAAATATCACCCTTCACGTGACCAAAGCGTCATTCGTGTCATCCAAAAAAAAAAATTTGGAAAAAAAAAATATCAAAATGTCGATAATTTTTGAAATTGCCCATATAGTAAAAATTGAGTAAAAATTATAAGCTTTATGTAAATTGATTAATTTTGACAGACACAAAAAAACGTATATACTTTATATTTAAAAAACACGTGTAAAAACATGTATTACAAAAGTGTGATATTTTTACTCACTTTATTTGAAACAGTCACTGGGACTGAGGAATAAAATAATTTTTATAAGATTTTCTTGAATGAGTTGTCTGTACATAATCCCAACAAAGATTGTATATAGTTTTCTAATTTTTGAATCACAGAAACGAAACATTGCCATGTTCGTTTTTCTGGTTATTTTAAAGTTTGGGTCTTTTATTAGTTGTCTAATTTGTGGTCCATTAAAAATGCCTGCTTTTAACTTTTCTTTCCTCAGACGAGGAAATTTTTCAACAGATACAAAATATATTTTCCACTTATGTTTATCATACTTAAGTTTTTTTATAAACGACAAATTACAAAATGTCATCGGGACCGTTTAAACAATGTCTTCTTTTTGCAGCCATTTTAATTCTCTGTTGTTTTTACTTTTAACTTACCAGTTGATAGTGACTTATCATACATCGTTACCTTAAGCGTTGGTAGTTTAAAAAAATCTCAAAAACCAGGGAGCAAATTAAGGCATTCGATATCGAGCGAATTTTCATATAATTATAAAAATAGAAATTTCGTTCGATATCGAATGCCGTAATTTGCTCCCAGATTTATTACACAAATAGTGGTGTGATTTTTTAAAAATACATCGGATATCATAAATCGATAAAATGTGTTCATAAAGTACATTTGATTGACAGTATTATACAAAGAGGAAAGATTTATTCAAATCGATATATGGAATGAAGATTAAAATAAAATAACATTTACATATGTATATTCGTTTTTTAAAACAAAGGAAATAAAAAATTAAAATAGAATCAGTATTTGAGAAATATATTTTCTTTAAAATATGCCGTCTTATATTTAAAATTGCCGCAAGATATGTTTTTAAATAAATAAAAAAACATTGAAAATAAGTTATAGTTGCCATGTTTTTGAAAAATTCTGGTTGGTTCATACACGTAGTCTTATATTTAAATTGCCGCAAGGTATGCTTTTAAATAAAAAAAACATTGAAGATAAGTTATAGTTGCCATGTTTTTGAACAATTCTAGTTGGTTCATACACGTAGGTAAAAAATATGTTTAGATTACCGAAGCCATTTTAACGACTAGTTAAAAATATCTATTAGGTACTTACACCAATACTAATCCTATCATTGAAATTACGGGCATAAGCGTAGAGAAAATAACGGCTGGTGTTTTTAATGGTCCACATATAAAAATATTAAATACAGACTTCAGTTTCTTAAATTCAATAAAACAAAGTGAGTGCTTTTATACCCAAAGAAACTAGAGGTTTGTAGCTGTGCTAACTTTAAACATAAAGAAAACTCGAGTTGTCGACTATCGATAAAATGTACTTATTGAATCACATAATCTTTACTGCAAACAATAAAAACTGTCGACATCTTTTACTTATATCGTATTGTTAAAAGGTACTGAGTCGCGGTACAGTAACATAGAAACATAGAACATAGAAAACATGACATGTTTTTTACACTGGCTTCGTATGTGCACACAATGATATTAAATTTCTATGCGTGCATAAATATTAGTCGGCGATAAATTATGTATGTTTAAAATAAGTAGTATGTTTGAGAACAATTTTTGAGTGCTTTTATACCCAAAGAAACTAGAGGTGTGTAGCTGTGCTAACTTTAAACATAAAGAAAACTAGAGTTGTCGACTATCGATAAAATGAAATGAATTGAACCACATAATCTTTACTGCAAACAATAAAAACTGTCGACATCTTTGTACGTTTTTGAGTTAAAATTATATACTTTATGTAAATTGATTAATTTTGACAGACACAAAAAAACTTATGTCTTTTAAATTTAAAAAACACGTGTAAAAACATGTATGTATTACAAAAGTGTGATATTTTTACTCACTTTATTTGAAACAGTCACTGGGAATGAGGAATAAAAAAAATTTTATAAGATTTTCTTGAATGAGTAGGATTGTATATAGTTTTTTATCAAAATAAACCAATAAATTTAACTTAAAATTTTTTTAAAGAAATTTTAACTTAAAATCTTCATAACTTCGCGCCGTTTACAATAAATGATTAACGCGAACTGTTTTGGTATGCTAAAATATCACCCTTCACGTGACCAAAGCGTCATTCGTGTCATCCAAAAAAAAAAAAATTTGAAAAAAAAAATATCAAAATGTCGAAAATTTTTGAAATTGCCCATATATGTACGTTTTGAGTAAAAATTATAAGCTTTATGTAAATTGATTAATTTTGACAGACACAAAAAAACGTATATACTTTATATTTAAAAAACACGTGTAAAAACATGTATTACAAAAGTGTGATATTTTTACTCACTTTATTTGAAACAGTCACTGGGACTGAGGAATAAAATAATTTTTATAAGATTTTCTTGAAAGAGTTGTCTGTACATAATCCCAACAAAGATTGTATATAGTTTTCTAATTTTTGAATCACAGAAACGAAACATTGCCATGTTCGTTTTTCTGGTTATTTTAAAGTTTAGGTCTTTTATTAGTTGTCTAATTTGTGGTCCATTAAAAATGCCTGCTTTTAACTTTTCTTTCCTCAGACGAGGAAATTTTTCAACAGATACAAAATATATTTTCCACTTATGTTTATCATACTTAAGTTTTTTTATAAACGACAAATTACAAAATGTCATCGGGACCGTTTAAACAATGTCTTCTTTTTGCAGCCATTTTAATTCTCTGTTGTTTTTACTTTTAACTTACCAGTTGATAGTGACTTATCATACATCGTTACCTTAAGCGTTGGTAGTTTAAAAAATCTCAAAAACCAGGTAGCAAATTAAGGCATTGGATATCAAGCGAATTTTCATACAATTATAAAACAATTTACATAGAAATTTCGTTCGATATCGAATGCCGTAATTTGCTCCCAGATTTATTACACAAATAGTGGTGTGATTTTTTAAAAATACATCGGATATCATAAATCGATAAAATGTGTTCATAAAGTACATTTGATTGACAGTATTATACAAAGAGGAAAGATTTATTCAAATCGATATATGGAATGAAGATTAAAAAAAAAATAACATTTACATATGTATATTCGTTTTTTAAAACAAAGGAAATAAAAAATTAAAATAGAATCAGTATTTGAGAAATATTTTTTCTTTAAAATATGCCGTCTTATATTTAAAATTGCCGCAAGATATGTTTTTAAATAAATAAAAAAACATTGAAAATAAGTTATAGTTGCCATGTTTTTGAATAATTCTAGTTGGTTCATACACGTAGTCTTATATTTAAATTGCCGCAAGGTATGCTTTTAAATAAAAAAAACATTGAAGATAAGTTATAGTTGCCATGTTTTTGAACAATTCTAGTTGGTTCATACACGTAGGTAAAAAATATGTTTAGATTACCGAAGCCATTTTAACGACTAGTTAAAAATATCTATTAGGTACTTACACCAATACTAATCCTATCATTGAAATTACGGGCATAAGCGTAGAGAAAATAACGGCTGGTGTTTTTAATGGTCCACATATAATAATATTAAATACAGACTGCAGTTTCTTAAATTCAATAAAACAAAGTGAGTGCTTTTATACCCAAAGAAACTAGAGGTTTGTAGCTGTGCTAACTTTAAACATAAAGAAAACTCGAGTTGTCGACTATCGATAAAATGTACTTATTGAATCACATAATCTTTACTGCAAACAATAAAAACTGTCGACATCTTTTGCTTATATCGTATTGTTAAAAGGTACTGAGTCGCGGTAAAGTAACATAGAAACATAGAACATAGAAAACATGACATGTTTTTTACACTGGCTTCGTATGTGCACACAATGATATTAAATTTCTATGCGTGCATAAATATTAGTCGGCGATAAATTATGTATGTTTAAAATAAGTAGTTTGTTTGAGAACCATTTTTGAGCGCTTTTATACCCAAGGAAACTAGAGGTTTGTAGCTGTGCTAACTTTAAACATAAAGAAAACTAGAGTTGTCGACTATCGATAAAATGAAATGAATTGAACCACATAATCTTTACTGCAAACAATAAAAACTGTCGACATCTTTGTACGTTTTTGAGTAAAAATTATATACTTTATGTAAATTGATTAATTTTGACAGACACAAAAAAACTTATGTTTTTTAAATTTAAAAAACACGTGTAAAATGATGTATTACAAAAGTGTGATATTTTTACTCACTTTATTTGAAACAGTCACTGGGAATGAGGAATAAAATAATTTTTATAAGATTTTCTTGAATGAGTTGTCTGTACATAATCCCGACAAGGATTGTATATAGTTTTTTATCAAAATAAACCAATAAATTTAACTTAAAATTTTTTTAAAGAAATTTTAACTTAAAATCTTCATAACTTCGCGCCGTTTACAATAAATGATTAACGCGAACTGTTTTGGTATGCTAAAATATCACCCTTCACGTGACCAAAGCGTCATTCGTGTCATCCAAAAAAAAAAAATTTGGAAAAAAAAAAATATCAAAATGTCGAAAATTTTTGAAATTGCCCATATATGTACGTTTTGAGTAAAAATTATAAGCTTTATGTAAATTGATTAATTTTGACAGACACAAAAAAACGTATATACTTTATATTTAAAAAACACGTGTAAAAACATGTATTACAAAAGTGTGATATTTTTACTCACTTTATTTGAAACAGTCACTGGGACTGAGGAATAAAATAATTTTTATAAGATTTTCTTGAATGAGTTGTCTGTACATAATCCCAACAAAGATTGTATATAGTTTTCTAATTTTTGAATCACAGAAACGAAACATTGCCATGTTCGTTTTTCTGGTTATTTTAAAGTTTGGGTCTTTTATTAGTTGTCTAATTTGTGGTCCATTAAAAATGCCTGCTTTTAACTTTTCTTTCCTCAGACGAGGAAATTTTTCAACAGATACAAAATATATTTTCCACTTATGTTTATCATACTTAAGTTTTTTTATAAACGACAAATTACAAAATGTCATCGGGACCGTTTAAACAATGTCTTCTTTTTGCAGCCATTTTAATTCTCTGTTGTTTTTACTTTTAACTTACCAGTTGATAGTGACTTATCATACATCGTTACCTTAAGCGTTGGTAGTTTAAAAAAATCTCAAAAACCAGGTAGCAAATTAAGGCATTGGATATCGAGCGAATTTTCATACAATTATAAAACAATTTACATAGAAATTTCGTTCGATATCGAATGCCGTAATTTGCTCCCAGATTTATTACACAAATAGTGGTGTGATTTTTTAAAAATACATCGGATATCATAAATCGATAAAATGTGTTCATAAAGTACATTTGATTGACAGTATTATACAAAGAGGAAAGATTTATTCAAATCGATATATGGAATGAAGATTAAAAAAAATAACATTTACATATGTATATTCGTTTTTTAAAACAAAGGAAATAAAAAATTAAAATAGAATCAGTATTTGAGAAATATATTTTCTTTAAAATATGCCGTCTTATATTTAAAATTGCCGCAAGATATGTTTTTAAATAAATAAAAAAACATTGAAAATAAGTTATAGTTGCCATGTTTTTGAACAATTCTAGTTGGTTCATACACGTAGTCTTATATTTAAATTGCCGCAAGGTATGCTTTTAAATAAAAAAAACATTGAAGATAAGTTATAGTTGCCATGTTTTTGAACAATTCTAGTTGGTTCATACACGTAGGTAAAAAATATGTTTAGATTACCGAAGCCATTTTAACGACTAGTTAAAAATATCTATTAGGTACTTACACCAATACTAATCCTAGGATCAGCTAGTGATGACTGCACATCATTTACGAAAGTCATGAAAAAGAAAGTTTTTAAGCAATTAAAAATAAAAAATTCACTATTTTCATATACATATATACACAAATGTGAAGTTCCAAAAACTAAACGTAGAAATTCAAAATCTTTTTTATTTTTATAGTTAGTATTAAGTTCTTTAAAGAATATAAACAGTTCGTTGGCAGCATAACTTGTCTTATTATGCAAACAACTTAAATAGCGCGATATAGTAACATATTTTTACGATAATTGCATTTTTTAACTGTAATCAACAGCATTTTCGCCATTTTTGCATTATCTCTTGTTTACGATAATCTCAATAGCTATTGTCGTAATCTAAAGACGAATATGGATTTTTATGCTGTTTATTCAGTTGGAAAATCGTTTTATTTTTTATTTTGAAATTTTGTAGAGATGTGTCTACGTTATTAACTAGTTTGTTTGAGAACCATTTATGAGCGCTTTTATACAAAAAGAAACTAGAGGATTGTAGCTGTGCTAACTTTAAACATAGAGAAAACTAGAGTTGTCGACTATCGATAAAACGTACTTATTGAATCACATAATCTTAACTGCAAACAATAAAAACTGTCCACATCTTTTGCTTATATCGTATTGTTAAAAGGTACTAAATAGCGGTACAGTAACATAGAAACATAGAACATAGAAAACACGACATTTTTTTATACTGTCTTCGTATGGGAAATTCAAAATTTTAGACTTTATTTCTAAAAGTATGGGCACTGATATATCGAAAAAGTCAAAAAAAGGCTTGAAATTTACAAGAGTTTTTTCATATTTCATCACTTTTCTACTTTTTGTAGATCGGATGATCACTGATATAAAATAAAGTCGATAGACTTTGCAGATATTTACGCTATAAAAGTTATGCCAATACTACTATTTGGGAAAAAGTTGTTCAGCGGTTCATTTTTGAAACCAAAATTTTCCAATTTTTTAATTTTCGCAGTTTTTTCTATAGCGTTTTTGCGCCGTTCAAGAAAATTGCATTTCGTCAACACTATTTAATAGATATTGTAATTTGCTGAAATTTGCGCCATATCACGTCGATGTCAGGCTGCTAGTTACTGAGAACGATACCTCAAACTTTTATAGAATTGGCGTAAATTTGTCATAAATGACAGTTTTTCGCGCCTGACATTTGCAATCATATTTAAAACTGGTTTATGTATTGCGTGATCTAAGCTTCTTAATAAATGGCACCTCAACGTCAAGAAGGCGTTAAAATATTTTGAAATACAAAAATTTTATAAAGAAAATAAAAATTTTGCGAAATTTCATTATTTTGTTTCGCGTTATTTTTTTAATTAATCCGTGGTCTAAAATCAATGTAAAGTATTGGAAATGAAGTGCGCCGGTGAACCAAAGATCATATATAAATACGGTTGAATTCGGTCCATATTTAGTGGGTACAGCAGCATTTTTCTTCAAACACGTTTTGCTTTGTGACATCTGCAGTTATGTATAGATTCCGCCGCGGTTGACACCAAATTAAAGACTTTTTTAAGCTTGATAATAAAACCGAATAGGCATTAAAAAATGTTCATGATTTTAAAAATAACAGATCAAAAAAAAAAATTCTAACCTCAAAAATAATTCTTATATAATTTTTTTTATTTTTTAAATTTGCAACATTGTTTTTCTGTAAATTATTTATGCGTTATATAAACACATATTATAACAATCGGTGAAACATTAATATTTTCGCAAAAATTCGCGTTTTTTAATGTTAAGGAATTTTAATTATAATTGATATTTTTTATTTATTTTAAAGTTTGGGTCTTTTATTAGTTGTCTAATTTGTGGTCCATTAAAAATGCCTGCATTTAACTTTTCTTTCCTCAGACGAGGAAACTTTTTCAAAAGATACAAAATATATTTTCCACTGATGTTTATCATACTTTAGTTTTTTATAAAATATGCTGATTTAACGAAGTCCAAGGTTAATTTCACGACAAATTACAAAATGCATCAGGACCGTTTAAACAATGTCTTCTTTTTGCAGCCATTTTAATTCTCCGTTGTTTTTACTTTTAACTTACCAGTTGATAGTGACTTATTATACGTCGTTACCTTAAGCGTTGGTAGTTTAAAAAATCTCAAAAACCAGGGAGCAAATTAAGACATTCGATATCGATCAAATTTTCATACAATTATAAAACAATTTACATAGAAATTTTTTAACAGTAATCAACATAATTTTCGCCATTTTTGCATTATCTCTGGTTTACGATAATCTCAATAGCTATTGTCGTAAACTAAAGATGAATATTTTTATGCTGTTTATTCAGTTGGAAAATCGTAATTTTTTTATTTTGAAATTTTGTAGAGAGATGTGTCTACGCTATTAACTAGTATGTTTGAGAACAATTTTTGAGTGCTTTTATACCCAAAGAAAATAGAGTTGTCGACTATCGATAAAATGTACTTATTGAAACACATAATCGTTACTGCAAACAATAAAAACTGTCGACATCTTTTGCTTATATATATCGTATTGTTAAAAGATACTGAATCGTGGTACAGTAACATATTTTTAAGATAATCGCATTGTTTTTAACAGTAAACAACAAGTTTGTCAGTGTTATCCGATTAGGGGATTTATCCCCAAAATGGAGATTGTTTTCTGAAATGGAGATAAAAAATTCCTTTGGGGATGGACATTTTATTAGAGATAATCGAAAAATGTTCCTTCTAATAAGGAACAGTTCTGGGAATTTGTTAAAGATGTGTGTAAGAACATTCCAATCGATATGTTTTAAAGACTTGTGGACTAAATGCAAAAAGCAGATTGAACCTTATTAAAATTAAATTTGATTCCATAAGGTACAGGAATAATTTGGTTTTCTTAATTTCTTTTAGGCCATCAAATTTGGTGAATAAATTTTTTTAACAATATTTTTGAATATATGGTTTTTTGTTGTTCATATTAATTACTTTATAATTGATGTAATATAGAAACAAACAAAATCCGTTTTTCTAATATTTTTAGGTAACAAATATGCTAGATCATGGTGAACTTTTTAATTGAACACAACTGTAAAAATACATACATATCAAATAAAATATGTATTTATATACCATATGAGCTGGTTTTTTTTAAAGTGGTACTAGTAGATTTTTTCATATATATTTTTTCATTTCGAGTGATCTTTTTTACACTATACACCTTTTCAATTTTTTATAAAATAATAATTACTAAAATATTTTTAAAATATTAACGATTTTTTTAGCTCCACATGAACTTATAAACTAGGTCTTATGAAACAATTTGTCAAAGCCGTGCATGGAATTCTTTTGTGGAAGTTATAAAAAACTTTATTGGAAACTACACGGCTAGCAACCATCACAAAATCGGTAATAACATGCTAGATAACTTTAAGCTTGGTATGCAACATGTCTATCAAATTACACTACATCCATAGTCATCACTTGCTTATGAGAGTCCTATAAGCAAAATCTCTAAATTTTTATAGGCAACAAACAGTGTCATAACGCTCTCATAAACCATTAATAATTGAGAAATTTTTATTGTAGGTTTCTACCTACTTAAACCGTACAATAAAACGACATTTGAGACATTTTATATTGTATAAATAAAAGGGGGATAATATATATAGTATTACAATGAATACAACTAATAAATATAATTGCAATTATATTTAAATTCACATAATAAAAATTTTGCTATACTAGCAAATAATTGCAGTCTCTGTACAAAATTAAATCTCTAAATGGCCAAATGGTGTTTTTTTTTTTCTTTTTTTGTATTACATATGCTATCTCTTTCCTTTACAGTCTCTGTCATTAGTGCCTGTAGAAATTTCGATTGTAAATCTCTCGTTCTCTTTCTCTCCATTTTTCCAAATATTGATATAAAAAAATTTTGTGAACAGGATAGTGATGCACAAACCAAAATGAGGATGGTAGTATTCGATTACTTTATACATGAATTAAAAAAAAATGTGCTTCAAATTTTTTTTTTTAATTCTTCAATTTGTTTTAGTTATATTTCTAACAGCAATAAATATTATTTCAATTACATCTATTTTACGTATAATTGTGTTACTATTACATTATTTTTATATATATTAAAACTTAAAGAATGTTGTTGGTTCAAATATTTTTGTAATAAAGAACACAGTGCTCCCATACGACTATATAATCTAGTGTAGGGCGCCATATATTCGATGTAGATCAATGTATTTTCCTTCGCGCAACTACAAATTAAATATGCTTTGCCCTACACTATCTTATATAGTCGTATCGGAGCACTGTTTTCTTTAAAAATAATATTTGAACCAACAACATCCTTAAGTTTTAATAATTAAGAATTCACAATGAATAAGAAACACAAACACATGAATTGTATTGTATGTGAATATTGTTGTTTGCATGAAACCGTTTCTGTACATAAGCAAAAAAAAAAAAAAAAAACGAATTCTTTTTGCTGAGTAAGAGAGTAACACTTCTTTTTGCGGGTTCCAACCTTACGACCCGCCATAAGAAATTTTACTTGTACGTGATGCACATTCTATATGATTTATATTCTTTGATTAAACCTAAATTAATGGATTACACTGTAAGTTTTTGTAAAATTAAATAAAAAAATAAAAACTTTTATATTAAAATCTAAATGTAAACAAAATTCACCCATATGAAATACTAAATGTTGATTGTGCTTTTTGTTTATGGTTAGTGTGACGTACATGCGCAGAGAGAAAATATTTTTACGACCGAAATGCGTTATCTTTATTTCTTTGTACCATGTAATTTATATATAAAGAAAAAAACTGTAACGCGATTCAGTCATTTTGACGGCGATCTCATTGTTTTCAACAGTAAACAACAGAATTATCGATATTGCTATTAATTAACGTAGTAATCGTAAATTTTTTATTTTGATATGTTGTAGACGGACATTATTAACTGGTTTGTTTAAGAACTATTTTATATGCTTTTATAACCAAGGATAGGAGACGTTTGTAACTTTGCTTACTGTCTATCCACTTTAATTACCAATAGTAAACAAATTATAGATTTTCAAGATGAAGAATGTATAAGTGATTCCAATTAGGAATTCAAGAAATAAATTATTTTTTTTTTTAATAGAGAGAAAATAGTGTATTGTTTTTTAACTATATTGCATAAGTAAAAGTTGAATGTAATAAGTTAATAACGTTATACGAAACTTTTTCGAGAAACCATGATCGATCATACTAGATTTGAGAATATAAGCAATTTATAGTTATATTATTCAATTGTTAATGATAATAATAAAAAAAAGAACATCAGAATTATTTTTCAAATAGCGCTCTAGAATGGATAATAATAGGTAATAATTTATATTAATATATTTATAAAACTGAATATAATACTTGCAGAATTTAAAACCCTCAATAATAATAAATTTATAGATATGGACATCGTTTGCCAGCAAACTTAGTATTTTATTTCGACATTACTTTTAAATTCTTGTAGTAGAAGATATTGTTACGTTTTTACTTTTAAAAACGTTTTATTTCTATGTGGATTCCTAATTGCAATAATAATAATAATAATAATTGATTTGATTGTGTAACTTTGCCTACAGAGGCAAAGTTACGTAGTTACCCTGTAGACAAAGTTACTAGTATCCAACTAGATATATACTAGTTGCGTTCTCATTCAGACTAGTTGCACATCCGTAATTCTTTCATATAATACTATGTTCACACCTAACGTGTTTAACATCTCAATCGTGTTTAAGCCTTAAACACGTCGATTTTGAGATGTTTTAAGATACATTGACTTGTTTTGTTAAATGAGATGTTTTAAATTTAAACACTTCGTTAAACACGTAAATTAAAGGGTTGCATTTTATTTTGGAATGTGTTTTTTTTTTTTTTTTTTTTTTTTTTTTTTTTTTTTTTTTTTTTTTTTTTGAAGACCAATACTCAGGGGTAAACCCCTATTCATGCAGTGTGCATTGTATTGGAATGTGAAGATGGTTGATAGAAGTTTTTTTTTTCCCATAGATTTTCTATATTTTGCGCCTTTATCTGTTGATGAAACAAGTTGCTGTCAATTTGTCCACTCAAGAGCCAGTGTTATACCTTCACCCTCAAATGATCAAACAGCAATGGCCTCATCTGTCGGTGGATGTTTACATATGAATGGTGAGCGTCTTCAGTAGATTAGCTGTTATCTTCCCAGAAGGTGGCGATGTACTCCTGATCATTGGTTTTTTGGTGGAATGGATTACAAATGTCAGGGGGCGGTTTCTTGCTGATGGTCTTGCTGGAGGGGGGGGAACCTCTTATTTTATTTAAATTTAATTTT